>BSBK01004521.1:600000-968064 GCA_027943335.1 Chamaecyparis obtusa
TGAAAACCAAGAGTTTGATTCCCAAAGATCCTAGGGTAAAAATAGTGGAGGGTTTATATGACACAACCAGTTTTATTAGAGAGGCCAAAATTGACATAATCAACACAAGAGGTGACTCTGATATCACAGGATTGGAATTATTCAAAGTAGGGTTTAGTCAGAGAAATGCCCCTCACCCTGCAAGCAATATATGGCAGTCTGACCTAGGAAAACTTGTCATACCCAGTGTCTTTTTAGATGTAGATTTGATGACCTAGGTTGCAAAGAGTTATGATCCAATCACCAAAGAAGTTAGGGATGTAAAGGGAGTATTATTGATTAAAGTTTCTCTTGAAGAAATCAAGAAGGTGTTCAGGTTAAGTGAACCCTTAGATAGTTTGGAGAGCATTGATTTTGAAGAACTAAGGCAAGTGTATAATGCACAAAGGAACTATTTTAGAGGCAAGTTGTTGAAGGATTTCTGCACCAAAATTGGAAAAATGGTTATTGTGGGGCAGAACACTCAAGAGCCTTTTAAAATAGAATATTTTGATCTCAGAGCTAAGGGTGCATATTGGTCATTATGTCAGATTTTTGGAGAAGATGTTAGTGAAAGGATGCCAATACACTTGATGTGCATGATGATCCAAATTTTACATGCACATGTGTCTATTACTTTTGATTTTTCTCCTTTTATTGCTGAGTTAATCCATAATGGATTAGTGAAGATTCAAAAGAATGAAGGTGACAGGCCCTTTTGCTGGTACTCTTTCATAATGTACATGTTTATGTTCAAAGGAGCAAGCTATTTTGAACAAGAAATGGAATTAGTGAGAAAGAAGGATGGTGAAGATATGCTAGTCCAACTATGGAGTCTCACAATGACCTAGGATAAGAAGGATCATAGTTTCATCAATTTTGATAAACATTTTGCAGCTAGACTCAGGAAGTTGTTTGTCTTAGACAACCCAAGAATCCCAACAGTATTGGCATAGCTTGTTAGGCCAAACCAGTTTGGTAAGAATCTGAACATCATACACAATTGGGGAGATGTTATTTTCTACAATGTATCAACTGTCATCAGGTTGTATGGTTTCAGGGGGACCCCTTTTATATTTCCCTATCAAGTACCCCTTAGGATTGGAATTGCAAAGTTTTTGAGGCAATTAGGAGATATTGAAGAGTGTACCCTCACTGGGAAAGGCAAGGGAACTTTATTCCCAAATGTTACCATTGCCCATCAATTCATAATTACCAAGAGTGGATGGGTTTACATGGATAAAATTTTGGCTCCATACCATATGGCTACTGTAATTGCCAGAATAGCAGATCCATAAGGTTTCTATAATGAAATGTTTAAAAGGAGAGCCAAGTGTGCCATGATTAACCATATTTTTAATTTCCCTAAAGATATTGTCAGGAATGTAGCAAAGATATAGGAACAAGAGGTTATGAAAGAAAAATGGTTGGTATACAGGAAGACACTAGATTTTATCTGGCAATTTGATTCGGGATGGGATCCCCTGAAAAGCATAACTCTAATGGGGAAGAAAATAGATACTCTTATGAATTGTTTTTAGGATATTTTTCAGACCCTAAATGAGAAGAAGGAAAAGGTTATGAAGGATGATCCAGAAAAGGCTATACAATTGTTGAGCAAGCCTGTGTTTGCAAAAGGGTTACCCCCGGGGAGGTACATGGTGCAAAAGAAGATTGGTTACAATGTGGTGATACCAGAACAGAGCCAGCAAAAGAAAATAGATAAAAGGGATATCCCATCAACCTCACAATAGGTTGGAAATCAAAAGGAGATTGTGGAAATCCCTTATTCTCCTCATCCTCTAACTTCTAAGGATATAATTGATTCTCCACCCCCATCAAAAAAGCAAAGATTGGAAGAAAGACTGGCTCATGTGGAAAAGGAGTACTCCCCATCACAGTCTCCTCTAAGAATTTTTGATCACCAAGAGATTGCAGAACAAGTACAACAAGTAGATGCTCTAGGTCAAATCTTTATGACTTATGAAGAAGTAAATGAGGGAGTGCCAGAGCTACCAGAAGAACCCAAGTTGGATTTAACAGTAGGGAAATTAGCAGGTACTAAATTAAACCCTGTAATCAAGAAAGCTTGTGAAGAATTTTTGGTTGATGATACTTTTGTTAAAACTAGGGCCTTTATGCAATTTCTCTAGAAATTAAACATCAAACAATTTCAAAAAATCTATGAGAAGAGATGTGAAGAGAATCCAGAGAAGGATTTACAAGTCATAGAGGAAGAATTGAAAATAGAGATGACTACAAAATTTAAACAGATCACTGCGGAATAGGGAAGAAATATGGTAAAGGTGTCAGGAGTACTAATCCTCCTAGAATGGGATATAGTTGATGTAGTAGTGTTTGATGCAATCAAAAAATAGACCACTCCTCTCCATAGAACTCTAGAGGAAGCAGAACAAGCTGTTAAGGGAGTCACTTTCAGTGATAATCATCAAGTGTTGGTAATGTGGTCTTTAAGAAAAAATGAAAGTGAAAAAGGAAAATAAATTGTCAAAGATGACCTCTCAGGGAGTCTAATTGTAAGGAGAGTTACTGATACTTCTTTGGTGGAAGCATCAAGTATGGTAATGGCCATGGCACAATTAACAGCAAAAGTGGCAAAAAAGGAAGCTAAAGAGAAGGAAGAGCTCACTGCAAAACTAGAAACAGTTTTCAAGGTTTATGGTGAGATGAAATAGGGGATTCTTGAGAGAGATATTCTGATTGCAGATTTAAAGAAGAAATTGGGAAAACATTGCCCAATACAATTATCAAAGAAAATTCAGATAGCTTCCTCCCTTGCTGGGCCTTCCTCATCAAGTCCTATTATTGAACTTCCCCCTTCCCCTTTTCCTCCTTCCATAGATGAGGAGGATATTGATCAAAAAGTAAAGGATAGGTTCGGTGAGAAGATAAATGATGTGTCACATTTTGTTGCAAAGGTGAGGCCTAAAGAAATATACAAATCTACAAAATAATTGGTAGATGTCTTAGCAATTTTTTAGAAAGAGGTGGCTACTGTGAACAAAATTTTGGAAAGATGGTCTGCAAGAAAAGATAGTCTGAGGTCATGATTTGATCAAAATAAGGATAAATGTGTTGTAAATATTGAGCTAGCAAATACTTACAGGTTTGTCAAGGATTTTTTTGACTTTGAGGTAAATAGAGAGAGTATAAGAATAAGGTCAGAAATCTTAAGGACAAGATATTTCCAGGATGATTTCCAAATTTTCCCCGATCTTATTAAGGCAGATGGGGTAATCAAAGATAAAGATCAATGGATGGAGCAAATACATAGACAAGTACTAACTAAAGTAAATTCCATTCTATGTACAGATGATAATACCCCATTCATATACTTTATTGAACTCCTTCAGGATGCTAGGATATACTTTGCTAATGTAAGAATAGAGGTTCACCAGTTGGTTGCTGAGTAGGAAAAGTTGTCCCCAAAGAAAGATGAGGTCCTTGCCTTTCATTGGCCAAGTGAAGAAACCTACATGACATGGGAATCGACATATCTATCAGGAGATTCAGAAGAAAAGGCATCAGGTGAAGAAGCGGTAGGTGTTAGTACTCCAAACCTTTGAAGATCAAAGTAAAAAAGGACAAAGATGTCAAGCAAGTTATCATAGACACGAATGTGACAGCTGGCCAAAATTGAATTACACATGGAACCTGATATAGAATTGGAGGAAGAACGGTTTCAAATAGAGGATGATGTAAATTAGCCAGATGGTGGTCATCATTCATGCAACAAATTTATTTACTGCTCTGAAATATCTTTAGACAAAGATGCCACCTACGGAATTGATGGAAATAGATATTTGTAATCTATTGTTGCAAACAACTTTCTCTGTTTGTAATCTTGTTTTTAGTACAAGATCTTTTAATAGCCATCTGAAGCTTGTTGCATCCTTTTGAGGATTCCAAGATGGCTGATTGGTATAAGTAGAAAGTCTTTGTTCATTTCAAAGGTGGTTGAAAATACTCTATAAGAAAGGTTCTGAATACAAAACCTTATTTTCAAAAAGTGAGAGGATACTGTATCTATGTATTTTGACCATTAATACAAAACATTGAAGCTCTGTTACTACTATTGTGCTATCTTTGTGTATGGAGTGTGTTAGTTTTCTTATGTATTTAAATTGCAAGGCTTTCTTAAATGCATTATTCACAAGGTGAATATAGGGGTTAAGCTTAAGTTTCTTTCAAGGAAAGAGAAAAATCTTAGGGGAGATCTCTAGGAACAACTAATCCATGTATGAATTTGATAGTAGTAGTATGAATTAAAAGGATGGTATGTTAGGCATGTCATTTGAGTTTTAGGAAATTAGTTTTGATAGTTATATGCAGAGGTAGGGTTTGACTCTATCACCCAAGTGGATAAGGCACTGGTTTTAGATCTATTTACACTGATTTGCCACCCTAAATCTAAATAACTATTTCATTTTACTTTATTTGTACAATCGCAAACCTGAATCATTCTGTGAAAAGTTCATACATATGCTTTGTAATGCTTTGTAGAAGCACTGAATGAGGTTAACCTTCCTTGAGTTCAACTCTAAAAAGAAGAAGGATGAATATCCTTAAACCATTGTTTCATGTTGTTGCTTTCATGATTTCCATCATAATATTGTGTATCAGGATAATATGGGCCATACTTAGAGTTCTCTCATCTTATTGATTTGATCTTGGAAGCAAGGATAGAATAGTGAAGGAGCTAGTTCATAATTTAGAGCTCAGTCAAAAACATGAATTGGAATAGGTACACCCGCTTGGGTATTCATACTCGAAGTGAAGAAGGTTTACTAACCTTATTACCTTAGTGTTTGCATCTTGCTAGATTATGTCCATTGGGATTATAGGAGTATTTGATAATCTATAGATTTGAGCACTAACAACTCCAACTAGGACTAGAGATAGTATTTTATGTTTATAGCATAGGGAAACAAGAATTTCAACATTAGGCTTGACTCTTGGGATTTTGCAATTCAGAACAACTAGGCAGTTTTCAATTTTTGCAAACAGAATGGGCCTAGAAAAGCTAACAAATGGATTGGTCAAGACCCAAAATCCTGGAGCATTGAATTATTTTATGCATAGATCATAGAGACACAAACAAATTGAGATTAGGATCTCCAAGGTGCAAATTACAAGCTGACAAAGTACCCCTTCCCAGTGACCTTCACACTTAGCAATTTCTGCATTCAGGATCTCCTAGAAATGAACTGATACAAACCCATTTCAATATGCAAAATGAAAGCTCATTTTGAAACAATGGGACATAAACAAGGTATCAAATCATTCTCCACTCATTACAGGACCTGGAGACACCCTTTTCACATGTGCATTTTTGAACAAAAGGAGCACTTTAGGAAGTGTTTTACATGGTACCTCAAAATTGCATTTTGAGTACCAACATTGGCTCTGTCTGGGGATGGTTGAGCATAAGATCAGCACAAGAATCTCAGAATCTTCTGGAAGAGTAGACCACCCCAAAAACTAGCTTCTCCTTATCACTCCAAAAATAACTTTATCTTCTTATTCCTCCAATCCATTACTTGGTTCTGAGGCTTCTTTATTGAAAGAAACTACACTACTGCTGAAAGGAAAGAAACTATACAAATGTACAAACATTCACAACTAAACTAAAAAAGGCTCCAAACAAGCATCAACCTTTACCTTTATCAAAAACCTGGTTCTCATCCCCATGTTCTGGAATCAAACTAGTATCCTTATTTTCATCTGCATGGTCAAATGGATAAAAACCTTCTATTGGCAAATCAAAAGACATATAATTATCAACATTTTGAAATCTATCAAGCATGTGAGTGTCAAACACTAACTATTCATTCTGATCTTCTACACACATATGCTTACTACACTTTCCAATGTCATCACTTTGCAAAAAAGAAACATAGTCACGATTTACCACACTGGGCAATCGAACACTAGACTAATTTTTACAAAGTGGAAAAAGACTTGCCTGTTGATTGCAATCTTTAGATGCATCCTTATCTTCAAAACATGATTGCAAATCAAAAGCAAAAGTCTCATACTCACACTGCTGCACATATTTTGAAATATCATGAGGCTCATAGTAGATAACTTCTTTCTCATCCGGCTGAGATGAAATTTGAGAATCTGACTCATATCCCTTGGAATCAACTGTTTCTCAAATTGTTTCAGCTCCATCATAGTCCGGTTGTTGAAAATTATCTTCAAATAATGGATTACACACTAAATGGAACTATTGATCATAGAATTTTTTGCACAAGGTCGATTGATTAGAATCCATATCTTTATCAAACAATGCATTAGAAAGGCTACTGAATACATTATTAGACCCACTGTTACAAAAAATCTGATCAGAGGAAAAAGAATCAAAATCTGAAAATGAAATTAGATCATGAGCATCAACACCACAATTATCAATATGTTCATCTTCGGAAAAACAACTTCTGATGCTTTCACAGTCTCTAACTGAATACTCATTTTCTAAACTACATTCATTCCCGGATTGAGAATCATCACTATGCACTGAATCATAGAAATCACTATCAGATTTATCTCCTTCATTTTGATCTCTATCACTATCAATATCAACATCACTGCACTCATCATACCAATTTGAACTATATGCAACATTTTTATACATTTCATCTGAATACTCTTCACATTTATTTTCAGATTTGGCCTTTTCAATTTCTAAAAGACATTCTATAATGTGTGCAAAATGTTTTTCTCTGAATGTTGCATACTGATTGACTGATTTAGGCATACATAGCTCTATAAACAAGTCCATTAAATAGGGTTCTCTAAACAGATCATAAATCTCTACTTGTCTCAGAGCTACTGAAAATTTATCATAGGATAACATGACCGATTCATCTTTCCTTCTACCTATTCTTGTTCTTAGAAACACGATAGTTGCTTCTTCAATTTGTTGTCGTAACATCAGTCTATTAATTTCAATTTCATTAAAACTTGGCAACAAAATTTCAGATTCAGAAAGAACATTTGAATCCAAAGTGTTTTCCATCTCGGATATAGAACTACTATAACACGACATGTCATGCCCTGATAGTTCTGCATCTGTTACCTCAGACTCTGAGATTAGTTTAGATTTTCTAGATGGTTTGTTACTCATTTTGGAACATGATTCTGTTGGACAATTTGTTATCTGGCATCATTTTGTTGTTTTTCAAACTCTTGGAGAATTCAGAGTTCACTAAAGTCTGATTCTCAGAATAATGGTTTAAGTAGTTCAGTGTTGTGTTAATATCAGGAGTTTATCATTTGAATCAATTCAAATTTAGGAATCCTGTAGAAAGGAATGTTTTCAGGAAGATAATCTTATTTTATAGTTCAATTGGAATGGTTTCAGTTTCTTTATGTGTGTCTGATTCGTATTTGCAGAATTGGATTGGTGACAGAAAACAAATATTAAGAGAAAACAGATATGTTCTTGGATCAATTTGTATATATTTGTTATAACATTTCATTTGTATAAGTCTGTGTATGCTATTATGTAATAATTATATGTGTATATTTATTTATAAATTAGTTTTTTAATATGCACATATACTTGATTTTCTATACGTACATATGTTTATAATTATGAATGTTATAGTTATATGTATAAATATTGATGACTGTTAATTGATGTTAATTTTCTTTATGTTAGAAATATTAATAGTAATTAATATTAATATTAAGATAAAAATATTGGCATTAATATTAATAATTATAATGTATATTAGCTAGGATTAGTATTTATATTAATATAAATATTAATATTATTATTATTGTTAATGTGTTAGTAAAAGTTCTATTATTTAAATGTTAGTTTACCTAGCAAAACTTTGGATATAATTCCTATGCTAAAGTGTTAGCGGGCTTAGTGTTAGCGAAAGTTAGGAAGTTTTGTTTAAACTTTACCTAAGCTAAGATATCCTAACCTAAGAAAAGACTAAGGCATGATTTTATGCGATATTGCTAACCTAAGGAAAACTATTAACCTAAACTAGCTTGGACTTAGTAGAGTTTAGTGGTTTGAAGTGGCGGCAATCTTGGCATTTCAATGTGGCAGGTATTGGGATGCGAGCTGTACAGAAAATGCCAAGTGTTGAGATTGCTTAGTGAGTGGGGCTTTGGGGATTAGCTCACAGTTATGAGCATTTCATCGTATGTCTAATCTGTCATTTGCTTGGTGATGGATTGCATTTTGTTTCAGTTCACCATTGATGAACTTCAGTTGGGAAATATAATGAAACCCTTATTGAACAGGTTTCTCTGCAAAATTTTTGGGAAGCTGTTAACCATGAGGGAGATTTTTGAGTTACACCAGTTTGATAAATCCTCACGGCATTTCATTCCTTGTTTCTTCTATAGTTTTTGTAGTTGCATTTTCTCAGATTTTGTTTTGAGAGTTGGTCTTGAGAAGCTTGTGAAGCATGGCATTGAGAAGGTCAGAGACTCTGTTTGTGAGTTTGGGTAGGAAGCTCTTCAAGCAGTCTATTGTGTTTACTCACATTTTCTCAGGCAGGGGAAATTTCTCACTCATCTCTCTTTGTTTCTTTGAATGATTTGCATGATAGAATAAGACTGTGAATGCACTTGTTACGTTAAAAGGAACTGTGGTTGAAAGTTTTGTGGTTCAAATCTATGGTCGATGTCTTTAGGGTATCATTGCTTATATGCCATGCATGATTCATTCATGGTCTACGATTTGAATAAGTTTTCCTGTAAATGGACTTTTTGGAAAAGAGGAATCATTGTTTTGAAGTTTTTCTTTCTTCACTTTACCTTCACATCTGGGTTGGTCTGTCAAGATAGAGGATGTCAAGATTAGAATGAATCTATTGAATTTTATTTTATTTTTGTATATCACTTCCCTGTCGTGACTTGAAGGGATACTGTGGTATGATCTTTTTAATATGTTGAAAGTAAGGAGCTTACGGATGGGGCTCTGTCTGAAGTTATTTTGTTTGTGGGTTGTGTCGTGTGGTTTTTAGGGGGATATTTTAAGTGCTTTGTTTCATTGCGAAATCATTTTCTTATGAAACAATTGTTGGTAATGATGATTTTGTAATAAACAGATACGCTGAGGTTATTGTTTTACTTAATGAAAGCTACAGTTCGAGTATTTGTTAGGACTATAATGTTGTTGTTAGGAGAATAAATTATATATTCTTATTAGTATGTAATGATTTATTTTAGATTGTGTGTTAATAAAGTTCTTTGAAAAGTTGACTTTATGTCGATGTCGACAGTTAGCAATTTATATTTTTATTTATATATGTAGAGCAGCATAATATAGTTGCCTATGTATATGCTTAGAAATATGTGTGTGTCGACAGTTTGTAGTAGTTGATTAAAGATTTGATGGTAGTATCATTTCAGTTAAACAAAATAAATTAATACTTTGGTATGAAATTAAGAGTAAGGTTAATCTAGTTGTATTCGGATTGTAGTCTGAAAATACTATCTTATAATCTGATACATTCATTAATTAATTTCTGAATTTATAGGATGTATAATTATATGTGTAGTTGTTTTCTTACATTCTATGTTAATGGTAAAAGTAGATAATTTACTTAGCATTCTGGGATGTTATGTATGAGAGTATATAATTATATGCATGCTGGAATACATGTATGTATATATAGCCATGATATATACATATATGTGCGCTGTCATGAATATAAGAATATGAACTTATAGATAACAGTACAGAGTGTAAAGTAAATTTAATTTTATATTCTGTTAAAGTTTAATAAACTTATTTGATTGTTATTTGTATTGAGTTTTTTTTAGGAAGATTTCTGTAAAATTCAGATGATGACTGATTATGAATAATTTTATTTCAATTCATTGAAGATAAGGTTTCAATGTGAAAGAAATTATGTATGATGTTTATAATTAGATGTGTTGATGTTTCTATGATGGAATTTGAATTATGGTTATAATTCAGTCAAAAGATTTGATACGTAGTTAAGTATGGAATGGTAATATGGAAACATGGTTTTGTATAGATTTCTAGATTGTGGATTCAATTTTGTTATTGATGCAATGGAAATAACTGTTTAATTGAAATGGAATTTTGTAGTTCATTTCTATTAATAGCAGTTAAATCATGTGTATTTTTAGATTATGCAAGTTTGATCCTTTAGATTGGGTGGCTTTCATAAATCAAGTAACTTGTGGTGATAGAATTATTTTTCCGAATGCCCTCCGACACTAGTCTAGATCCTTATGGGAAAGTTTATGACAGTTATTTAATCAAGTGGTAATATTTAAAAATTCATGGGTTGGGTTTCATATAATAAGATAAGAACATTATGGTTTCACCTAACATATTGAATCCTACGAGTGGCTGAACGTAGATTCTTATGTTGACACCCATGAACTACTGGATCATTACCTTGGCATATTCTGTGCAAGTTTATTTCTGCATATCTGTTTGTAAGAAATTATGTACTTGCTTTAAATCTGATTGTGAAAAGAAAATTGTACTTTTAGTATATCTGTTATTTGGATTACATGTTTATCATACTGTTATTAAGTCTAACATGCAGGTTTACTGGAGGTTTCATCAATTTAGACAATGTGACTAAGCCCTATTATATTTTTTGGTTGTGTTTGCTTATGATTTCAGGTTCAATATAGAATTGGTAGAAGGACTTGGAAGAGTATTCTACTGATAAAACATTAAGGACTGGTTGTAGTTTGATTTTTTATTATAGAATATTTCTGAATCTGATTTTGAATCAGTTGTCAATTTGATTGTACTTGAAAATTTTTATTGTATCTAAAATAAGAATATATTCATATACTCAGATGTAATTATCAGAAATGTAATTATGTTATTGTGAGTACACTTCAGTACCTGATTGTAAAGTTAATATGTAATGGAATTATGTTATGAAGTATAAAAAAAATTGTTCGGTATTTATTTGATTATTTTTGTATGGGTTTTCATATTTTGTTAGTTGGTTTTTAGTTGGGTGTTACACGACATCTTACTTCTGATACACAAGATCTTATGCAGACACAACTTCAAATGTATACACTTCTCACCATAGATTTTTCAACTAAACTTATTCAAACAGAGAAGCATACACAAGACTTACTGAACTTCCTTGGCTTAGTGACTTCTTCACCGAATAAGGATCTTATAAGATACCATAAACAAATGGGAAAATACCTAGAAAATTTTTTTTGCTGCTGTTGTAGCTTCACTTTTTTATTTGAAATCTGAAGAACACCTTCAAACTTCGGGTTCATTTTGGACACAGAGTCGCCACCTCTCTTTAGAGGAATTAAATTTTCTTTACTGATCTTCTTTGAAAATGTCAAGATTCTAGGGACTTCACACAACAACAGAGCCACATATACTTAAACTTTTACAACAACAAATCCAGGTAAACTGATCTGAAAAAGATTTTCAGAATTTTAAACTTTGAAGACTCTTTTCCCAAATTGAAAACTAGAAAAACTCTGGGATACACTTAATAGTGACCTTATTCAATCCCTAGCAGAGTCACCAATTTGTTAGCTCTTTTTCATGTAGAATCACCAATATAGCTATTAAGCTTGACTCTCAGGTTCCCAATTCTAGATTCTTACAGGGAAAAGGCTAATTGATAAGGACCAAGTCCTTCTTCTACTTCAGGCTCCACAAACCTAGGTGAGTGTACCTATCTTCAAACTCACTGCTTCACAATGAAATCCTTGCAGTGGATTAGGGGTTCTCACAATGACTTGCTAATGTCTCTTGTTGCAACTGATGCAAAGCTTAGAAATCCAATCCATGATGTTAACAAAAGAAAACAATCATTGCAAAAAAATGACAAAAGTGACAAGGGTAGTCACCCTTCTTCTCTTCAAGCTTAAAACTTAGGCAGGTTAACCTATCTGATTCGCTTCTACAAGGAATCACCAAAAGCACTTGCACTATTCAATGCAATCGACAAACATTTATGTTCTTAAACTAGAAATGGAAAAGTGATTTGAAAAGATTCTGATTACAAGTCTGGTCAAACCAGTGCCTAATCCTAGGCATGGAGTTAGAAAATCCACATCAACAGGAAACTTCAAATCTTATACAACTAAAATTCAAACAATGTACCTTGCACACCATTCTTTCTTTCCCCTATTTGGACATCAAATCCTCATGAAACATCAAATTATCGGCAACAATCTTCAAGATATTACACTCCCCTTGAAAGAAACTTGAGAATCATTACACCATTTACCTTGTAAACAGGTATATAGAGATGCCTTACAAATCGATATACAACAATTTGATATAACACAAAGAGACATCAGACAAATATGGGAAAGGATTTTCATTGTAATTCATTAAATCATCTTGTATCTATACATTCAATCATAGAAAACTCAGAATCAAAACTCTGACATGAAACCTAGAACTTGCATTAATGGAACTCAAACTTGCAGAGCTCTGCTCATGCAAAAAGATTGGAACCCTTTACAAAGAATTCAAATCAGAATAAGAAGGAGACGAGAAAACTCAAAATTCATCCACAAAATGACACTTGTTATCCTCTAAACCTCCTACTGATGAGCCATTGCTCAGAAATGAAAAATCTAATCTACATAATTCCCTCCTAAAATCATCTGTCCTCTGCTCAAACAAACTATGAATCACCGGATTGAACAAAATAGATATTTTCAAAATATCTTCCCGACCCCCCTGATTCATTCAACTGTAAATAACTTGAAACGAACATGACTTGCATCAAATTTGACCTTAGAAATGGATTCATTATTCTCTCACCTTTCCGGCAGTATATAACACTTGCTATCTGGGAGAAAAATAAAGCACCTAGCTATTAATTTAGCTCGCATACTCTATGATTGAAATTTTTGAATTTTTGATATAGTTCAAAACTATACAAATTAACATTTATAATTTTGATTTTTAAATCTGAATGTGCACAAGAATTTCAAGAAAAATATTATTTTATCTCTCCTGGGACCCACCTGACACGTGGGAGGCTCAGATTGGCCGGCCTACCACCTCACCACTGCCACCTCATCTAGCGACTAGGTGACCATGAAGCTATTCTCACATTCGCTAGATGTTTTATGCTGACTGCCAACTATTCGGTGAATGGGGGACTATGCGTTCGCTGAATCTCCAAGTTATTCATGCTAACTGATAGAAATTCAGAGAATTGGTGAACAAGGTTAACTAACAGCCAGTCGCTGAATCATGGGCATCTGATGCTAACTACTCAATCTTCTAGCAAATTCATGAACTCATGACATGCATCACCGGCATCCAATCAGCACCTAATTCTCTTGCATCATTGACTTGGGTGCCACCTCACTGGGTAGCTGCTACGTGTCGACCTAGCACATGATCGCATGGGCCAGAAATGGCCCATGAGATCATGCGACCACCATTGATTAGTGCATTTTCATTCAAAATTTAGGGCCCACCACACACTACATTTCCTCCAGTCAAGGGGCCCACCGAGAGCCTCCTCGCCAGCTCATCAGGCTGCCATATGTCAGCCTGTCACATGTTTGCAAGGGCTGAAGTTGGCCCTTGCAATCATGCGACCACTTGACATGTGTCCACTTCTGACCAGTCACCACCACCTCTATCCACTCTGCATCACACTGCCATATCATTGAACTGACCACCACCTCATCGAGCTGCCACATGTCAGCCTGTCGCATGTTCACAAGGGCTGAAGTTGGCCCTTACAATCATGCGACCACTTGACATGTGTGCATCCGATCACCGTACTCCATTTGTAAAATTTCTTTCCTGGGCCCACCGGCATAGAAAATGAGGTGACCACAAGCCTATGCAAGCATAGCTTCCTCTATTTGATTTACTTTCATTGTTTGTTGAATTGGTTATAAACTCTATAAATCTCCATCATGGCACGAATGTGGGATCATTATTTTGAAATTTTTTAAATGACTTGACTACCTGCGTCAAAATATGGGGGGAGGGGGCCCATTGCGTACTCCAACCAGATGGCCCACTGATAGTCTCCTTTATTTCTTCATTACATTGTATAAAACTGCCCCTGTACATAAATACAACTAAAACTCTCCACCCATGCAATGTGGGATAACACTTTTAGCTATTAAATCTCTCCCTGCGCACTACCATTTCCAACGCCCCTTTGCGCATGTAGTCTCCTGGACATGGCATCTTCTACAATGACTGGCAGCCTCCAATCTCCCTATTCATTCATACACCCATAGTTCACTTGTATTCAACCAAACAGAGATTTTAAAGAACCAAACACCATGTCATGACACACACCAGCTATTCTAAAACCCACACACTCCTCTTTTACTTCATGTGCAAGGTTCCTCTGGTTATAAAACAAGATCTCCTTTGACAACTTCTCTTCTGATCATCAAAATGTTCAAATGGATCAAATTTGTTGCATTGTTGATAAAAACTTTGCATTAATTGATTCAACAAGGGCTTTGTTTGCTTTGAAACGCATCTCACATACTTTATGGCATCGGTGATAATCCTTGGCATTTTTCAGGTTGACATGGAAATTGTCTACTTGACACACTAGATGACCCTTGCTAGGAGAATCAGGTCTACTACATTTGGTGTGTGAGGCACTGTCATTGGTTGGCAGTCCCCCTTTCAATGCCTTACACTAAGCACCATTAACAAACATGCCTTACACACCATTGGCATCTCCTTATGTTAATTGTTTTCATTTGCAATTTCATACTACGTAATCTTCCTTGCACAAGAAGCATAACACCCACAATGTGTGAGGCCTCTCTTCAAACATGCGCTGCTTATCACTTACAAACCTCAATCCCTTCTTTGTTGATGCGCTGGGCATCCTACGTAATGTCTATTTCAAAAAACATTAGCACAAAGATTTGTTAGTAAAGCCAGCTACCAATCATCATAGGTCTCAAATGATTAAAAAAAATCAATCAGTGTTTCGAATTGGGCACCAGCGAGGAGGAAGATATGGCCTCATAAATATAGGTACTTAGAGAGACACACTCAGACAAAGTAGAAAACTCTTAAAAGTTGCAAATGGAATTGATTTCACAAAGACATCAAATGGATTGGTAGGAAGGTCCAACTAGGACTGGAGATAGTATTTTATGTTTATAGCATAGGGCAACAAGAATTTCAACATTAGGCTTGACCGGTCAAAAGTTATATGGCAAAGTTGACTCTTGGGATTTTGCAATTCAGAACAACTAGGCAGTTTTCAATTTTTGCAAACAGAATGGGCCTGGAAAAGATAACAAATGGATTGGTCAAGACCCAAAATCCTAAAGCATTGAAGTATTTTATGCATAGATCACAAGGACACAAATAGATTAAGATTAGGATCTACAGGGTGCAAATTACAAGCTGACAAAGTACCCCTTCCCAGTGACCTTCACACTTAGCAATTTCTACATTCAGGATCTCCTAGAAATGAACTGATACAAACCCATTTCAATATGTGAAATGAAAGCTCAATTTGAAACAATGGGACATAAACAAGGTATCAAATCATTCTCCACTCATTAAAAGACCCGGAGACACCCTTTTCACATGTGCATTTTGGACCAAAATGAGCACTTTAGCAAGCATTTTACATGGTACCTCAAAACTGCATTTTGAGTACCAACAAGTCTGACCCCACACTTGGCTAAGTCACAAACCTATAGACCAATAAGAAACTCCCACTTCAACATCCTCTTTGACACCTGGCACATGACCCATAAAGAAACACATTCCTCTTGGAAGATCAGACGATTGTTGCATGAACTCAAGGGATTGGAAGATTCTATGAGATCATGCACCAACCGTTAGATCAAAAGGAAGTTGAAGACAAGGTCCCGCCTAACAGAAGGTGCTTCGTTGCTATTTCACATGTCAAAATTTTTGACAACTTATAGTGTTGTGAACTAATGATAGCCACAAATTTTAAAGGGTTTAACATTATGAAAATTTCACGGGAAACTTAGGCTTAGGAAAATTTTATACCATCGGGTGTTAGACTTAGGAAAAATTAAAGGGGCCCTCGACATGGTAATAAAAAGAAATGAGCACGTGGGTTTAAATGACTTAAGTGGCCCAAAAAGGTAATGAAGAATTAGAACAGGGCCAAGGCAAACTAGGGCTTTTCTCACCAATGGCTAGATTTTTAAATTTTTGACCTAGGGTTTAAGCTAGAGACGTGAAAAAAACAAGTAGAGACTAGAGGAAAATTGGTAAAGCCATGAAAATTTTTTGAGTTCTAACATCTCAAATGATAAAATCTTGCTTATTAAGGTCTCACTTTTGAAGTCTTTTAAAAATTGCATAGTCTAATCTAGGATGTTTATCTTGTTCTCATATTCTAGTGTTAGAGTAGTCATCAACTTATCCATTATGTCTTCTTCGTAAATTTCTCCACCATTGTTTCTAATTCCTGCAACTACTTCACTAATCCTTTGATTTTAGGATCTTATGTTCTCTTTAGGTAGCATCTCCAATGTATTATACTTTTTCTTTCATGTCTTTCTACGTCCATTCTTCACTTGAATGTCTCCTTCAAACATGTCTTCTAGATACTTCCATATCTTGTAGGCTTTATCTACTATCTTGATCTCTAAAAACTCATTGTCAGACAAGGCGTTGATAAGGGCTTCTTTGGAAATAGCATTTTGAGTGAACATCTCCTTTTTCTTTAGAGTTGTATCTTCCTTTGCAAGATTTGATAAAGAGGGAATATGAACTTATTTGGTAGCTACTTCAAAAATCTAAAAAGCAATGTATTGGAAATGTGTCATCATTTTGTTCTTCCAATCTAGATAGTTCTCTCCATCAAACTTAGGACTTTCTTTTCTAAAGAATTCCATCTGAGCAAACTCAAGCTATTAAACTTTCTCTTTGAGACACTTGGCTCTGATACCAATTGTTAGGAAATAGTCCCAAGAGATAACTGAGAGGGGGGGTGGGGTTGAATCAGTTATCTACATGATGCAGGAGCATCTCAGGTCCTTGGCAATCCTATGTAACCAAAAACATGTTTGTGTTTTCTTTGTGTTGTTTAGTTCCTTCTTTGACCGAGTTGGTTTGGTGTTGCTTAGTTTCCTTTGTTTACTGGTGTTGGTTGGTTATCTCTTTGGCACTCAGTGATGCTTGTCTAGCGCTTTGTTTCCCTACTTATTGAGATGTTTATTTTGGATTTCTATTGAGGTCAACTTGTGCATTTAATTTGGGTCACAGATTTAATGTTGGTATCTATCATTGGGAAGCGTCTGGACCTAGATCTAGTCATTCCTTCTGTTGATGGTGGATCTAAAGGCCAAAATGGTTTGGTAGCCTCTTATATAAATGTAGTTGTTTGGTTATATTTTAGAGAGAAATTTTTTGGATAGAAAATAGAAAATTAGAGATTGTTGGAAGATCCTCACATGTTGGAGGACTTTTGTACTTGATTGTAATATCTAGCCTAAACTGAGAAGACCTTACAACCCAACATGTATGAATCAATTGAAGATAATATATGAAAGTATATGCATTCTCTCTCTCATTTTTGTGTGTTGTTTCTTCCACCTATGATCTTTGCAAGGTGGATCTAGTTAGGGTGTGCCTTTGGCCCCTCTCCCCATCTTCTCTTGCATCAGGTGGTATCAGAGCTAGGTGAGATCTGGATCTAGGTTTGTGAATCTAGGTTTGAGGGTTCCTTCTTATCAAACCCTAGTTGAATTGTTTTGGGGTAGAAGATTGCAATCTGGCCTCCAATTGTATAGGGTTTCAAGATGGTTTGTGGGAGGTGAAATGTGGATCCAAGATTGGTAGACATGTTGAGACAACTTGCTGCTAGATTTGAAGCTGTTGAAACAGTCCAAAGAAGAGGAAGACATCTTGAATATGTTAGTGATGATGAAATTGAGGAAGAAAAAGTTGATGAAGAACCTACACTAGTGATGGATCAAGGTGAGGAAATATTGTTGAAATATTTGACAAATTTGAAGTCTACACCACACTTTAATCCTCCTAAGTATAGTGGAAAATTGGATTCTGATGAATTGGTGGATTTGATCACTGAGATCAAAAAGTATTTTGAATATGAAAATGTACCTGAGGAAAAGAAGGTGAAAATTGCAAGCACAAAGTTGAAGATCCATGCATCCTTGTGGTGGGAACATATGTAGCTAGATAGAAAGAGGAAAGGAAAAGAAAAAATCAAGGTATGGAATAAAATGGTGAAAAAATTAAAAGGGAATTTCTTACCTTGTGATTATTAGATTAACCTAGTTAGGTGAATGCAAAGTTTGAAGCTGAAAGATAGCTTGGTAAAAGAATATACTAAGGAATTCTATAGACTAGATATCATATATGGACATGATGAAGATGATGTGGAAAGAATTGCTAGATACCTGAATGATTTGAGAGTTTCCATCCAAGAAGAAATAAGTTTGGTCAAATTGGAGAACATTGAAGAGGATTATCAATTTGCATTGAAAGTTGAGGAGAAATTGAACAAGAGACATGAGCAAAGAAAAAGAGGTAGCGGTGGTAAATTTCCTAGAGGAAGAGGTAGATCTTATGGTGAAAATAGTATATCTAAACCTGAAAAGACAACTCTAGATAAAGGCAAGACCAACTGGAAAGGTGAAAGTTCATCTAGAGGAAGAGGTAGTAACTACCAAGGTGGTTATAATAGAGGTGGTTTTTGTGGAACTTGTTACAATTATGGAGAAGAAGGACATAGATCTTTTGAATGTACACATGCAAGTAAGAAGGTTGGTAGTAGTAGAAATGATTTGGTGTGAGAAGAGTCACCAAATGAACTTGAGAAGGAAAATAACTTGATGGTAAGGAGAGCACTTTGGAGTAAGAGTAATAATGAAGATCTGGTAAGGAAAAGTTTTTTTAAGACCAGATGTAGAGTTTCTGATGAAATTTGGAAGGTAATCATTGACAGTGGTAGCTCAGAGAATCTGGCATCTGAGGAAATGGTCACAAAGTTGTAGTTAAAAAGGTTGGAGCATCCAAAGCCCTATCAGATTTCATGGATCAAAGAGTAGCATACACTCTTGGTAAGTGAAAAATGTTATGTGAATTTGAAAATTGGAGAGTACTATGATAATGTGTTATGTGATATCATGCCTGTGGATTGTTGTCATATTTTGTTTGGTAGACCTTGGCAATATGATAGATATGCTATAAATGATGGGAGATTGCATAAATATACTATTTGGGATGATGGGAGAAGAAAAATCTTGTTACCTTTGATGGAAGAACCTATTAGTAATGTTTACACATCTGTAAAAGTTTTCTTGATGGAAGGAAGAAAGTTTGTTAAGGATTTGAAGAAGAATGATGTATGTTTTGTTGTGATTCCTAACAAACCAAGTAAGAAACCATAGGATAGTGTCCCTGAGGAGATTGATAAGTTAGTCATCAAGTATAGTGAAATCAATTTAGATAATATACTTGATGGTTTTCCACTGAAGAGAAGAATTGATCATTACATGGATCTAATCCCTGGAGCTAGTTTACCGAATAAGGCACCACATCACTTGACACCTACCGAGAATCAGGAATTGAACCAAAAAAGTTTGAGTCCTTGTGTAGTTCTTGTTGTATTGGCAATTAAGAAGAATGGAGAATGGTGAATGTGTACTAATTCTAAAGAAATTAACAAGATAACAATGAAATATAGGTTTCCCATACCAAGAATGGATGACATAATGGATAGTTTGACTGGAGAAAAATATTTTACCAAAATTGATTTGAAAAGTGGATATCATCATATCATAATTAGAGAAGGTGATGAATGGAAGACTACTTTCAAGACAAAAGAAGGTTTGTATGAGTGGTTGGTTATGCCTTTTGGTTTAACTACTACACCGAGTACTTTTATGAGGTTGATGAATGAAGTTTTGAAGAAATTCATGGGTAAGTTTATGATTGTATATCTTAATGATATTCTGATATTTAGTAAGACCAGAGAAGAATAGTTGTTTCATGTTGAACAAGTATTGCAGAGGTTGAAAGAAGTAAAGTTGCTGATAAATCTAAAAAAGTGTTCATTCATGAAAGAGGAGATTATGTACTTGGGATTTGTGATTTTAGTTGATGGTTTGAAAATGGATCCTGAAAATTTTGTATCTATTTTGAATTGGCCTACAACTAAGAGTGCTAGTGAGGTAAGATCATTTCATGGTTTGGAAAGCTTTTACCAAAATTTCATTAGGAATTTTAGTTTAATTTGTAATGCTATGACTGAGACTATGAGAGGAGATAAAAGTGAATTCAAGTGGACACATGGAGCTGATAAAATTTTTGAGACTTTGAAGCAGAAGGTTGTTGAATTTCCTATTTTGGCATTGCCTAATTTTAATAAGGTATTTCAAGTGGAATGTGATGCAAGTGGTAGTGCAATTGGAGTTGTGTTGATTCAAGAAGGTAAACTTGTTACTTTCTTTAGTGAAAAGTTAAATGATGTAAAAAGGAAATACTCTATGTATGATCAAGAATTCTATGCTATTGTTCAAGCATTGAAGAAATGGAGACATTATTTGATACCAAGTGAATTTGTGTTGTAAACTGATCATAAGGCTCTAAAGTATTTGGGTAGTCAGAACAAGTTGAATTAGAGACATATGAAATGGGTTGTGTATTTGTAGAGTTATACATTTGTGATAAAGCATAAGAGTGGAGTCACTAACCAGTTGCTGATGCATTAAGTAGAAGGAGATCTTTGATGACCGAGATGAAAATTGAAGTTATTGGATTTGATGACATGAGAGATTCTTATGAATTTGATCCTAATTTTTCTGAGCCATCTAGAAAGGGTAGAGCACCTATTCAAGACCAACTGAGTACTAAATGGGATGAATATTTTATTCAAGGAGGTATGTTCTTTAAAGGTATTCAGTTGTGTATACTGAGAGGAGTAATGAGAACTAATTTGATAAAGGAGAAACATAGTAGTGGTTTGGCTGGACATTTTGGTGTTGATAAGGCATTGAATTTTCTTAAGGAGAAATACTTTTGGCCACAGTTGTATAAAGATGTTCAAAAATTTGTGAAAATTTGTGGAATTTGTCAAGTTGTAAAAGGAGTAAGTCAGAATATTGGATTGTATACACCAATTTTTGTTCCTGAGAAACCTTAGATTGACATCAGTATGGATTTTGTTCTTGGCTTACCAAAGATAGTATGAGGTAATGATTCTATATTTATTGTTATGGATAGATTTTCCTAAATGACACATTTTATACCTTGTAGAAAGACATTAGATATAGTACATATAGTAGATCTTTTCTTTAATAAAATTATTAGATAGCATGGATAACTGAGGATTATTATCTCTAACTGAGATAGTAAATTTGCTGGATACTTTTGGAAGACCCTTTGGAGAAAGTTTGGCACAGAGTTGAAATATAGCTCTACATTTCACCCACAAACCAATGGAAAGACAGAAGTTGTGAATAGAATTTTGGGAAATATTTTGAGATTTTTAGTTGGAGATACACCAAGTAATTGGAATTATGTGTTGGCACAAGAAGATTTTGCATACAATAATTCAGTGAATAGGAGTACTGGAAAAACACCTTTTGAGATTGTAAATGGCATACAATTGAGAGGTATATCTGATTTGAGGGATATTGCTGATGAAAGAAAGATAAGTGCTAAAGGAGTAAAGTTTTCTGAGTACATGAAGACATCGCATGAAGATGTGAAATATAAGCTGGAGAAAAGTAATCAGAAATACAAAGACAGAGCTAATAGATCAAGAAGACATAAGACTTTTTTAGTTGGTGAGGAAGTAATGGTTCATCTAAAGAAAGGTTGATTTCCTATTGGAACATATGGGAAGCTAAAAATGAAGAATTTTGGTCCTTCTAAGATCTTGTAGAAATTTGACAGTGGAAATACATATGAGATTGAGTTACTTGATGACATGGATATATCACCTATATTCAACATTTTTGATTTGTATGAGTATCATGAACCTGATGAAGACATGACAGTACTGATGGATCATCCTAAGAAACAAATGGAAGAAGTTGAGAATATTTTGGGACAAAGAATTGGTACAAGTACAAGAGGAAAATAGTACATGGAATATCTGGTAAAGTGGAAGAATAGACCGATTGAAGATAGTTCATGGATTTCACAATCTGAGTTGGATGTAGCTCAAATCATACCTATTTCATGATTTAGAGAATCATTTCTAATAACCCCAGGTGTCTGATGTAGGAGCATCTAGAGTCTTTGGAAATCTTGTGTTTTCTTTGTGTTGCTCAGTTCCTTCTTTGATTGAGTTGGTTCAGTGTTCCTTAGTTTCCTCTGTTTACCATTGCTGGTTGGTTATCTCTTTGGGTCTCAGTGAATTTCCTTGGCACTCGGTGATGCTTGTCTAGTGTTTGGTTTCCCTACTTACCAAGTGGTTTATTTTGGATTTCTATTGAGGCCAACTTGTGCATTTAATTTTGGTCATGGATTTAATGTTGGTATCTATCATTGGGAAGTGTTTGGACCTAGATCTAGTCGTTCCTTTTGTTGATGGTCAATTTGAAGGCTGACTTCACTTGGTACCCTCTTGTATAAATGTGGTTGTTTGTTTAGAGTTTAGGGAGGAAGTTTTTAGATATAAAATACAAGATAGAAAATTAGAGATTGTTGGAAGATCCTCACATGTTGGAGGAATTCTTTACTTGATGAATCAATTGAAGATAATATATGAAAGTATCTGCATTCTCTCTCACTATTGTGTGTTGTTTCTTCTACATCTGATCTCTATAAGGTGGACCTAGTTAAGGTGTGCCTTTAGCCCCTCTCCCTGTGTTCCCTTGTGTCACTACAAGATTCAATTCTTTATCCAATTAAGTATAGAAGAAGATAAAGCATAAACACAATATGAGAACACTTAATGCAACACCACAATTTTTTTTATGAGGAAACCCAAATAGGTAAAAACCCTAGTGGGAATTAGCATCCACTATGAACTATACTAGAATATAATGATCCCTGTTAGAAGATCTTACAGCCCTATTAGGAGTTGATCTTTACAATGCATTAAGAACAATGACCTGGTCAAAGGTCTGACCTTGTTAGGAGTCTTTTACAAATAACCCAGTTAGGGGTGAGGACACACTATCTGGGAGCAAACTTCTCAAAGGGGTGAAGGTTGCAACCTTCTGTTTAATAGATACACACTATATCTAGATCTTGGTGAACTCTAAGTTAGACCTATTTTCTTGATCAATTCCAATGAATAGCATACACTATCTTATTTTTCACATAGACCTTCTACTGATGGCACAATACTTCACACCTTCTGCTCTACTCTTTTCTTTCAACTATCTGCCATACTTAGAGATCACAACTTGACTGGCTATAAGTATCTTTCTCCAAATGATATAATCAAGTCAACCTATTGGAATTTCCTTGAAATCATATTAGAGAAACAATATAACTCTTCAAAAATATCTCCAATGGCTATACTAAGAATGCAACACTAATTAGGACTATGCAAGTCCATATGAGTAGATGTGTCACTTCACATTGTCAGCTCTACTAAATTAACTGATACTTTATTCTCATGCTGAATTACATTATGCACTCTTGATCAAACATTATTAACTCTTCTCCAAACACTAATCCAAGCACGCATATCCAAATGATAGGCACAACTACTACAATAATAAAAACAATGTCGGCTCCATCAGATAAACTTAGGAAACTAAAACTGTCAACTGGAAACATCATAACTCAACCTGTACTGCATAGCTGACTTTGTGTCTATGAACATAGCTTCACTACCATGTCTACAACATAAATATAAATGCACAAGGATCCATTACAACTATACTACAAATCACATACTAAAATCTTCCTGGGACCTATCAAGAACACTACTAATACAAACAACTGTATGGTTGTCTTCACTCAGAATCAATCTCTACATCTATGATATCATGTTGATAACATATCTAGGAAACATATACTCAAGGATCTCTCCATCAGGCTTTCACACATTCTTCTTACCATATGTTTTCATCAATGAAAAACATACAGTCAGTACTGGCTTGTTGGCAAATCTCCAACAATATGATCCATAGAGGCACATCTAGTCCTCTTTTTATACATGTTCTCCAAAAAACCTTCAGGATCTGCTACCCAAGAAATTTAAGTATCCATGTGATATGGTTGAAAGATCTCATCCATGTGGGTCCATCCACCTTTAGTGATCACAAATTAGTGGGCTATTGTGGTAGTAGGAAAGAGAGTTCCTCTAGCCCTCCTTGTGAGAGTATTCTCTTGCAAGTCTCCAAGTTGTCTAAAAAATTCTACAACCCCAATCTTGAGAGGGACTTGATATGGAAATACAAAAGGGGTCCCTCTAAAACCATACACTCTGATTATAGTAGATACTGGGTAAAAGATAAAATCACCCCAATTGTGTACAATTTTGATATTAGTAGAAAATTGTTTAGGTCTAAGGAGTTCTAACAAGGCCTTTGGGATTCTTGGGTGTTGTAGAAATAACAAGGCACTAAGCCTTGATCCAAAACATCTATCAAAATTGAAAAAACTATTCTCATTCATATCCTAAGTCATGTTGAGGTTCCATAACTATACTGGCATTTCTTCACCATCCTTCTGCCTCATCAAATCCATCTCTTTTTCAAAGTAATTTTCACCTTTGTATACAAACATATACATTAACAAGGAATAATGGACAAAGGGTTTGTCTACTTTACTCTTTTGGATTCCCATTAATCCCTCATGAAGTAATTCAGCTAAGAAAGGGGAAAAGTCAAAAGTAACTACCAAGAAAGGGTGCAAGATTTGAACCATCATATACATGAAGTGTACTAGCATCCTTTCCTAGACATCTTCTCCAAAAATTTGGCATGATGACTAGTACACACCCTTTTCCCTGAGGTTAAAATAGTCTACTTTGAAAGGTTCTTTTGTGTTTCACTTGACTGTGATCAAATCCACAATCTTATTATAAAATTCCCTCAAAGGACCAATCCTGAGATAATCTCTCTGAGCATTATAGACTTGTTTTAGCTCATCAAAGTATATTCTTTCAAGGTCACCAGTTGGTTCACTTAACCTAAAAACCATTCTAATCTCCTCAGTTGAAATACTGATTAAAGGGTTTCCACTTATATCTCTAATAACCCTACTTACTTGATCATATTTATGTGCTACTTGGATCATAATATCTACATCCATGAACATGTTTGGCACAATGAGTTTACCTAGGTCAAATTGTCATACATTACTGGTGGGAGAAAAAGCATGTCTTTGGCCAAACCCTACTTTGAACAATCCCAAACCAGAGATCCCAATTTTGGCATCTCTCATATAATTCCCTTTGTCATATAGCCATCTACTATTCTAACCCTAGGGTCTTTTGGTTTTAAACCCTTTTCCTTGACTATTTCAGTAGTTGAATGATCAAATTGTTGTAGGAGGTCCTCATCCACACCCCTATCATGATACTCAATATTTCCTATTAATTCCCTTGTTGGTGGCATTTTCAAAATTTATAGGTTTTGACAATAATACAAGAAATTAAGAGAGGTAACAAAAATATATTCACATTTCTTTAATGAGAACTCTAGGTAAACAACAAAAGGGATAAAATCTTCATAGAATACTAACCGATCTCATAAAATCCTCAGGAGATGGTGAATTGCTCTAAAATTTTCTTCGTAAGGGCTCTACAAATTCTCTGACTTCGTTCCTTTAGAAATGAATCAATCAAAGATATATTGGTATTGAAAATTTTATCCTTTTGACAATTCATTCCACATGATTCAGACATAACTTCTCTGCAAATCTGAACAGTTTGCATTCAACGGGAAATTTTTCTTTCACACCAATTTTTGATTGAATTTAAATCATGATTTTCGGTCTTCACTTAAGATAAATCCAATGGTTGTGGAATTTTTGCAATGGTTAAAACTTCATGCATCTTTTCTTTGCGTCCATGCAAAAACTGTTAAATCTAGACAGATCTACGGTGGTTTGAAAATTGTAGTATCTTGGACCCACCCGACTACTGGACCTATCGTTACCATTAGATGGAAGATCTAAAAGTCAATGCTTTAAGTTCCTTCTAATTGGACCTATTGTCATATCTCATGGCCTAATACCAAATTGATGGTTGTTACAATGCCGCAATCACAAATTTCCTATCATCTTTCATCTATGGAAACACGATAGCCATCAGATCAAAAGAAAGATGTCATTTCATTACAACCTTTATTAACTGGGCCCAGTGAATGTACACTGGTAGATCTTCACAATTGGACAGTTGTGATAAAGCCAAGGTAACCAGTTGCACGTGAAAGAGATGCTTAGTTTTCTAACCAAATTAATGCCTATTGCAATGCCGCATTGGTTAATCTCCCTACATCTTTCCTTTGTAGCTATGCGACCACTATTGGATTAAAACATGAGATAAGCATTTTGATAAAGTGTTGAAACTTAGGAAAATAATCATTGGGACTTAGGGAAATTATTAAAGGTCATTGGGGCTATAGACTTAGGAAAATTAAAGTATCAACGTAGGTAGATATAAACTTAGGAAATAAGGCTGCGCCAAAAGGATGATATAACACATGCTTTAAAAAGGACTTTAGTGATCTCAAAAAATTAACAACCATAGACAAATAGAAGGTCAACTTAGGGTTTTTTCAAATAGGATAATTAGTTAGGGATTCTTGGATTTTAAAGGAGATCTTGGAATTTCTAGTAAACACCTCAGGATTTTAAGAAGTATGAAAATTTGTGTTGAAAAATTTGAAGTGCTAATAGAATGAACTGAGGGGATCACCTTAGTTCTAAAAGGATTGTAGTTGTTCATGCTTAAGAAAATTAAGAAATTCTTGATGAGATCACCATCTGTGGTAATTTAAATTGGTTTAGAGATGAGAGGGTTGTTCAATGAGAGGTGAATTGGGAGCCTCAGGGTGGATATGATGAAATTGAAAAGGCTTGGAGAGAAGAGAGATCTATCTACCATTGGAGATAGGGATGAAGAAGTAAAAGATGAGGGATTGGGGGGAAGGGAGGAAATATTGATGGGAAGAAGAGATAATTCTCCATGATCAAGAAAGTCAAATTGAAAATGTGGATAGGGTGAAGGGGAGAAAGAGGAGCTCCCTAAGGGAATAGGTTCAACTTTCTCTAGGGATAGAGGACTAAATTAGACCAATTTATTCTTATTGTTGTCAAATTTAATATTATTCCACTTTGTTTTAGGAGATGAAATATTTCTAGTTTGTTGGGAGATAATAGTTAGATTACCCATATCTAATTTAGATTGAGGATCAGAGTGTAGAGAAATGAGTTATTTTTCATTTGTAGAGGAAAATATATTCTTCTAATATCTCTCCTTCCTCTATATCATCAAAATCCTGAGATGGATGGGAAGTTCCTTCATTTAGAGTGTTATAAATTGAACATGGTTGAGGTGTTATTAACTTAGAAGAGTTTATTAGAAGATTCAAAGGGGATGTTAAAGCACAAATATAGAATTTTATCTTATCATTTTCTATATACATGGCTCAATCCCTAGTCTTGTTACAATAAATAGTCAGATAAGAATTATAAAAAGATAGGTTAGTTATAATTTGTAAAGGATTAAGGTATTTAACTTGAATATCTAAATAACCCAAGATTTTTAGAGAAGAATATTTTATGAATGATTCTTTGAATCCTGTAAAAGAGCCTACCATATTACCTATCATCCTAAGGATTCTCTAATCCATTAATTCAACCAAAAAGTTATGAAATTGGATCCATCTCAGACTTAGAGTATCTAAAAATATATCTCGATCAAAATTAGGTTTCCATTAAAAAAAATTAGAATGTGACCTTGAAATATAATTTTTACACCTTTAAGGAGTGTTTTCTTTAATTCAGAGTGAGGGAATTCCACATAAATGAAATTATCATGTAGGATTGTCATAATTACCTTATCTTGGAGAGTCGATTCAAGACAATTAGAAACATCTAGCAAGGATTTTTTAGGTCCTTCCTAAGATACAATTAGACCTAATTCACTACATCTACACCACATTAATTCAGTTTTATCTGTGTTAATAATCATTCTCCTAATGTCCTTACCTGAATCCTAAGAATGTTTCTCCACATATGAAATAATTGGAATCACATCAGGTTTTTTCCATACATATGGAGGAATGACCTAATGAGAGCCTCCCTTTGAATTGAAAATATCCAAATTAGGGTTTATGATACTCAAAGCAGTAACATCACATTGCATGTATCTGGTGTTGGCAAAAAATAATTTTTGGCAGTGGATCTTAGCAGGCAAAAGCCAAATTTTTCATTGAATCTTGTTGTTCTTGGTAGGTCTTTTCTTCCTAAGAACTTTGATCCAGCCAAAGTCATCTGAAGTTGTATTCTGATCAAGAGAAAGAGGAAAGGAAGTATCTAATAATTTATTATCCCTAGAAACTATATCTAGGGGAGATTGAATCAAACAACCCAGATAGTCTAACAAGGAAAAGTCATTGGAAGTAATAAGAGGAGGAGAGCTACAATGATTAGAAAATAATGTAGACCTGTGAGTGTCCAGAGTGATATAGGAAGTAAAGGAAGAAGAAGTGAATTTTTCAAAGTGTGAGAGAAGAGCCATGGCATCCAATAAGACCTTAAAATAAATTTGATATTTTTAAAGTAGAATTTGAATAATATAATTTCTAGGAATGACCTTTTTAAGATTTGGTCTCTAAGTGCTTCGAATATTTAGGTCAAACGGGATGAATTTGAAAAAATGGGAAAAAGAGTTTCATTTTTTAGCCAAAAAGTGGACTTAACTTCTTGTTGGAATCCAAAAGTCATTTTTTATATTTTGAATGCATAAGTTTATTATCTTCAAGAAGCTTCGTGGATGGTCTAATAAAATGAGGAAAAAGGGATTTTTGTTTTATTCTAGAACTAGTAATTGTCAGCCTCAAATGACCACTTGTGATCTCTAACTGAATCTATCTGAAGTGAAAGTGATTGATGGGATTCTTAAACACTCTAAGAAAATGGATTCTAAGGAGATGATGTATAATACTAAATTATGGGATATATTTAAAAGAGTTGTATTGATATCATAATTCTAATCCATGCAAGGTTACAATAACACTTTTTTCATAAAATTCTACAACTTATGGAATCAAGTGAATCCTCGTATTGGTAGAATCAAGTTTTGTGTGACCTTGGAACTTATAGTGGAGGCCAAAGGATTGATATGTGATGCTAAAAAGATCAAGAAGAAAATCTCTAGGGACTACAAATTGTACATGAAGAGGTTTTTTAAGAAAGGAGAAATACTTGTGTTGGCTACCAATGACAATCAGTATGATAGATTCTCCTTACCCCCCACCCCTATGTTATTTTATATTTTATATCATGAAGTATTTTACTCTTGAGGGAAGGTATATTTCCATTTATGGCTATCACTTCCCCATCCTTAATTATATTATCCATGTCCATAGGATAAATGTTCCTTTTCTTATTTTCTCTTTCTTAAGTAGCAACATTGCTAAAGGAGCTTCGCCTCCTTTACATCAAGGTTTAATCTATACCCTTTACCAGAATAATTTGGACAAACCTCCCTTTATTATCCTCAACATAAGAAAAACTAAAGTGTTAAACCGGACTGAAGCTCTATTGAAATTGATCTTATTAAGAGTATCTTTTTTTCCTAATAACCCTAATTCTATGGAAAAGAAAAAAGGAGAAAACTTTAAAGATGCTACTCCTAATATTCCTCTTGAATATTATCTATGAGGAATGACCAATTTAAAAAATAAAAATCCCTACTACCAAGTTGATCTTTTTGAAGGTCAGAAAAATAGGAAATAAAAAATTAAGGAAATCAATCCCCTAATTGATGTGTACAAGGAGGATGAGGTAGATGAAGAAACTAAAAATATGGAGTCCAATTAAATAATGATGTCAATTTTGGTGAAAGGAGATCCACCTACTTTCTTAGTAAGAAAAGGAAATACAAGATAATCATGGAAGATGTTGTGCTAGAGATAGATTTTGAATATGAACCTAAAGATGTTAATTCTATGGATAATTTAAAGGGTGATGGTTATGAAGAAGGTGAAGAGGAGTCAAGGAAAGATGAAATGAAAAAATATATAGACTTAATGGTTATTTTGAATGAGCTAGAGGAATCTGTGAATCTAACATGCAATTCCCTTAATCCTATTGATGAAGATTTTGTTGAGAATACCCCTTCTTTCCCTAACATGAGTGCTGATAATGGCATACCTTCCAAAATCTAGGATTTGGTTCATGAAGTCCTCAAGAGAGTTATCACTCTTGAATACTTTGTTACATCATTTTCCATAACCAAGGAGTAGTTCAATACCTCTATTACTTCTCTTTGTAGGGTAATTGATGGTTTCTTGAAAAAGGTAGTCTGTGATGTGGTCACAAAAAAGAGCATAATGATGAATATTTCTAAGAAAATGAAGATTGAACACTAGAGTGATGAGTAAAAGAAGGATTGAAGGACATGGAATATTGGAAAAGTGAGTTGAAATGTCTCTCAAAGGGAAAGGAGATGTTTTCAAAATTAATTAAGAGAAAATAAAGTAACCCTTAGTTTTTTTTTCCTTGTTTTCTATAGTTTTGTTAATTATGCATATTTAAGATAATTATAATTTTATTTTATTTTATTTTATGGGGGGGGTAATTCTTAGGGATTTTTTTATCACATGGATAATATGCCTTTTAAGAGTTGACACTCTGATGGTTTTGGTCTTATGTCAAAAAACATTCACTATTAAAGAGACTTTATAGTGTTAAATTACTTTTCTGATAATTTTCTATTTAGATAAAGAGGGAGAGGGCCCATACCCAACATCAAAAAAATATCAAGTCTAAAATGGAAGATTTTTTCTCTTCTAGGGTTTCATGCATACGACATCCTATTTGTGTCTTTGCACTGAGCTTTCCGTCTTTCATACAATATTTACTATGGGATTTTTGCATTAGGGTTAGCTTTGAGTATGGCTCCAACCAACTTCGGCCCAACAGTTGATGTTGGTGCATGATTTGAAGCTTCAAAACACCATGTTGCCTCCTCTGAACAAACTTCCTCACAAGTTTGTCCCAAAGGTTTTTCACAAGGTAACCCTGATATTGTTCTTAATCTACAAGAATTTGACTCTGCATGTGAATGGTTAGAAAAGCATACTCTGATTGGATATTTTGTGGGTCACACTCCTCCTAAAAGTATCCTTAAAGATTGGGTAAACAAGAGCTAGACCCCTCATGGGGTCCACCTTGACAGTGTGGAAAACCTTACCAAAGGTTTTTTTCTTTTCCATTTTGCTAACCCTTCCCAGGTGAAAGCTGTTTTTAGCCATGGGCCTTGGAGGGTTAGATCATCCCTTCTTTTTTTCCAGAGATGGTCTTGAGACTTCACAGTCTCGGATGAAAAGAAACTTAGGGCCCCTTTTTGGGTTGATTTTCCTAGTCTCCCTTTTCCATGCTGGTGGTTTATTGAGTCTATTGCTAAAACCCTTGGTAAGGTCATTGTCATGGAGCATGACAAATTTTTCAATGCCCAACCCCAGAAGAGTGTCTGTGTTGAGTCAACCTTTCTAGGGACCTCAAGGACACTATTGAAATACAGGTTGGTTCTCTCACCATCTCTCAAAAAGTGCTTTATCTAAATCTACCAAACACCTGCTATAGGTGTCAATCGACAAAGCACAAGATTAAGGACTTCCTGCTAGTTACCCCTCAGGTAAAGCCATCACCAAAGGAAGCGCTGGTCAAACATTCAGACACTAGAAAAAAAGAAGAATGGACTACAGTTTTGTGAAAAGGAAGGAATGCCTCAGGTTCTAAGATGGTACATGCTACTTCTATAGTTGTTTTGCCTCCGGAACTATCAGCTAGAGAGCCTTCACCTCCTATCGAAGAGCCATCGGTTGTGCCACCTACTTCACACCCTATTATTCAAGGGAAATCTTTGGCTACGAGGCCTTCCAGTTCAGAGGTGGTCCTCACATCGCCAACTATTTCTTTAGCTTCATCCCAGTCTCTGCATTGGTCTCATAGTTCTGATGGACACTCAGATGACCTAGAAAAAAATTAGTTTATCTCTTCTGAAGATTTAATCCCCAGCTTTGGCTCTATACCATCTTTCTTGCATAATATTTTCTCCTCTCTTGGGGATGAGGAAACCATGTAAGAGATTTTATGAATTTTTTTTCATGGAATGTGTGAGGTCTAACTGACCTCTCTAGAAAGTACTATGTTCATGATACCCTTCGCAGACTTCATAGTCTGGATGTTCTCTATCTCCAGGAAGTTAAAATTTCAAGTTTTCTACTTAATTCTGCTTGTCATGTCATTTGGTGGGACAACATTGTTTTCTCTTCTCAACATGAAGCTGGTAAAGGTGGTGCCATTACTATTTTGTCACCTCACTTTCATTCTTTTGTTATTGCTCATGGGTCTGATCTAATGCAGTGGGTCACTTGGATTTTTTTGTCTTTTCACAACCATTCTTTTGTCATCGTTAATGTTTATGCTCCCAATGATGTTGTGGAAAGATCTTAGCTTTGGTGTTGGCTAGATGAAAATTTACCTCCTGCCACTTGGGTTATGTGTGCGGACTTTAATATGGTTGAACTAGCATCTGATAAGGAAGGGATTTTTCCTTTTTGATGGACAACTAAGGAGAGAGAAGCATGGTACCACATGCACAATAAATTGGGTCATTTTGATCCCAATGCTAACTGCCACCAGCAAGGTGGGGTTCGACATACTTGGTCTAATTTTAGAGCTGGTTCTAACTATATATTTAAGAGATTAGATCATGCTATGATAAAGGCTCAATATTTTTTCTCTTTTTCTGAAGATCAAGGCCTACCTTTCATTCATCTAACATATGTTACCATGTCAGACCACTTCCCCATTTATTTTTCCATCACTTAGCATTCCTCTACCAGGAGGGCTTCTCATACACAATTTTACCTCAACACATATGTGCCGATGCATGCTTCCACTATTGCTCACATTCTTCAAGTTTGGAATTTAGAGCCTCAACCCCACAATCAACTTGGTTGGATTCAGTGGTGGAATGACACCATCACCTGTAATACGAGATTATGAAGCTAACACTAAGGCTCTTCACAATGCTGTTGATGTGCTTGTGTTGAACCCCTTTGACTCTGATCTTCAACTTAAGCTAACCTAGCTTCATCATGAGAAGCAAATTTCTAATGCCTATGCTACTTGTGGAGCTCAAATCAAAGCGTGCCTCCATTGGTTGGAGGTGGGTGATAAGACCTCTAAGGAGTTTTTTCATGCTCTCAAAGCCCAACATACCAATGTTGGTATTCAAAAATCCAAACAAGGATCTAAAATGCTTAATGAGCTCCCTGCCATTCTTCAAGCTTTTGTTCAACACTATGAAAAAGTGTTTGCTTTGCAGGGAAATTTTATTGTACGAGAGGAGGCTCTTAAGGCTTGTATTGTTGTTACTCCAAACCACGTAGCGGTTGAGTAGTGGGCCTTTTGTGACAAACTTCTTACCATCAGTGATCTCAAAGAAGTGGCTTTTTCTATGGCCGATGATAAATCTCCAGGATTTGATAGCTTCCCTTGTGAATTCTACAAGCACTTATGGGATTCTATAGGTCCTAACCTACATAAAGTTTATCTTGAGGCCTTTCATAATAAAAGTTTGGGTTCTTTAATAAAAAAAAGGAATATCAAATTAATACCTAAGTCTGGTGATCCCGAGGATATTTTCAATTGGAGGCCCATCACCTTGTTGAATGTCTCCTACAAGATAATTGCTAAAGCTTTAGCTCTTAAAATCAGACATCTCCTTCCTCTTATTGTTCACCCTAAGAAAACTGGTTTTATTAAATCTTGGTACATCCTTGACAACATTATTGTTGTTTGGGAAGGGATGGAATGGGCTTGTCAGTTTAAGGAGACCACTATATTCCTTAAAATTGATTTTGCTAAAGCTTATGACCACATTGAATGACCTTTTATCCTTGCCATGCTCCAAGCTCTTGGGTTCGGTCCTAACTTATTGTAGTTTTTAGAAATGCTTTTTGGTGATGCATCTACGTGCATTACTATCAATGAGCCTCAATCTAATACTTTTGGGCTTTTTAGATACATCTGGCAAGGTTGTCCATTGGCCCCTACATTATATGTGCTTGCTGTTGAAGGCTTTGGGTATTTTCTTGCCAATTATGTTTCCTCTAGTTTGGTTCAAGGAATTTCCCTTCTTGAGTCCTCTTCTTAGCTTGTTAATGGTCATTTTGCTAATGATTCCTTTCTCACTCTTATTGAGGATTAGGAGAACATTTCTAGTGCCTTATAGTACCTAGACACCTTTTGTCAAGCCTCTAGATCTGCTATCCAATGACATAAGACTCTCTGTTTCAAACAGTCTTTCCTTCCTACTCCTCCTTGGCTTCATAAGTTTGACTAGAAATGGGTTCAACATGGGGAATTTTTTCACTTCCTAGGCATTCCCTTTTCTTTCCATATATCTTTTGTGGACTTATGGAATGTTGTGATTGCCAAGATCAAGAAAAATTTGTAGTATTGGATTTGCAGGCATCTCTCCCTCGCTGGGAAATTTTAGATTTGCTCCAAAGTGATGGCTGTTACTCATGTCTACTACTTTTCTTGTTGGGCTCCTTCTAAAGCCTCACATCTCAAGCTAGAGCACCTCCTCAGAGACTTTCTTTGGGCCTCTAGAGCTGACAACCATGGGTTCCATAGGGTTTCCTGGGAATATTGTTACCTTCCTCATGATTCTGGTGGCCTTGTCCTTCTCTCCACCCAGAAGAAAGGTCATGCTCTATGTGCTAAGTGGATTATTTGGGCTCTTACTAGTGATGAGGCCTGGAAGATTCTTGTTAGGTACTACATATCTTCAGGATTCCCTTCTCATAGGCTGGCTTGGAAGGGCATTGGTCTTCAGACCTTGCTCACTATGAAAGAACCTATTGAGATTTAGTGTACTTTTGTCATCAAGAGTATTTGGAAATCTTGGGAAGCTTTTAAGCCTTGGTTTCGATGGGATGGTTATGCCTTTCACAATGGGCTTTCTTTTAATCAGCAGAACATTTGGTGGTCCTCATTGTTCTCTATTCAAGGCATCCCTCTAGCCAATATCCAAGTGGCTAGTGCTCTGCATTTTTTCAAATGTGGCATTCAGACTCTCAAGGACCTCTTTTCTAGGATCACTATGAGTCTCCACTCCTGGGAGGATATGCAGGTGTAGTACCATTTGGCTCACACAGATCATCAAAATTTTGATCTACTAGTTTTTGCAATTATTGATAATTTGATTCATAAGCTTGGTATTTAGGCTATTTAGCCCTACTGGAAGGAATGGAAATGGTATCCTACCACTCCTTTCAGCAACTACAAGCCAATGATAGGATAGAGATGGTTTTCTCCCCATATTTCGATGGTGGACACTCTTAACCAGAGATGGCATCTTCATTCTTATACTTCTCACTAGAGCTCTCACTTTCAGACCATCTGGGCTACCTTTACGGAGTCCAAGATGGCTCTCTTGTCTTGGTGTTTACTTTTCCAAGGTCTTCCTGTGGGATCTAGGCTTAAACATCTGGATGTTCATAACCCTTGATGTCCTTTCTTTGGTCACCCTGAGATGTTTCTACACATTTTCTAGTTTTGTAGGAGAGCTCAATAGTACTAGGAATGGATTCATGATTTTTTCAAACCTTTTAGGATTGAGCATTTCTCTTGGCATATGATTGTCTTAGGAGATTCTCCTAGACTTCCTTCCAAGTTTACCTAGATTTGGCATACTTTTAGGATGAATATTTTGTTCACTTTGTGGAAAGATAGGAATGCTATTATTTTTTCTCCCAACTTTCTTGATACAAATGTTGCTCTGTATAACAAGGCTTTCATATGTAATAATGTCATGATGTAGATTTAGGTTCAAGCTAATAAAGTGGCTCTGGAGGTGGCTCACCTGTAGGAGCTACTCAATCACTGGGGTAATGCCCCTACATTGTTTCCAGGGTTCCTTTGAATGTCATGTTTACTAAAGGTACTCCCCCTAGAGGGCACCGTCATGGGCGTAGCTCTTTAGCTCACCGTTCCTATATCCCATGGTCTTAGGCTCCCCGCCACTGCCTTCCTAGAGGTGGTGAAGATGGCTGGTAGCACCGCTCAGCTTTTTTGCCTCACTGTGTTTCTGGGTGGTCTCTTGCTCTGGCTCATTCCACCACTCATGATGCTCCTGGCACTCATTCCACCGCTCTTGATGCTCCTGACACTCGTCGTGGCTTTGATTGGCATCCTGCCACTTCCTCTAAGTTTCTCTACCTAGGGTGGAAGAGAAAGAAAAGAAAGAAGCTGAAGATGATTTTTGGTCACTCCCCAACCCTCTTGTTAACCCCAATGATGTGTGGGGTTCTGGTGATAAAGATCCTCCTCCTTTTGGCACTGCTTTTGCTGCTTAATGGGTTTATGCCTTTTTTTTATGAATAGTTGTTAGTTGTTTCTGGCTTTTCCATGTGAACTCTACAGGGTGATTTTTATGTCCCCTGGCCCCTTTTTTGTGAATATGTAACTTTAATATTTTATTAATAGAAAAGATATTATTCATCAAAAAAATAAAAAAATTTGGAGAGAATTCACCAGCAGTGAATTCTAGAAACTAAACCAACAAAAAAACTAAACAAGGAACCATCACCCAAGACCAGCACAAAGCATGAAGAACCAAGAAATGAAAAAAGAAGGTGTGCCTCCTCTATAAACTAGCAGCTAATTTTTGAGCTCCTTTATCTTCTTAAGGAAGGAGGCACATTTAGGAGGCCACTCACATAAGCATCAACACTAGAGACAAATCCCTCCCTAGTCACCACCTGCAAGTTATCATGTCTCTTCTTTCATTTCATCTTTCTTTCCTCTAACTAATTAGCCTTCATGGAATTGATAGAGAGGTTGGTATTTTCCAACATAGTCTTGAAGTATTTGGTCAACTCAACCTATTTTTGTTAAGTTGGGACTGGTTTTCCTTCATGTTAGCCAATGCATTAATCATTTCCATTTTTTCCTCCTCTGAGGGGACCCAGTTCTTCAACTTGATAATTTGGTCCTCTATAATTTCCCAATTTTTAAATTTATGCCTAAAATATTTAGTAACCTCCCAAAGAGTCGCATCCTCTTTCCCCTTAGTCCAATCTTCAGCCTTCCTTTCAACTTTTGTCACAATTTCAAGCTTATTAATTTTTCTTCTAGTGATCTAAAGTTGGAAAATGAGTCATTTCTCATATCCTTTTGTGTATTGAGGCTAATACGCAACTCATCCACTCACTAGTACAAAACCAACAATATGTGACTAAATAAACTACTAAAAATTGTAGATGAATGACTAATTTTGATCATGTGACCATTATTAGTGTATTTTAATTCATCTATCTCACAACCAAATATATGACTAGACTATTTTAGTCATTTATTTAGTCATTGATCAGGTCATTGATTTGGTTATTGATTTAGTCATTGATTTAGTCATTAATTTAGTCATTGATTGTTCTTAACCAGTTATTTATTTAGTCATTAATTTATTCATATGTTTAGTCATTACTTTAGTCATATATTTAGTCCTTAAATTAGTTATATGTTTAGTCATTAATTTAGTCATATTAGGGCATGATGGAACTGAACCACCATCCTCCTCCTTGTAAAGAAGGTACTCTTCCATTGATCTAGTACCCTTTAAAGAATAATCATACCATGTATACTAGTACTTTCCATTAAACATGATTTCAAATATTCCCAAATAAAAATAGAATTGTGTAATGTGATAATATTGCAATCTTCTACTTTTTATTTCATTCCAATCAAAAAAGATACATATTGAGAGGTAGTGATAAACTAAAAATTCTATGCATTGATTGAAAACTAATGTTCCATCTCTCATTTTATTCTGATTGATAAATGATGGTGGGAAGGTAAATTGAAGAATTTCAAGAAAATTAATCCTACTTCGGGTAAATATTTTTAAATTTTTTGTGTTGGATAACTTTTCTTGGAATTTTTTCTAGAGCTTTTGCCAAGTCTCAAGTTTATAAAAAAATGGGTTTGAAAAGTAATTTCTCTTATCTTAGTTTTTAAACTATGATCGAAATTTTGAAACAATACAAAGGATGTAGATGGAAGTTACTATAGTAGCCAACATCAGGCATAGCCCAACAAATATTTTCTTTCAATCATTTTTCATCACATAAACAACATACAAAACTAAAAATTGTGTTGTGAATATTTTCATCAATATATGTCGAAAAAATTATAGTTGATATAAATTTCCATGACATCTATTTTTTTTTATTCTTAATTTTTTTTTCACTAATCATACCTAGGATATTAAGGAAAATAGTTATTTTTAACATAGAAAGTGAAGCTAGAAGTGAACACCCTAAAACACTAACATGAAATAGTTTAATGGCCTTAGAAATCATTGAAAACTAGACATTTGAAGATGAAAAGACTCCTTTCAGTCCTCTACAACAAGATTGGCTAGTATAATGTTTTCCAGTGAGAGCATGATTTGAGTCTATACTAACCTGATTTTATTAAATATTACAACTAGAGGGGAAGAAATCTTCAAAAAATAGGTAAGATTGATATAGCTTAGAGTGATAACGGTCACTATGCCAAATGTTAATTACATGTGATGAAAAGGAAAGGTGCACTAAATTTTGATTGAGATGGTGAGACTCAATCCATAAATTCAAATCCACACTTGGTAAGGTATTGGATTTCCAAGCTCAAATAAAAGGATTTTCTTTAACATGTGATATGTAGTCTCACGAAAATTATGTTTAAATAGCCTAAATGAGAAGTAAATTCCCAATAGCCCTTTTAACATCCAGCAAGAGAGGTTCCCCTACTAGAATGGACTTCACCTCAAATATGCGTATCTTGAAAAGGGAGATCAATATTCCCATGTAACACTTTACCAATAGGCTCTATTTAAGTATAAATTTTATCAATCATAATAAATATTTGACATGTTACTTGGGAAGGGGAATCAGGAGAATAGGAAAAGGTCTTCATGAATAGGCTTCATATGATTAGTAAGAACACAATTGAAAATGTAAATGTAACATGTTAGGAATTCAAAAAACTTTGCAGTTGAAGGAATTTTATTAAACACTATCCTTAACTTTATAATCTTAATATACATAGAGCTTTGTAATTCAAATGTGAAATAAAATTGCATTTCTACAAATAAAAATAATATGGTGCTTGTATATAAATTATGTTACAATAAGTGAACAAAATTTATACATTAGTAGTTTCAAACTAGTGACTCTAACAATATTTAGTTAATTATCTTCCGATTGATGACAAAGTGGTATTTAAGAATGGTGTTTTGAATTTCTAAAATGGCTGCAAAGAATATTCACAACCCTTCTAGCCTTACCTAAAGAAAGATTTCAAAGAGAGTGATCAATGATGTATTGGTACCCATTGTCTCTGTTATTTGCACTTCTTTTGAAAGTAGAAAAAGCAATAAATTGTCATAACCACACCTACAAAATAAATAGAAATAGACATCTAATTATAACCCAATTTGCCTCATGGGTTACTATTTTCTAAACAAATAGTAGCTAGTAAATAAAATATTATAATGCTAAAAGTAAAACAAACAAAGAATATGAGTTGTAAAATAAATTATCATTAAAATTAGAAAGGAAAAAAAGGAGATTGAGTTAGTAATATTCTCATAAAATATATCTCATCACATGCTATCCAGTTTGCATTAGAAGATACAAAGGCTAGGATCAAACATTTGTTACAATTTATATTGATATTAAAAAAATCATAGCAATATATAAATAATTTGATAAAGTATTGTTTTCTAAAGATAATACAAAATATTATTGTCATTTATTTAGTCATTTTTATTTCTCTAACCAAGTGTTTAGTTGTGATTTTAGCCAATGAGAAAATTAGTCATTTATTTAGTCACTTATACTTGTGAATTACAAAAACATAGTAGAATTTGATAATTTTTAGTCACATGAATAAAACTTTTAATCACGTAGTCATTTATTTTCTAAATTATACAAGTGACTTTTCTACCTATGGACTCCAAATTATATGAACCAATAGGGGATTTGGAGAACTTGGAGGGGGGAGAACTATAGGGGATGATAGGGTCACTAGGATCACTGAGTTGGTCTTTAGGTGAAGGGGGAAAATTAGAGAGAGAGAGAGAGAGAGAGAGAGAGAGAGAGAGAGAGAGAGAGAGAGAGAGTTCTAATTCTCTAGTGTCCATGCAAATTCAGTACACCAAGTGAATATTGACTCCTCAGATAGGTCAAAATCTTCCTTGGGTTGATCAAGTCCCAGGGCTTTACACTTATCTTTGTGGACATGATTCATGCAGTTAGAGCCAAGGGAGGGAGAACTATCTAGATCTTTGGCTTGAGGCCAGATAGGGCTAAAAGTGGAATTATTTAACTTAATCAAGAGAAAAGGACAAGGGCTAGCTTGATCCATAAGACTGAAATGGAAATTAAATAATCTTAGGATGAGGGCCTAGTGGAGAGGAACCCCATCCTTGTCCTTGGGCTTAGACATAGATTGAGATAAGGAAGAAAATACACAAAAAGGAAAGCTAAATTTAATTCCTATATGAAAATGGTTTAGCATAGGAAATAAATAAGAGTCGAAGTGTGTGTATCTACCTTCCAAAGTGATAAATTTGATTAATATGGATGCAACAACCTTCCATTTTCTAGGAAGCTTCTCTCAGTTGAACCTATTTTGTAATATCATCACCATCTCACTAGGGTCTTGTGAGACCTACCAGACAGTCATACTATTACTATTATGTTTTCCATGCTTTCAGTACTTATTTTACAGACATACTAGACTTTTGAGACACCTAAGTATTTGAGGATCTGTTGAATCCTATATTATATGTTCGGTACCTGATTATGTAATCAAAGTACACTCGAGATACTACATGTTATGTTTCAGTTTCAGTTACGATTATGTTACATATGATGTTATATGATGTTTTAAAACTATTGCGAAGAAAAGTTGGTTTAGGAAACCAAAGTTGTGCTTAATGGATTGATTTATAGACATAGTTTTAAACCAAGTAGTTTCGATGTATTATGTTTATATCATGTTAATTGGACCTACTGATGTGTGCATTGAGTGTGCAGGATAAGTTGACCATGGATCTAAATGCTGGGATCCAGTATTGGAACCTATGCTTATACCGTGCATTCCAAGGTCCTCTTTGTATAAAGAGACGTGGACCTCGTTGTGTAGTCTTTTATTCATATATGTGGTTTGCATGATTGTATCTAATTTAGCAAATGTCTATGTGTATTAGCCATGTCTATTGTTTTATTTAATGTGCCAAATTTGGCAAATTGTGGCTTAAGTGTTGGCATGGTTAAGTATTTTAATATTGTATGGGTCAAGGGCTTGACTAGGGTGTAACCTTAGGGTAGGATCAACTAACCTTGGGTTGAGAAGTTTCTAGAAGTCAACAAAGACTAGAAATCCGTGCATAAACTTTAGGTAGGGTTTAGGAGGGTCTTTTGGGCTCCCATAGGCTAACTGGGGTCATTTTTAGCTACCCAGGTTGATACCTTAGGGGTTAGGGGTCATTTTCAACCCATTAAGAGCCTTAAAACTCATTAATGACCCCTCTAAAGTCAAAGTTTTTATTTTGCACGAGATTGAAGAGTTGTGAGGTTTTGGTTAACGTCTCTTTTCTTCCCAAACTTGCATTCAACTCCATTTATGGTGAAGGAAGGCAAGTGGGAAGAAGGGAATGGAAGTTTCTTCCTCTCTTCTGATTGGCTCCTAGATTTTAGGAGGTTTGCCTATTTAGGAGAAACTTGGAGTAAGGTTTTAGTTGATCACCCACTCTCTAAATTTGGAGACCACTTGTTGGAAAAAGCTTAGGAGAGAGGCTAGCTTTGGAAGGAGTTCAAGTTTTTTTTCAAGATTTCAACCTTTGCTTGGATCAAGGTAGGCCTTGTGCTATTTTTGTTATTTCTTGCATATGTTTGAGCTTGGAGCTCCATTAATGGAGTCCATGGATTTTTATGGTTCATGTTGTAAAATTTATGTTTTGTAAAAATGTTATTTTTACTTTGTGATCTCATTTTGGGATGGGTTTCTTCAAGGTTTACTCACCTTAGGGAAGGTGGAGTAACCTTGAAGGGGGTAGTAGGATGTAGACTCAGGATGTGTAGAGTCTCCCATGTGTGGAGGGATAAAACATGGGGTTCCACGATACCCATGATGCCAAACATGGCCTATGGGGACCTGGGGGGCATAAGGAGAGTTAGATTGTATCTCTTGGAGATGGTCTTCCCAAGTCCATGTGTGGCTTGGGATATTTGTATCTTGTTCTGGCTTCTCCACCTGGTAGTCCACCTCTACCCCATTTTTAGGAAGGTCTCTTGGATGCCTTCCTCTTGTAAAAACCCTGTTGGGATTATGACTTAAATGTATTTGTGTATGGATGTTTTTCCTTCATGCTTGAGTGTCTGTTTGTACCCCGTTCCAGTTCTGATCCCCTAACTCGGGGGTGGCCTTGAAAAGGCCTAGGTTGTGAGGTGAGCCTCCATGGTCAACCTCACTCTATCAGGTACCCAGCTGGATATAGGAGTTGGTAATATTGTTGAGTTTGAAATTCAAAATTGTAAAATTTGTTGTAACCTTGCATTTCAAGTTATGTTTGAAATTTGGAAATCGGGGATTTCCTTGTAAATCATACATTTTAAATTTGTAAATTTTATTGTTATTTAATGTATTGAAAATGAAATTATGGATTAAATTTTGGGTTTAATGGATTATGAAGCAATTTGGACATTTAAATGTCATTTTAATTGGACAAACTCCATGATTGTCTATGGCATCATTATGCATATTATATATTATAGTGTTATAAGGTATATTCAAATTCGATAGTATTGAATTATCTTAATCTTGTATTACGATAATTTAAATAAATTAATTATAATCTTATATTGTGAAATGTTATTTTAAATTTATATTTTGTACTTAGAAAATTTCTTGAAAATTATCAAAAAATAAAAAGGCCTAAATCAAAATTTTGATTCCTACAAGTTGTTTAGCCGCTTAATATGAATGCAATTATGTAATTTAATTTTAAAAATAAATTCTCTACATACTTGCTATTTTGTAATTCAGGAAATTAAATTTACACCAGCAATTATAAAAAAAAAGAATATAATAAGGGTGTTATTGTTATTAAGTATTCGGTGTTTCAAGTATATTAGATAAATTGAATTTTATCAAGATTAAATTGTATTTAGTAAAGTCTAAGTCATTATAGGGAACTTAAACTTATTTTTAGATAGATTTTGTTTTAGAATTAAATTCAACTTTTATTTACATTTAAATTAGAATTAGTAACTCCTAATTCATTCTAGACATTTCAACGTTAAGATTGGGTAAAACCTATTAAAGAACTTATTTTAGCTTATTATTTTTTTAAAACATTTGAACACATTGGCTTAAACAAATTAGATTAAAATATTGTAATGTTCATATTATGATGTGTTGCATTAGATTTATTTCTCAATACTTTGTAACTATGTAAATGAGACAATTATATATTTGGAGTTAATTAATTAGAATATCGAACTTTTAGGATAACTCTAACTATTCAACTAGGGAACGTTATAGTCATCTTAGGGTTTTATTTCTTCTTCCTTTAGTCAAACCTCAAGTCAATTTGACCTTAATGGTCATGTTGACCATTTTGTGCATAGTTGACTTTTTGGTCAACCCTTGGTCAAACCTAGGGCATTAGCCTTGGTTTGCATGCACAAATAGTCTATGTTATGTTTTAAACCTTAGTAGATCATCATTGGTCATATTTGGGCATAGTTGACTTTTGGTCAACCATTGGTCAAACCTAGGTCAAACACCTCGATTTGCATGCCCAAGTATTTTTCATTAATTTTTGAACCTTTTTAACTTTGTGGCATGTTGTTCGATACATGGTTGACTTTTTGGTCAACTCTAGTTGACTTTAGTCAACTATCTCAATTTGTGTGCTAGTTGAAGCATGTAGTTTAGGAAACCCTATAGGATAGCTTGGAAGTTGTTCAGTGAAGTTTGACTTTTGGTCAAACTTGGACAACCTTCTCTATTTTGACCCTTGTGATCAAGTCTCTAATCAATTGGACCTTAACAGACTTGTTGGTTGTCTTATTACATAGTTGACTTTTTAGTCAAACCTTGGTCAAATGCCTCAATTTGCATGCCCAAGTATTCTTACATGCATTTTATTTCCTTTTAGCTTGGTTGTGCATATTTCAGTGATGGTTGACTTTTGGTCAACTTTGGTTGACTTTTGGTCAACTCTAGTTGACTTTTAGTCAACTATCTTGATTTACGTGTCAATTGAAGCTAATATTCTACGGAACCTTTTAGCTTTGTTTGGAGCTGTTTGATGAAGTTTGGCTTTTGGTCAAACTTGGTCAACTTGGTCAACCTTCTATGGTTTGACCTTTGGGGTTTTGTCAGACCCTTCGATATTATCAATTGTTTATTTATTTTTCTCTCTACACCATTTTGCGTAAACATAAGATCTTGTGCTAGTTAGTGTACTCTTCTTAGTTGCATAAGAGTGATTATTGGTAGATAGTTAGTAGGTTTAAAAAAAAATTTGTAGTTGTGTTTTGCTCAACTTTTGGGCATGACATTTTGGTATCAGAGCACAGTTTCAACACTTGAGACCTTGAACCATTATGTTTCCCATTAAACTCTTTGCATCAAGCTATAAAAGAAATTTGAAAGGAGAAGGATATTGTTTCAACTACAATGATTATTTTAATACTTAGGTACGATTTGTGATGGAAAGTTGCTCGATGAGTGTATGTTGGGTATGTTCTCTAAGATTGGTGAGGATTGGTGTCCTCAGTATTCAATGGTGGTTCTCCCTCTTACGTGACTAAGCTCTGTCATAATGTTTGTGAATGGTTCTTTTGACTTCCTTCTTTTTGTTTCTTTTAAAGTGGATCTTTCCACATGTTGTGTAAGCTAGCATTTTATTTATTTGGTTATTTCCTTTGTGTGGGAGTTAGTCACCAAAAAAAAATTAAAAAAATTGTTTCTCTGTGTCAGTTGACATGTTTAATTATTGTTGAATTAAGCTCATTTTTTAATTTATTGATGAAATTCACAATTTCCCCATTTGGGTTTACTTTTTGATCTTGGTGACTATCCTAATGTCCTTATTATTTTATTGCTAGCTAGTCTTATGTCTGTGACTCTAACATTGTGGACCAATGATTGTACGAAAAGGGGGAGAACCAAAGAGAACATACTATGTTGTGCCTATGTTTTAGTTAGGATGTGGTATAGGATTTTCATTCTACTTAATCATGTTGACCATACGCTTGGAATTTCAGAGGTATCCTATTTGGAAGAAATCTTTCTTGTATGATAAATCTTTTGGGGTGTATCCCCTAATACACTAGAATAGGGTGCAGTAATTCTCTAAAAAGTACAATTTTGGAAAGAGGATTTTGGTTCCTCATTCTAAGTTGATGACTTGGAACCTCTTGGTGTTTTAACCCTAGCGATATCTTAGAGGATAGTGTCTTCTATTAGGTGCCTCATGGTGAAGTATTTAGGGTGTGGTTACACCTTAAGTGGAGAGGATCACAATCATATTTGTTTTTCTAGCATATGAATAACATGAATTAGAGTTGCCAATGCTCTCTTATATGTATTGGATCCCTTCTAAAGTTGTCTGATCGAGTGGTAGTAAAATTTTATGTTGGGTTGGCTTGATGGTTTTTGGGGTGAGCCTACTCCTTATTGGAGGGAAGATGTAGAGCTTCCATGGTTCCCCTTTTGTATTTAACACCCCAAAGTGTGTGGAACAAACTTGTATCTCAATGGATTGGTTATATGATCACAAGGCCAAGCTAGATTGTTGTAAGAAGTTGATCAAGTGCTTGGATGATGATGGCAATGCTACTATGATTTCAAAAATCCAAAGGCTAGTATCCCTCTGAATGATCTTCATTATGCATCTTAATTGAGGCATGTGGAAGGGATGTTAGTTGTTTTCTATCAACATTAGCGATAGGGAAGATGAGGCAAAACAAGAAACCTCATTGGATGACCATCCCATACTACAAGAGTATGCAGATGTGTTTCCCTCAGAACTACCTAGTATGCCACCTCATAGGGCAGTAGATTTTCATATAGATCTTGTTCCAGGAGTAGAACCAATTTTTAGAGCACCTTACAGGATAACCACTAATGAGCTCAATGAGCTCAAGATATAGCTTGAGGAACTATTAGAGAAGGGACACATTCATCCTAGCGTTTCTCCTTAGGGTGCACCTATGATATTCGTGAAGAAGAAAGATAGATCCCTTAGGTTGTGTATGGATTACCGATAGTTGAACAAGGTAACCATCAAGAATCGGTATCCACTTCCTAGGATCGATGACTTGTTTGATCAGCTTCAGGGCGCTAGAGTGTTCTCTAAGATCAACCTTAAGTCAGGGTATCACCAGTTGAGGATAGTGGATAGTGATATCCACAAGACTGCATTTCACACCAGATATGGCCACTATGAGTTCACCATGGTTCCATTCGGTCTTACAAATGATCTAGCTGTATTCATGAGTCTTATGAATGGAGTATTTCATACCTTCCTTGACAAGTTTTTGGTGGTATTCCTTGATGATATCTTGATCTATTCAAAGAATGAGAGAGAGCACAAAGAGCACCTAAGACAAGTATTGCAGTGCCTTAGAGATAATCAACTTTATGGCAGCTTGTCAAAATCTGCCTTTTTCAAATCAGAGGTCAAGTATTTACGCCATGTGATATCTAGCGATGGGATATTAGTAGACCCATCAAAGATTGAAGCTATTATGAATTGGCCAGCACCTACCTCAGTGACTGAGGTGAGAAGCTTCGTGGGTTTAGCTAGTTATTACAAATAATTTGTTGAAGGGTTCTCTCAGGTGGCACACCCTATTACTTCTCTCTAGCGAAAGGGAAAGAAGTTTGAGTGGACTGAGAAGTGTGAATGATCTTTCTAGGAGCTCAAAAGAGCATTGACCAGTGCACCCATTCTTGCTATGCCAGAGCCTTTAGCAGAGTTTGTAGTTTACACAGATGCTTCCTTAGATGGTTTAGGGGTAGTCCTTATGTAGGATGGATGAGCTATAGCATATGAGTCTAGGAAACTAAAGACTCACAAGCTCAACTATCCTACCCATGATCTTGAACTTGCAGCAGTGGTGCATGCTTTAGTGAGATGGTGACACTTTCTTTTAGGACATCACTTTGAACTTCATTCAGACCATCAAAGTCTACAATACATCTTCACTCAGCCAAACCTTAATGCTAGGCAATGAAGATGGATGGAGTTCTTGTGTGAATATGATTTTGATGTTCACTACATCAAAGGGAAAGAGAATGTTGTCGCAGATGCCTTGAGTAGGAGATGACACAAGCTTTCTTCTATGTCTACAGGCACATATTTGAGAGATGGTATTCTTCATCACTTGCATGACGATGAGTTATATGCCAAAGTGAGTGAGATGATTCGATCTCAGAGACCCCTTGAAGGGAAGTATGCAGTTTTTTCCTTAGAGTCAGATGGACTTTTACAGCACATCCCGGAGTGAAGAAGATGCATGCTGATTTGAGACAGTTATACCATTGGCCAAGCATGAGAATGCAAATTGTTGAGTTGGTAGCTAGGTGTCTCGAATGCCAGAGGGTGAAGGTAGAACACTGACATCCAAGTGGTCTACTTCAACCTCATGAGATACCTTTGTGGAAATGGGACACCATATCTATGGACTTCATTGTTGGTCTACCTATGTCATCTCATCATCATGATGCCATCATACCCTAGTGGGTATGATGCCCAAAAAATATGCACTAATATGAATATTCCTTATGAAAGGATGGACTCTATTAGGAGTCTTATGAAATAAATTTTGTACATATGAATCCCTGTTAGGAGATTTTGAATCCCTTCTAAAAGATTCTAACCCTGTTAAGAGTTATGGAAGACAGAAGGACCCACTACCCAAACAGCTTTAGGGTAAGATCACTGAACACACTATCCAAATAATCTTTGTATTAATCAATAGAATAATATGTTACCTCTTCTCTGACTATTCCAAAACACACTCACTGTTTCACTAGATCTCAATTTTAGATCTCTGTACTTCGCATGTCATCCTTCACAATTCACTTTCACATTTATCTCTTTTCTTCACTTCATATTCATACACTACTATCCTCTTCTACATACAACAAGGAAACAAATTCCTTCCTTTATAACACACTCAAATAATTGCAAATGAATCAGCATACAATTACAAAATAAAATTTTCCATACGCTACATCAAAATTACACAAAACTGTCAGCTTCTAGATACAATAAATCTTCATTCATGTGACCTCAAAGTTTGTGCTTTCATCCATGTCACGATAAATGTGTCTTCAAATTCCCTTTAACTATGGAAAACTAGATTCCATCCCGATTAGGAGATATCATCTGATTTCCACAAACTGCTACTCAGGAACACTGCCTGAATACTACTTCCACCAAAATGCTCATAACTTCCATGAATAAAAGAATTACTATCTGCGCTCTTAACCATAGACATATAACATATCAAAGAGTATATCCTCAACATTGGATAGCTCCAAATACAATAACCCACATGTGCTAATTCAAACTCTATTTGCTTTTCTGCAAGTCTCTAGAAGATCACTGTGTTGACATCAATGACAATCATAGTCATGAATGCAACAATGAATGCTATAGAATGACTTCCAAGCATTCATTCCTAACAATCTCCCCCATTGGCATTGATGGAAACATAGATGAAAAAACATCCAATGTTCCAAAAATCCAATACTGCAACACTATTGCTTTAAATTCTCTTCATCAATCAAATCTTGCTTCATTTTCCTATTCAGATAGTACAAATAGTTTTTTTCATGTACACTTCTCCCCCATTGACATCAATGATAGAAATTTTATCACTATGTCAACAACAACTCCAATGTCAAAAGACACTATTCAAAAAATACATTCACTAGAGTCCTCATGACTCAGCTCAGATACACATGCTCCCCCATAAAGGAAGTACCAACATCTAGTCCAGAAAAAAGATAAGGCTCATATACCACTAGACGGATGCAACCAACTGCACCACTTCTCAAAAGTAGGCTAGGGCATAACCCCAAGCATACATCTTAGATACTCAAATGTATCCTTAGGTAAAGGCTTTGTAAATATGTCTACTATCTGCTCCTTTGTACTTATGTACTCAAGTCTGACTTCCTTCTCAGCAACTTTATCTCTTACAATATGATACTTGATCGCTATATGCTTTGTCTTAGAGTGTAATATAGGATTCTTAGACATACTAACTATGTTAGTGTTGTCATAATGTATGACAATAGGTTAAACAAAATTTATTCCAATATCCTTTAGCATTTGCTTCATCCAAATTATCTGGTTACAATTGTTTGTTGCTGCTACATATTCTGCTTCTGCTATGCTTTGAGACATACAATTATGCTTCTTTCTTAGCCAAGAAACCAATCTTCCTCCAAGGAAAAATGCTCCACCACTAGTGCTTTTCTTATCATCAACACTACCTCCCCAATCAACATCTATATATGCACATAGGGTAAAATCATCAGATTTTTCATACCATAATCCATAGTCCAGTGTGCCTCTTAAATATCTCAGTATCCTCTTTACTTTTGCATAATGCAATTCTCTAGGTTCAGCTTGAAATCTTGCTACAATTCCAATTGAATGTGCTATATCAGGTCTTGTATGTGTCAAATACTGCAGTCCTCCAACATGGATCTATTATTCTTTTGTTCTACTGCAGGAGTCTCATTTGTGCTAGATAACTTATGTCTTGTTACCATAGGTGTTCTAACTAGTTTATAATTCTCCATTCCAAATCTTTTCAACAAGTCATTTAGGTACTTTTTCTTACTTACAAAGATACCATCATTGTTTTGTGTTATTTGCAATCCCAAAAATTATTTCATTTCACCAATCATACTCATTTCATCAGCAAATTTATCACTAGCTTCATGTTCTCCTCCAAAAATAATGTCATAAAAAAAAAAAACTATAACCAACAAACCATTTTCAATTTATTTTGTGTATAGATTACTATCAGATGTTCCTTTTGTAAATCCCAACTTTAACAAATACTTGTCCAATCTTGCATACCAAGTTCTAGGTGCTTGTTTTAGTCCATATAAATCTTTTTTCATTTTACATACCATGTCTCCTTCTTGAGTCAAAGGAAAACCTTTAGGCTACTCAATTTAGACTTCTTCTAATTCTCCATTTAGAAATGCTGACTTCACATCCATCTAATATACTTTAAATTTTTTGTAAGTTGCATAAGACAAAAACATTCTTACTGCTTCAATTCTTACAACAGGTGCAAAGGTTTTTTCATAGTCAATTCCTTCTTGCTGTGAGTGTCCCTTACATACCAATCTTGCTTTGTTTCTTACTACTTCTCCTTTTTCATTCATCTTGTTTCTAAATACCCATTTAGTTCTAATAACATTCTTGTCTTTAGGTCTAGGGACCAATTCCCATGTCTTGTTCTTTTCAATCTGATCTAGTTCTTCTTTCATAGCATTAGTCCAACTTTCATCTTCACAAGCTTCACTAGTAGTTTTAGGTTCAATTTTTGAAATCAAACATAACTATTCTTGTACTTTATTCTAAGTTAGAACTCCTCTTTTGATGCTTCCAATAATGTCCAATAGGATGATTTCTTAACAAACTCTTGCTAGGTGTCACTATCTCAGATCTCACTTCAGGTGTAGGTTCTTCAATGACTTCATTGTGGCTTTCATTCAACAAACCACTCTCAGTTTCATAAAATAATTCAGTAGATCTAGTGTTAGGTTTAGGATGAGATTCTTCATCTGATTCATAATTAAGCATTCTTTTCTGAATTTTGAACTTTTCATCAACCTTAACATTTGCACTTTCAACAATAGTCTTAGTTCTTTTATTGTAACATCTATAGGCTTTTCTTTTCAAAGAATATCCAAGAAATATACCTTCATCACTTATAGGATCAAACTTTCCAATATCATCATGTCTCTTTATATAAATTTGATTCCAAAAATTCTAAAATACTTAACTGAGGGTGCATGTCCAAACCATAATTCATAAGGTGTCTTGTCTGTGTCTTCTCTGATTTGTACTATGTTCATTGTATACACTAATGTGTTCACTACTTCTCTCTAGAATATCTTAGCCAAATCATTCTCAAATAACATAACTCTTGCTTCTTCAGTCACTGATCTATTCTTTCTTTCTGCAATACCATTTTGTTCAAGTGTTCTAGGGGCTGAGAACTGTCTCTTAATGCCATTTTCTTCACAAAAGGTGTTAAACTCTCTAGAAGTAAATTCTCCACCTCTATCAGATCTCAAACATTTAATCTTCATTCTAGATTCATTCTCAACTTTATTCTTAACAATCTTAAACTTATCAAATGCTTCAAATTTTTCTTTAAGAAATGCAATCCACATCATTCTTCTAAAATCATCAACAAGAAACATAAAATACCTTTCTCCATAGAATCCTCTAGTCCTGATAGGACCCCTCAAATCTGTATGAACAATTTCTACTTTTTCTATAGATGTAAACTTCTTACTAGGAAAAGAACTTATTTTCTATTTAGCCATCAGACATTCTTTGCAAATCATGTTAGTAGGCTTCATAATTTTAGGCAAATTTCTTACTGCAAGTGTAGTACTTACTTTCACAATGTTGTCAAAGTTTATATGACAAAACCTTCTATGCCATAACCAACTGTCATCAATTTTAGCAATCAAACATGTGATCTCAGTAGGATTCAACTAAAATACATTACCTCTATTTCTAGATCTAGTTCCAATTAGATTTCCATCTTTATCTTTTATCACTGATGTAGGAGCATCCCGGGCTTTGAGAAATCTTGCATCACCAAAAACATTTCCTATTTTCTGTTGTTTGGATTATAATTGTTGTATCTATTGGTTTCATTTTGTGTGAATATTACATGATTTTGAGGACCTATTTTGTAACCTTATCCTAAGATCTCATAAGGATTGGTTGGACCATTTCAAAGTTGGAGTTGTTTTACTGGCCGTCGAGCTGTATTTTCCTATAGTTTTGGGGCTGATTGCGCATAGTGGTGATGTTGATCCTTGATGAATCAGACCTTGCAAAATTAGGAAAATAAAGAGGACCTAATTTAATATCATTCCCAAAGGGCACATCTTCTAATTCATTATGAGTCAAAAGTTATGACCATTTTTGTCGGGGACCTATTTTCTACCTATGTTCCCGTCAAAGCCATTCTTGCAGTTTTGGTGCTGATTGTTCATGTTGGAGATCTTGATCCATAAGAAATAATAGTTTTCTCTCTTAAGTAATTTAAGAGGACATAAAGTACTATCATTTCCCAAAGTTGAAACTCCTAATTCATTATGAGTCAAAAGTTATGGCCATTTTTCCTCAGGACCTATTTTCTGCCAGTTTTCAGGTGAAACATGCGGTGTTTCTTCTTGCGATGTTCCATGTGATAAAATTGGATCTTGCAACTTTAAAGGCATGTTATTAGGTCATTTGAGGACCTAAATCCAAAGGCTCATCAATTTATATTCATTCTAGCATTAGTTTTGGTTTAAATCTTCTAGAATGGACCTATAATGTAATTAAAGCCTGACTGGCCGACTTGTGGCTTAGCTGGCTATATATTGAGGGCTTGGGTAGATGTTTGGTAGAAAGTTGGATGGTAGATTGGTAGTAGGAGATTAGAATCATAATTGGATCTTGAGAGATCTTGAAGATCAGATTGTTTATTTGATATTGTAACAGCGGAGCTAGTGGTTTGCATGCTTGGAGACAAGGAGATTGCTTGGAGGCTTGCGAGCTCAAGTTCAAATCTACCTTAGTGGTTCCATTAGTTGCTGATTTTTTTCAAAACTAAACTAGCTAAGGGATAGAAGAAATAATTTTGATTTTATTTGACCCTAACACGTAAGGCCTTACAGCCGGGCATGTTGAATGAAATTTAGTTGAAAACATATTCTTGTTGTGTAATTCTGCATTGGTGTTTTACTACTTGTTTGGATTGTCCTTAATTGGATCCTCCATCCTTGCCCTATGTCAAGTGGTATCAGAGCTTGAAGATCTTGAGTGTGTGAACTAGTTGAGGTAGTTTACACCAAGACCTTGTTGGTGAATTTTTTCTTTGGATTTGAATCTTTGAGGATGCCTCCAAGAAGATTGGATCCTAGAGAAATTGCAGATCTTTGTGATGTTGTGGAATCAAAGATTATAGAGAAGGGGAAATTAGATTTCAGATCTGAGATGGAATTAATGAAGAATGACATGATTGCTGAGATTGTGAGGACTGTTGTTGGTATGCCAAGGAATCTTGGTACTGAGGATGGTTATGAGGAACCTGCTAAAGACTTTGAAGCTACTAGATCTAGTGGTGATGACTGAAGGGATAGATCTGGTGAAGATAGAGCTGGTTGGTTGCATAGATCTAGAGCTTAGTTAAGTAATCACTACTGAATGGAAGTTTCTAACTTCTCTGGTACTTTGAAACCTGAGATTTTGATTGATTGGATTGGTGAGTTAGAAGACTTCTTTGAGCTTGAAGAAATTGAAGATCCTCTTAGAGTGAGGCTAGCACAAACTAAGTTAAAAGGCCATGTTGCTCTTTGGTGGAAAGAATTACAAAGAGATAGAGAAGATGAAGGTGAAATGAAGATCAATCGGTGGAGGTTGATGGTGGCTAAGTTGAAGGCTAAATCCAGACTTGCTGATTATGAGCTTGACTTGTTTAAAAAGTTGTAGAATCTAAAGAAAAAATATTTGACTATTGAAGACTATACTAAGGAGTTCTACAAACTTACTATTAGGTCTGGGCACAGAGAACTTGGTAAGAAAAAGGTAGCTTAGTATGTAAATGGTCTGAGATTCAATATTCAGGATGAGATTGGTATGATGAAGATTGATTCAGTTGAGGATGCTTATCAGTATGCTCTGAAGGTAGAAGATAAGTTGAAAAGGAGACAACATGGAAACGCTCAAGGAAAGGAGAAGATTGATCACTTGGTGAAAGATAAAGATGAACAAAAAACTATGGAATTGAAGAAGAAGACAAGTAGGATTATCTTTAAAGGTACTTGTTATAATTGTGGTGGAGAAGGACACAGAGCTTTTGAGTGTACACAAAAGAAGTTTGGTGATCATAGGAATGCTATAGTGAATGAAAGCATATTGAATGAGCCTAAGATAGGATCTGAGAACTTGCTGGTTCAGAGAACATTACTTGGTACTAAGGTTGAACCTTGTCAAAGGAGTAACTTGTTTAAGACTCGGTGCAAGTTAGGAGGTAATCTTTGTGATGTTATTGTGGATAGTGGTAGTATTGATAACCTTGTGGCTGAGGACATGGTTCAAAAACTTGGTTTGAAGAGAATGAAGCATCCTTATCCTTATAGGATTGGTTGGTTGCAAGATGTTCATGCTCTAGACATAAGGGAGCAATGTCTTGTTGATTTTTAGATTGGCCAGTATAAGGATCAAGTGTTGTGTGATATTGTGAACATGAGTAGTTGTCATATATTGCTTCATAGACCTTGGCAATATGATTGTAAGGCTATGCATGACTATGTCAAGAATGTGTTTACTATTGAGAAGGATGATAGAAAGTTTTCCCTAATGCCTTTGCTAGATACAAAAATCAGGAGGAACCTAAGTTTTGGTAACCAATTTGGGTTGTTAGATCTGGAAAGGATTGGAGATTAGAATGCAGAACAAGCATGTGTGTTGTCTAGGAAAGATTTGAAGAGGCAAAGGAAGAAGAAGTGGGAGAATTTGCAAAGTGAAGACTTGGAGGACATGTATGTGAAGAAATAGTTTGGGGTTTATGTACTGAATCCTAGAAGATGTCTTTCTAGCCATTAAGAACATCTTTTGTAACCTAGGGTGTCTGATGCAGGAGCATGTCAGGCTTTGAGCAATCTTGCATCACAAAAAACATTTCCTATTTTCTGTTGTTTGCATTATAATTGTTGTATCTATTGGTTTCATTTTGTGTGAATATTACATGATTTTGAGGACCTATTTTGGAACCTTCTCCTAAGATCTCATAAGGATTGGTTGGACCGTTTCAAAGTTGGAGTTGTTTTACTGGCCGTCGGAGCTATATTTTTCTACAGTTTTGGGGCTGATTGAGCATAGTGGAAATTTTTATCCTTGATGAATCAGACCTTTAACACTTAGGGACTTAAAGAGGATCTAATTTACTATCATTACCCAAGGTCATATCTTCTAATTCATTATGAGTCAAAAGTTATGACCATTTTTCTCGGGGACCTATTTTCTGCCTGTGTTCCCGTCAGAGCCGTTCTTGTAGTTTTGGTGCTGATTGTTCATGTTTGAGATCTTGATCCTTAAGGAATAATAGTTTTCTCTATTAATTAATTTAAGAGGACCTAAATTAATAAAATTTCCCAAAGGCACAACTCCTAATTCATTATGAGTCAAAAGTTATGGCCATTTTGCCTCAGGACCTATTTTCTGCCAATTTTCGGGTGAAACATGTGGTGTTTCTTCTTGCGATGTTTCATGTGATCAAATTGGATCTTGCAAACCTAACAACATGTTATTGGGTCATGTGAGGACCTAAATCCAAAGGCTCCTCAATTTTTTTTTTTCTAGCATTAGTTTTGGTTTAAATCTTCCAGACTGGACCTATAATGTAATTAAAGCCTGACTGGCGGACTTGTGGCTTAGCTGGCTATACATTGAGGGCTTGGGTAGATGTTTGGTAGCAAGTTGGATGGTAAATTGGTAGTAGGAGATTAGAATCATAATTTTATCTTGAGAGATCTTGAAGATCAGATTGTTTATCTGATATTGTAACATCGGAGCTAGTGGTTTGCATGCTTGGAGACAAGGAGATTGCTTGGAGGCTTGCGAGCTCAAGTTCAGATCTGCCTTAGGGTTTCCATCAGTTTCTGATTTGTTTCAGAACTAGACTAGCTAAGGGATAGAATAAATAATTTTGATTTTATTTGGCCCTAACCTAGAAGGCCTTACAACTGGGCATGTTGAATGAAATTCAGTTGAAAACATATTCTTGTTGTGTAATTTTGCATTGGTGTTTTGCTGCTTGTTTGGATTGTCCTTAATTGGATCCTCCATCCCTGCCCTACATCAATCAGACAAGTTTTCTCAGTAAACCAAACTTTATATCCCTTATCAACCAACTTTCCAACACTCAAAATTTTATGTTTCAATCCATCCACAAAATAAACATCATCAGTATTAGTCTTTCCATCAAGAGTAATAGATCCTATACCTATAATCAAACAAGGTGTATTGTTTCCAACTCTAACAACTCCTCAATCATATTCATTTAGCTTTATGAAAATTTTCATGTCTCCAGTCATATGATGTGAACAACCACTATCTATAATCCAATCAGCTTTCTTTTCAACTTGAGAAACTAAGGCTTTTTCTTCCTTGACATTAGTTTCAGAATTTTCTTCTTTAATTGCTACAAATCCTATGTCATCATTATTCTCATTATCACTTTCACTTAAGGTTCTCTCTATACTAGCTTCAAGATCTTCATCATTAGCATAATAAAATTCCTTAGATCTTCTAGGTTTGAATTTTTTTTTTTACTTTTTAACTCTCTTAGGACATTTAGATGCAAAATGACCATATCCTTGACATGTCCAACATTGAAAAATTTTCTTACCATCTGGTTGTCTCTTCACAAGAAAGGCAATACCTTCTTAATCTTCTTGTCTTCTTTATTTCTAGATATGTTGCTGCCAACATAATCTCCGCTCACGCTGATGCTTCTTGACAAAGTAGGGAAAATAGTAAGAGTATTGAATGATGTCTCCATTCTAGGTAAGTCTCTTAATAACCTTAGGTTCATCTCTGTTGCTTCCAATCTTCCAAGAAGATTCTCTCTTTTAAATTTTTTAGTACAAGGTATAACTTGTTCAATCATTTGTGTTGTCCGCTTAAATACAAGAGTCAATGCCCTCTAAATTTTCCATATCACTTCATTCTCTATCTTTGTTCCTCCAAAAGATTTTATACCTGTAACAATTTCTGACATTCTACCAATATAGCTTCTAACAGATTCATCTTCCAACATTCTTATATCTTCAAATGCACATATCCAATTATGTAATCTCACTCTTTTTGCATGATCATCACCTTCAAAAGTAGAGTGTAAAGCTTTCCAAATTTCATGAGATTTTTTCAAACATTTTACCTGACTATACTCATTCTCCTGAAGGACTGTCAAAAGTGCTTCTCTTGCATGTATGTTACACATGAATAGATCTCTCTCATCAGTAGTACATGTTTCAAGATTGTCCTCTTCAATGATAGTCTTATCATTATTTGTAATCAACCAATAACCTGGTCCTAAGCGTAGTAGGTGTTTCTTCATCTTTTCTTTCCAGCTGTCAAAATTTACTCCATCAAACTTAGGGCTTTCTTTCCTAAAATTCACCATGGATCTCCTTAATTTGTTAAACTTCTTTTTCAAGGACCTGCCTCTCTGATACCAATTGTTAGAAAGTAAAGTCCACCAAGATAACTAAGAGGGGGGGGGGGTGAATTAGTTATCAGATAATTATAACTTTTATCAACTTCAACAACATTTAACCATGCAAGAAATATAATTACAAACCATAGAAAGATATTCATACATAATAACACAATGACACAAGATATGTTAACTAGGGAACCTCTTGATCAAAGAGTAAACCCTGGTGGGAATGATGCCCAAAAAAGATGCACTAATATGAATAATCCTTATGAAAGGATGGAATCTATTAGGAGTCTTATGAAATACATTTAGTACATATGAATCCCTGTTAGGAGATTTTGAATCCCTGCTAAAAGATTCTAACCCTGTTAAGAGTTATGGAAGACAGAAGGACCCACTGCCCAAACAGCTTCAGGGTAAGATCACTAAACACACTATCCAAATAATCTTTGTATTACTCAATATAATAATATGTTACCTCTTCTCTGACTATGCCAAACCGCACTCACTATTACACCAGATCTCAATTTCAGATCTCTGTACTTCGCATGTCTTCCTTCACAATTCGCTTTCACATTTAGCTCTTTTCTTCACTTCATATTCATACACTACTATCCTCTTCTACATAAAACAAGGAAACACATTTCTTCCTTTATACCACACTCAAATAATTGCAAATGAGTCGGCATAGAATTAGAAAATAAAATTTTGCATACACTACATCAAAATTACACAAAACTATCAGCTTCCAGATACAATAAATCTTCATTCATGCAACCTCAAAGTTTGCACTATCATCCACATCACTATCAATGTGTCTTCAATTTCCCTTTTACTGTTCAAGACTAGATTCCATCCTAATTAGGAGATATTATCCAATTTCCACAAACCGCTACTCAGGAAAACTGCCTGAATACTGCTTCCACCAAAATGCTCATAACTTCCATGAATAAAAGAATTACTGTCTGTGATCTTAACTATAGACATATAACATATCAAAGAGTATATCCTCAACATCACATAGCTCCAACTACAATAACCCACATGCACTAATTCAAACTTTTTCTGCTTCTCTGCAAGTCTCCAAAAGATCACTGTGTTGACATCAATGACAATCATAGTCATGAATGCAACAACAACTGCTATAGAATGAATTCCAAGAATTCATTCCTAACACTCTATTCCCTTCATACTCAAAATAGTCACAATGGAGATGGTTTCCACTTAAAAATAAAGGAAACCCAACCAATGGTGACCTTCCCATCCTCCTAAGACTTGGAAAAGTTATGGAAAAATTCAGGGTTGAAACCCTTCATACCCATGACATAGTTGTTAGCCTAGGTATCTATAATAATCTTCCACACATTATCATATTTTTTTGTATTCCTTGTAGGTGTCTAACTTAATCTAATTTAAATCCCTTGATCTTTCTAGTAGAGAAGACACAACTATATAGAGCCCCAAAAATACTAAAAATACAAAGGCACTGCATATTTCTCAAGCCCCGAGGAAATCACATAAACACAAATATTTTTGGCTTAGATACCAGAATATGAAGAGAAAAAGCTAGAACCTAAAACACAAGCTCTGAGAGGAGTACTCAACATATCGTGTCATCAAAAAGTTATGTGATGTCTTCATTATTTCCCAAGTTGGCAACTCCCTTCCAATTTCTACATGAACCACCTAGGGGAGCGAATTCACGCCTTTCCAAAAATGATATTTTTTGTGAATCTAACTTTTATCGCAATCCTATTTTCCATTTCATTACCCTCCCAAAAAGTTTATTGGCAGTGCAATTCCTTTAACGTGGCAAGGGTTCAAATAAATGCATCATTTACCATCCCACCTTTTACTTGCCTTTTAGGGTCATACTTTAATTTATTGTCACCCTCCACAAAGATATTTTTATAACCATGAATAACCACTAATATCACCTCATGGTGAGCCACATAAGCCTCCACCACATGGTCATTTTGAGATCCTAAGTTCATTATGAATGCTGCAAGCATATCTCCCTGCATGTCTCAAATGAGACCACCCTCACTCACACTAAAAGAACCTAAATTTTAGAATCACTATAAGGGTCCACATCCTCAACCTATAAAAAAACTAGAGATGATTGGGGGAGAAAAGGGAAAAGCCAGACTTGACAGAGTAAACCCTTGTAGAATTTTGGTTCCAAATTAATTGCTCCAATAGATTTATTTTGTAGAATCTCTTCAAGTTGAAAATTTTAATTAATTTCATAGAAACACCATGGAATGAACCTTCAATCTACCTAGGATCAATCTTCCACTTAGGAGGAGAAAAGGAGAGATCCCAATAATCATTAACATGAGTGCACATCTACTCTATAAGATAGATTTCTAAAGAGAGAAAAATGGGGTGATAATATAGAGGGGCTGATAGATCTAAATAATGTTGGTAGTAGTGTTTGGATGATCTTAGACATAGATACTATCTCTATATTTTATTTTTTTGTTTGGTGGGGCTTGTTTTTCTTTTGATAGTAATGGCCCAAAGCAAGGGTTCTTGTGTTTTTTCTTAATTTTATTTTTGTTTTAATGGGATTAGGGTCTTCTCCCCTTTGATTCAATCAAAATAAAATTATATGAGTTGAAATATATGGCAAGGTAAGTGCATTAAGATGGTGTGCAAAATGGGGGGTATAAGTGGCCAATTTTTTTTTTCTAAAATCCGGTAAACTTGAACTTCAAAGAGAAATTAGAGGGTCATGAACTCAAAATTATAAGATGTGTAAAGAATAAGAATTATAGTACTCTAAATCTAATCTCTAAAATAATAAATTATTTTAAAATTGGATAAGATTAAGAGCGCCAAACATACTACACATGAAAAACTATTCCTAGTTTTTTCAGAAAAATATAACATAGTTGTTTATGTGCACTTCACAAAAGATATAGTTAGATTTCATATTTTTCAAAACCCTATAGTAGGATGATAGGTAATAGTTAGATCTATAAGTTGTGTACTTTTTTTAAATTTATGTTGATTATATTTTTTAATGAGTTTTTGAAGTGACCGAATCTTGAAAATATGGTACCTATTTGTGCGCTAGGCATAACTTGCATCAAAATAATTGAAAATTAAAACTGTTTTTTAAAAGTGTATAGAATCAAGTGTAGAAAAGTAATATGTAATTTATTTTGAATTTTTTCAAGTAGATTAAAAGTTATAAAAAAAAATGGTAGACATATGTCTGTGAGGATTGTCAAGACATTGGTAAAGAAAATTAAAGTATATTATGCTAATGTTGTCCAAAAATAGAAAAATTTATTTGTTTAGAAAGATGAGAAGACGTGTGAGATTATGGTCATAATTTTAGAGATACCTACTTGATCATTTTTAAACATGGTGATGAAAAAGTCAAGAAATCATCCCAGAAGATAAAAAAACATGTAAAGGGACAAAAATGGAGGGAAAATGTGCTTGCAAGCCTTAGGTTCAATTTCCAAGCCTTTTACAAAGTCATAATGTGTATGGGTTCCTATGTGTCAAATAACCCACATGGGTTAAGCAAAAAAAAAAGTACAGCTCCAAGTTCTACATAACCTATGTGAGTTATGTAGAACTAATTTAAGCATTATTTTTGGTTCTTAGGAACCTGCACGGGTTATGATATATTAAAATGTAATATTATAAACTTAAAATACATAGCACATATGTATATAGTAATATATATAATATATGTATATGTACATGTATATATGTATATCTATAGTTATATATAAATATATTTATATAGATCTATGCATCTCTCTCTCTCTCTCTCTAATTTTTGGGCACTAGAAATGAGTCCAGTCCAGGAGTTGAAAAAAACATATAGCTCCACATAACATGTGTGGGTTATGAAGAAATTTTTTTGGTTCTTCATAACTCATGTGGGTTATGAAGAATTTTTTTTAGATGTTCATAACCCGCACGATTTATGAAGAAATTTTTTTAGATCTTCTAAACCTGCACAAGTTATGAAGAACTTTTTTTAGTTTTTCATAACCCAAAAGGGTTATTAAGAACTTTAAGTTTTTAAAATTTTTTTCTAGGCTCAGCATGGCTCCAGTTTTCCAAGCCTAAAGATTTTGAATTTTAATTAACCCACATGGATTTTTAAAAATTTTGATTTTTTTTATGTGGCCACTATTTTGACTAGCAACTTAGTGCACTTACCCGACAAGACAATGTGTATCCATACACATGTACTATGAGTGGCTAATACACTTAACGTTGAGGCATTATACAAATATAAACACATTGTGAGTGGGCATACTATATAAGGAAGGCTTAAAGAATTAGAAATAATATTGATGACATAATGAAATAGATAGAGGGGGACTATTTTATTCTTTCCAGCTTCAATATTTTATCATCCTAATTTTCATTATAGATTGTTTAGTGTTTTGGTGGAAATGATTCTATTTTGTATAAAATGATGAATTGTATTGGGAAGGATGTTGTATTCAATGGTTATAGGATTTTATAATCAAATAAAAATAGGTCTCTCCCAAAATTGTCAATCAAATTACAACAACGATTAATAAAGGTAATTTATATTTAATCAAACCAAAAGAATTGTACTAATAAACACAAGATGTTGCACCCAAACAAAGGATCAAAACTAGAAATATTTGTCCTTAATCCACATAAAAGAGAATTATTATCTATTTCTCATAAAATAGATTGCTTTCATTCATTTTCTTCATTCAACTTAGGAATGATATTGTATATGAAAGCACTTGAATAATTGGTATACTAACATATTAATTTACACAAAACTTATATGAAAAACTTTGGCTAAAGAATTTTCCATAAAGGTATAACAGTTTTCCATAATTTCCTCCTCACTTAAAGAGGGAATGTACACTTTCCTATAAAATTCTGTAAAAATGAGAGGAACTAAATCTATTGAAAGAGGTTGATCAAATTTGTTACTTTATCCTAGGTATTCTTGACCTATAGAAAAATGTTAAATGATTTTTCATCATAAATTTATGAGTTAATTATAAAATAATATGTACTCTCATTCAACTTATGAACCATCTCATACCTTCTGTAATATTTATAAATAAATAATGGAGGACTCAGAGCTTACCAAGCATTCAAGAATTTTAAGGTTCAAGATTTTAAATACCCTAAAGAAAGAAAATATTTTTTCTATTCACAAGAATTCATAGTATAATATTTTTAGTAATTTAAGGTAGACAAAAAAAATTAAACATTTACACTAGAAATAAAGACAAAGAGTAGAAAAGAAAGAAGGGTTTTAATTAATTGAGATGGTGACCATATTGTAGGTAGTGGCCTTCCTAGACAATATCTCAAGTTCCCCAATACACATATGACATAAGATAATGATAATTTAAGAAGGTATGAAAATTTTTCATGGGCTTCTAATCATTCCTCAACAATCATCAATAGATGTGTAGCACAATCTCTCTCTTATATGTTTGGATGCAACATTTAAAGTTCCTTTATGTCTGATCTCTCACCTTAGACCCTGATGCAAGGATGATGATCTTGTTTGGAAGATACATTTCATTGATAGTGAGGTGTAATATGCTTAAGTGGAATAGATAAAGAGATGTATTTTTAGCTAGGTGCAAAGAAAAAACTCTTGTAAAATAAGAAACAAAAGGATATGAAGAAAAGGAATTGTTTGGGGATGTAACGCCCCACCAAGGAACCCAATAGAAGTTAACCTAAAACATGCTACTAAGTTTGGGAATATTTTTTTTTATAAATTTAACATACAAGATAGCAATAGTGCAGAAGCAATTACCATTAACTCACATAACACACATTGCAAACATAGGTTACAAATCTAGTGGGTCCCATGATGTAGAATTACTTAAGAATAAAACACAACTAAAGAATGATAACAAAAGATTCCATAACATATAAATTACAATTACATGATAACAATAAATACAATTCTCATGGACATCCATGACATATACATAAACTGACATCCACTACACATGTCACAGGGTATGTAGTAATAAATCTCACTATGATAATACAATGTCCAGACTAGGTATCACATGCGATATGCTAATGCAAGATTAATAATAAAGAATAAAAGAAAGAACATCAATGAAGAAGTAGCACAAGGATTCAACTACAAAGACACCATCAAGCACTGGTACCAGGATGTCAAATCTTGAATGTTAAAGAATCACTACCACCTGTCCGTGTAGAACCACAAAGGTCCACCCCACCATGCTGAGGAGATAACATTGGACCCCAATCAGATAATCAAGTCAATACAGGAAACACCACTAGGAAAGGAATCCTGATAGCTTACTAACTCAAGGTCAACAAAAGTAGTGAAAGGTATGACTCACTAATCCAGAGGCAACCGACCATGTAGGATAACTAGACTATGTATAGGCAGGTGTCATCATGTACATCTAACCCTTGAGTCTTGTCCTAGTAATCTCTCTGGATCCCGACACTCTGACCATACATGGATCAATGACTTCTCATACAGACGAAGCCATTAACTATGCTAGACACACACCTCTCAAGGCAGAAAGCATCTTCTCCATTCCCACCTTAGTCTGTACTAGTACTAAAGCATGGGCGAGGAACTTATCTTATTAGGTTCATTTATTTCCCCTTAATTTAGTTAAGTTACCACTTGATTACAGATACTTACAATAAGTGATCCTGGCAGCCACTTGTGGGCCCCGACGCTTATTGCAAGCCACCTCCTAACACATATCTAGGTAAACTACCCTAGGCTCATAGATCTCTCCTAGATCAAATACTGATAAAATATATAGTCACACATCCATATTCATCACAGAAACTAGGATTGACTACATAACATGTTCACTGAATCTCATAAAACAACAAGAGCCTATAAGGTCATCTGGAAAATATAGAATACACACTCACACCAAACATGATAAACAACATGATCAAAGAACAATTCCCAAGCCTCTGTCTTTCCTAGGTCATCTAGTTCCCATAACACTGACAACCCCAGCATATAGGAAAGATAAAATCATATTGTAGAAAACAACCAATTTCAGTATAAAATAATGCATGTACAGATATGAAATAATCCCACAAGTGCAATTCTAAACAAGAAACTCGATAGGATTTTCCATCTTACAATTTAAAGTTTATTAACATGCCTAATAAACATGATACTATAACTTCATGATGAAAACAATAATATTAATTTTATTTCAAATCCTAACATTCTAAACCTTGTCCTCTCTTTCTAATTTTGAGCAAAATCCCTTAATGATCTCATTAACAGAACTTTCAATATAAGTAAGAAGAAACAAAACAAATTAAACAATCAAATCATTGTTTGACATTAATTAATAATAGTTAGTTAAATCTACGATTAGATCCACTAATAAATTTAACTTAGCTTTGCTAGTGAAACTATATCCATCAATTTAGTACATAAACATGTAATAAAAGTGAGTTTGCATAAACAAATCCTAATGCACACTTAAAGATTAATTAAAGCTAATTAAATTGATAAACAAAAATTTACCCCCAATCATTAATCCACTAATAAATAAATTATAAAATAAATAAAATATAAATTAAATAACTTATATATATTAAAAATAATACAAATTAAATAATTCATAAATTAAATATATTATAATTTAATTAATTCATAAATTACTAAATAAAATTTATAAAAAAATAAAATTTATTAAACAAAGTTTAAAACTTAAAAAAAAAAAACCAAAATTAAAAAGTGGGGCGGCCTGCGGCCACCCACCACGTTGCCTCACGGCAGCCTAGTCTGTCGGTGGCAGTCCTAGACTATCGTGCGACAGGCTAGCCCTGCCTACGGTGGTGTGGGGAAGTCGGGGGTAGGGGACAGGTGGTCCCCGCCTTCCACTTGCTTTGTTTTTTTTAAAAAATTTTAAATTTTTTTTTTTTAAACACTGATTACTACGAAAATCATATATATATTTTTAATAAGATTTTCCATGAATATATTTTATTGTTATATTGTTTTCACTAATAATAGCTAACAAACTTTTATGAATTTTTTTTAAAAACAAAAACAAAATAGGTATTTCTGAAAACGGAAATGACAACTACAGGAGAATTTTTTTCCAGAAATGGCTTTTCCCCTTTTTGCTTACACACAGGAAAGTTTTGTCCTATTCCATAATTTATAATTTCCTCTACATTACAACACAAATCTATTTACCAAAATAAATTTTTGTCATGCAAACAAATAACTCTTACTGTGGTAATTTAATTTGACTGTTTATTTTTCACAGAGGGGGTTTTTTTTGCCCATAATTCATTTTTTCACTCCAAATACATTTTTTTTTCACAACCCATTTAATAAATTTATCTTCTCTATAGTTTTACTATACTAGAATTGATTTTCTCATTTTTGTGAGTTCTAGGTGGAATTTTCCCAAAAATTTTGCCAGCATTTCCCTACTGTGCCAAGTAATAATAAAATACTAAAAAAGCTTTTCTAATAGCTTTTTAAAAATTCAAAAATGAAAGATTAACCAAAATTACTAATCTAACCCTCAGAATCAAACAAACAAAGAAAATTTTACATAATTTCTACAGAGAAAAATACTAGAAAATTCATCAAAACCCTACCTCAATTCCAATGCTATAAATCTGATGTAGAATTGCCTGTAGGATGTTGAATCTCCCAAATCTGAAAATGTAGAAGCTGAATCCTGCAACTCTGAATCACAGCTTTGTAGAATTCCAATTCCAGATGCAAATACACATCACCTAGAAAATCAATCACACACCAAAATACAAGAACACAAGAAAGCACAAATTTTCCAAAAATGATCTCTCTCCAAAAATATATTACAACTCCAACCAAACCTCCCTTTCTTCCAAAAACTAATGCAAACTTTCCCCAAATAGAAAATCAAATCCACCTATCATGCAAACCCTAATGAGTCACCGGACAACTCCTAATCAAACTCCTCTTTTTTTTGAGTTGAGGGAAAATACCAATTATTAATTATAAAATATATTATTTATGCACAACTCACATAGAATTCTTTTTACAAGTTACTTTATGAAATCAAATTTCACATAAATCAATAAAGCACATGTAATATAAAATTCCACATTTAAATTATTTAATAATTATAACACAATTAAATCATGCACTAATTTTTCAATAATTTAATAAAAACATATTAAATCTTAATTTAGCACAATTAATTAATTAAATTCAAATATTCTCATATTTGATTTTTAATTAATTAATAATTATTCAAAGACATAGGAAATACTTTAATCATAATTTTCCAACTATATGATTAATTAAAATAACCATAGCAAAATAAGTAAACCAAAGCAATATTTCAGGACCATACACACATCATACAAACTCAAAGAAGGGATCCATGAATTAGGTCAACCTGACCAAATTCGGGTAAGGTAGTCAACTAATACTTTATCCAACAATTAGGATAAATGGGCTTAGGATTGGGTTTTGGGTCCATCTGTCATCTCCCCTCTTTACCATTGAGATGAGTATTTATGGGCACACTCACTCCTGCCAATTCAAGGAAGACGATGCCCTGTACCTACAAACCTGTCATCACAAAACAAAGCATGTACATACAACATACAACAAGCAATGATAGGGTATGGTCAGTCATGTGGATCTCGACTATGCAAGTAACTACACCTTCATCCTCTACCACACAAACACATCATACAAATGCATACATAAACAAATACATACATGAAAACACCATACACATGCCAATATGGGGTAAGTATATCATAATCCAACTAAAATACAACATCGCATCATGAAAACATTAACATCTAATTATGAGATCATATAACATCATAACATAAACATTGTTGGATACAATTGTCTGAAGGACATTTTTGAATTAGCTATGTGTTGTCTTTGATGTCACACAAATGTCATATCAATTATCATTCTTAGTGTCTACCGAGCTCAGTCAGTCAGCTAGGTGGTTCTCAGTGTCTACCGAGCTCAATCGGTCAGCTAGGCAGTTTTTAGTGTCTACTGAGATCTCTCGGGTGTCAAAAGGAAACATGACAGAAAATAGTGTTAAATGAGCCTCCTTGGTTATCGAAGGAAAGTTAGTGGTTACCAAGCTCACTCGGTCTCTGAAGGATGTTGCAGAATTTTCTATGGTTACCAAGTTCACTCAGTCACCGAAGGAAATCTTTTTAGGATTAATGTTTACTGAGCAAGGTCAGCCCTTCAAAGGATTTTATTATTATAGTTTGTTTATCCCAGCCGACTGTTGCAATAATTATTAGTGCCGACTTGACAATCTAAATATTAAATAGAATATAAATATATATAGAAGGTCAAGTGGTGAATAATATATATTTTCTTTATTCATGTATGTTAATCAGTGATCAATGCTTAAGAATAGTTTAATTATTACACACTTCAAAGATCAAATTTTAGCATTTCTCTGTATGTTTACCGAGTGGCAACAGTAAATAATGTATTAAGATATCTAAGGGATTAGTGGTAATATTTTTGTGGTTAACTGATTCACCCCCACTCTCAGTTACTGCATCTATATTTCCAACAAAACATAATCCTGATCATCAATGATCAATGAAATAATAACAACATCTGCACACATGCAAAGAGGCCTGAAAGAGTATGGCACTAAAAATTTGAAAGCAAACTATGGGGGTACTACAGAGGAAGTCTAAAGATGACAAGGAAGGAGCACGGTTAATAATGCTAATCATAAATTAGATGAGGGACTAGCTAATAATATGGATCAACACCAAGTGAATGTGGAAGAGAATGAATAAAATGTGGTAGCAATTGAAGACATTGGTCCAGGGTGGTAAGTAACTAATTGCAGTGGTAGCTTGAGTATCCACTTACTCATAATTTTAGAGAGATTAGAAAGAGAATTTGGGCTAAATACTTTTATATAAGATCTTTCACAAAATGCTTATGTCAATTTGTAGGATGTTTTCTAATAATAACTAAGAGAATTTTTAGGCTTTCTCAAAGGATATTGGGATCCCACTTCTAGACTGTGAAAGGTAGGCATCCCAAGAATTTGAAAGAAACTCTTTGATTGTGTAGATAAAAAATAATAGGGGTCTATCTAATTGAAATGGTTGGATCGTGCCTATAGAGGAAATGGCTGAAAGTTTCCCTATGATTTTATTTACATTTTTATCCAATCATGGAGAAACATTTCCTTACATTACCATTAAGAAAAAATAGCTAAGTCATAAGAGGTGTCTTTTAAAAAAAATTAGCACAATTAAGAAAGATATGAGTCTTTTCCCTTAGGGGCATTAGCTCAAAATCTCTATTGATATTCCATGATTTGCAATTAAAAATCAAAGGAATTTTATCCTTAATATATTTTATCTCCCCTTCATTTTTTAGTATAGGGGTCTTTTTAAAACATATCCCTATAACTTGACTATGACCAAAATCATCTATTAGTCAATTTTTGTTATGATTGTGTTTTTGTTCATGAGTTGACCCCTTTTTAAAATGAAGGGTTCTTACCTTTTCAAAAAATATTTCCATTGGGGAGCATCTATTTGTAGAGGTATGCCTCACTCAGAAATATAGGTGTGGCTAAAACATCAACACTTCTTTCTAGAATTGAACCTAGTCCCTGCCATTTAAAACCTAATTATTTATATTGTGAGATCTTTCCAAAGTTTCAACTAACTCATTTTTTCTATGATTGTGATGATATTGCAAGAAAATCTTCTCTTTAGGATAGTATAGGATAGTTATTATGGTGTTGTATGTTTTGTAGAGAGATGATATAGTAAAGTATGGTTCTTAACTTATTGGTTCATATTTATAAGTGTTTTTTATTGAATGCATTCTATAGACTATTCATCTTTTTTTATGTTATATTTATGTGAATCGGATATAAAATATAGAGGTTAGTCAAGAAAGGATTGAATATTTCTTAATTAAGAAGCACTTGAGGAGGATTCCTATAGGAGGATTAAATTTTTATTATTGAAAGTTTTCAGTGGGTTTTTTTGATTTTGATGTAAACCAAATTATTATTATTTTTTAAATGCACTAGATTATTTGCGCAATGTAGTAGGGATCAATAACCTCAAAGGTGATTGTATGTTATAATACCAAGGATGTACAGATAGATTGTTGAATGCACTCTCTAAGGCTTTCAAGAATATTCAAAGGAAAAGTTGTTATCAAATACTACATTGTTTCAAAGATGTATTTAGGCACTTTTTTATCATTTAAAAATAATGAAAACAAGGCTCTTCCACTACCTAATACTAAGAATAAACATGGTCTAAACAATCCTTATTGTAAAAGTGCATATTTTTAGGAGTAGTTTTCAATCTATCAAAAACTTTTATTGGGGCTAGAATCATGGGATTTACTATAAGCATGAAGATTTTGGGACTTTTTATAGGGAATTTTCTAATTGTGCTTGTTGGAATTCTAACCTATGCATCTATTGAGCTTGAGAAGAGCATGAAAGGCCACTTCTTATGAAGGTTTTATAGTAGATGCTTTTGGTCCACTTGGGAGGGTTGTACCATATTTTCACATCATAATTATCACCCTTGGTATTATAATTATCTACATGATCATTATTGGTATGTGTTATCTCTATTGAGCCTTCTAAGGTTGTCATTAGTACCGAAGGTGTGTAAACATATCAATCGGTTACTTACAAGGAGCTAATCGGTAACATAAATTAGAATAGACTAGTCGGTAAAGCCTTTACACCGAGTAGCAGAAAATTAACCAAGTATTAGCAGACACCGACACCGATAGACAGTAAACACCGAGCATCACAATATACACTGATCAGTTTACACAGTGTTTACCGAGGATCATAGGAAATGACATAGTAATCAGGAATGGCACATTCTTCTATGAAAATGGTTACAATAGTTTGTAAAATGTTTTACCAAGATCGAGGAACATTTAATGTAATGATATTAATTAAATATAATGTATATTTTTTTTAATAGATGATATAGGTTATTATTGTACACCATAGATCTTAGGGTTATGATTATAGTGTGTAACCTAATTGTGTTAAATCAAAAAAATAGAACACTATATATTTATGTGTTCACATCATTTTTGGAGAGAGCTGATATATGAATCATGAAGCACTTGAAGCTTTTTCCTATCTTCAAGTCTATCAGTTAACAGAACAGAACCGAGCACAATACAATTCCGTTTGAGTAGAATTAGCAGAGGCTACTGAGCAATTCAAAGCAGATATTCATCACAAGTAAGGTGATATTTTATTAGAGCTTATATATCTGTAACAGACAATTGAGTTTCAAATAGAAGATAAATACCTATTGCTTTCTGACAATTGTAATAGAGTTTTTGGATAAAATATCTTAATAGAGTAGACTTAACAGTCTTAGGTAAATCTCTTAACCGAGTGCACACTTCATTAGTGTTGCTAAAATCCTATAACTAGGTAGATCTAGCTGATCTAACATGTCACTCCTAATAGGGTGAGATCACCAGAAGTGATCAAAACTTGTAGCCCTAATAGGAAAACCTTTTCTATCTGTAGTAGTGAAGAATTTGTGGGTGTCATCCCCACCGTAGTTTTTACCTTCTAACAAGGGTTTCTGCATTACCAAAATACTTTTTTCATGTGATTGTGTTATGGATTTCATGTTGTTTACTTACTTATATTAAGTGGATAAATGATTCATGCAATTAGATTCAAGTTATATTGGTCGGTTATCACTGTTTATAGTTTTAGATCTGAAAGTTTTTACAAGTAAAGTTTTTGAAGACACTGATTCACCCCTCCCCTCTTAGTACCTTTCTCTCCTAATTCCAATAGTATGTAAATCAAGATATATATATATCTATCAAAAAATTTTATCGGGAATAGAATCATGGGATTTACTATAAGCATGAAGATTTTGGTACTTTTTATAGGGACTTTTCTAATTGTGCTTGTTGGAATTCTAATCTATGCATCTATTGAGCTTGAGAAGAGCATGAAAGGCCACTTCTTATGAAGGTTGTATAGTAGATGTTTTTGGTCCACTTGGGAGGGTTGTACCATATTTTCACATCATAATTATCACCCTTGGTATTATAATTATCTACATGATCATTATTGGTATGTGTTATCTCTATTGAGCCTTCTAAGGTTGTCATTAGTACCAAAGGTGTGTAAAGATGTCGGTCGGTTACTTACAAGGAGCTAATCGATAAAATAAAGTAGAATAGACTAGTCGGTAAAGCCTTTACACTGAGTAGCAAAAAATTTACCGAGTACTAGCAGACACCGACACCGATAGATAGTAAACACCGAGCATCACAATATACACTGATTAGTTTACACAGTGTTTACCGAGGATCACAAGAAATGACATAGTAATCAGGAATGGCACATTCTTCTATGCAAATGGTTACAATAGTTTGTAAAATGTTTTACCAAGATTGAGGAACATTTAATGTAATGATATTCATTAAATATAATGTATATCTTTTTTAATAGATGATATAGGTTATTATTGTACACCGTAGATCTTCGGGTTATGATTATAGTGTGTAACCTAATTGTGTTAAAGTGAAAAAATAGAACACTATATATTTATGTGTTCAAATCATTTTTGGAGAGAGCTGATATATGAATCACGAAGCACTTGAAGCTTTTGCATATCTTCAAGTCTATCAGTTAACAAAATAGAACCGAGCACAATACAATTCAGTTTGAGCAGAATTAGCAGAGGCTACTGAGCAGTTCAAAGCAGATATTCATTGCAAGTAAGGTGATATTTTATCAGAGCTTATATATCTGTAACAAACAATTGAGTTTCAAATAGAAGATAAATACCTATTGCTTTCTGACAATTGTAATAGAGTTTTTGGATAAAATATCTTGATAGAGTAGACTTAACAGTCTTATGTAAATCTCTTAACCGAGTGCACACTTCATTAGTGTTGCTAAAATCCTATAACTAGGTATATCTAGCTGATCTAACATGTCACTCCTAATAGGGTGAGATCACCAGAAGTGATCAAAACTTGTAGCCCTAATAGGAAAACCTTTTCTATCTGCAGTAGTGAAGAATTTGTGGGTGTCATCCCCACCGTAGTTTTTACCTTCTAACAAGGGTTTCTGCATTACCAAAATACTTGTGTCATGTGATTGTGTTATGGATTTCATGTTGTTTACTTACTTATATTAAGTGGATAAATGATTCATGCAATTAGATTCAAGTTATATTGGTTGGTTATCACTATTTATAGTTTTAGATCTAAAAGTTTTTACAAGTAAAGTTTTTGAAGACACTGATTCACCCCTCCCCTTATTTTACCCATTTAATTGGTTGGTTTCTTGTCAAAGTGGCATTCTCTTTCTATGGACATGTGATGTTGTCTTTGTCACATCAACAAATGGTACACATCATTATGGTATCTTAGAATAATGATTTGGTGTCTATTGGTAGACTATCTAACTGGTTACATTATTTCTCATGATAATATTTATTTTAGCTCTATTTGTATCTTTCAGACATGTAGGTTAGCACATTTTTACAACTTAAGTAGTTTAAAAGATTGCCTTTTCCCAAGCTTTTTTGTATTTTATCTCAAGATAACTCTTTACATTGGTTGAAATTTTTTAAATGGCATATATATTATGTTTTTTTATGAGTGAGCATTAATATTTATATGGAGACATTTCTCAAAACATGAATAATACAAACATCCCCACAATTAGCCAAAAAATTCATGAAAATACTGCCAAATCTCTCCAGTTGACCTCAAAGAAATTTAATCTCTCTAAAACTCATATAAAATGTAGTCTAAAAGAGACAAATCCTCACAATTAACCTAAAAATACTCTAAAATGGTGCAATATCTCTATAGTTAACCTAGATAACATAAAAACTTTATAAATCTTTTGTATTCAACTTGATAACACTCAAAATTCATACAATATATTTACAATAATCCTAGTAATACTCCATAACAATGAAAATATATATAATTAGCCTAAAAGCATGCCTAAACAAAACCAAATTTCTAAAACCAAACAAAAAATACTCCTAAAAAAATCAAAGCCTAGATAATTAACCTAAACCTATTCAAAACTAATGCAACTATATGATTTACTTGAATTACTTTGTAATGAAGAATAATCTATCAAAATGGCTTGAGGTTATTCAAAGGGACCAAAAATAAAGGATACACTAGAAATAATTCCATAAAAATGTAAGATTCCTATACAAATAAGTTAAAACTATTGTAAAATAATGCAGTGAATAAATTTAATTGGAAGCACTCTATTACAATGGAAAATTTTTAGTATTAACCTATTAAACTAATTTCCAAAAATACAAGGGAAGATTATATACATACATCAAGGGAGCATCCAATAGTATCAAGAATGGCCACTATGAGATATGAGCATGTAATCATAGGTATTTTATTGTACCAATCTTCTACTACTTGCACCATAGAAAGCCCAAAGTATATCAAATTTTTGAGTTTCTTCATTGTTAACCCTGATTAAAAAGATGTATAGGGGATATCTTCAGCTTTTAAGTGTTGGAATTAGGAGAGATAGGTACTGAGAGGGGAGGGGTGAATCAATGCATTCAAAAATTTAGTTGCAAAACCTTTTAGATCTATAACTGAATACTTGTGATAACCGATCAAGATAACTTGAATATAATTGTATAAATTAATCATCTAGTTAACTTAAGAAAGTAAACAACATGAAATCAATATAAAAATCACATCAAACAAGTATTTTGGTAATGCAGAAAGTCTTGTAAGAAGGTAAAAAATACGGTGGGGATGACACCCACAAATTCTTCACTACTACAGATAGAAAAGGTTTGCCTGTTAAGGCTACAAGTTTTGATCACTTCTTGTGATCTTACCCTATTAGGAGTAACATATTAGATTAGATAGATCTACCTAGTTATAGGATTTAAACAACACTAATGAAGTGTGTACTCGGTTAAGAGATTTACATAAGATTGTTAAGTCTACTTTGTTAAGAGATTTATCAAAAACTCTATCACAATTGTCAGAAAGTAATAGGCAATTATTTGCTAGTTGACAACTCAATTGTCTGAAATAGATCTATAAGTGCTTATCAAAATATCACCTTATTTGTGATGGTTCTCTACTCTATTATTCTTGGTAGCCTTTTCTGATTCTACTCAGTCTGATATCCTCTGTACTCTATTCTACTCAGTAAATTGATTGTTTTGAAGATAGGCAATTTCTTCAAGTGCTCCGTGATTCATATATATTAGTTCACCCAACCTCATAAAATGGTGCGAACATACAAAATATATAGTGTTCTATTTTTTCCACCTTAGCAAAAATTAGGTTACAAGAATAATCATTAGCCTAAGATCTACAGTGCAAAATAATCTAGATCAACTATTAAAAATAAGATAAACATTACATTTAATGCATATCTTTTACAATAAATGCTCCTCGATCTTGGTAAACTATTTTACAATCTGTTGTAACTATTTGTATAGAAGAATGTGCCATTCTAGATTACTATGTCATTTCCTATGATCATTAGTAAACACTATATAATCTACTCAGTGTATACTGTGATGCTCAATGTTTACTAATTGTTGGTGTCAGTGTCGTTGGTGCTTAGTAAACTGTGTGATGCTCGGTGTAAAGGCTTTACCAACTGCTCTGTCTTACTTTTGGTTATCGACCAACTCAATATAAGTAACCGACCGACCTGTTTACTATCCTTTGATACTAATGACAACCTTAAATGCTCAATACCTTTGGCATTAGTATCAAAACTTTGAATGTATATAGACAAAATGTTTCTATATATTCCTTATGTCTCCACCATATACATATTCACAAAAGTTTCTATGTACAAAGTACTCCCCCTCAGTGCATGCTCCTGGTAGTATGTAATATACATATCAAAGTATACTTATTTGGCATATACATGTTTTCTCCCTTTTTGATAATAATGCCAAATGCAAAAAAATATATAATGTATATTTACATCTTATCAAAAATGTGTGAATGGGTTTTCTTTACAGACTCCAAGAAGTTGTCCCATTCCTCTTTCAAGTTGGTAAGACCAATATGCTCAAGAGTGACTTGTGCATGCATGTCAAAGATATTATCCAACACTAAAATCTCTGGTGTTGCTACAAGTTGTTCAACTTTGACAATATGTGCTTCAAAAAATTTTAGGTAGGGAGTGATTTCTTTTTGTAACTCTGTAATCTGATCAGTCATGTGTGCTTCTTGTTTCCTTAAATCTGCTATCAGTCATCAGAGTTCCTGAAATTGATTAATATGCTTTAAGAAAGCAGTTGGCTCGATGATAGCTGCTTGTGTACTGAACTGTATCTTTGCTTCTAAACATTTTATCTTTTCACTAACTTCTATAGTGAAGGTGTTTGAAGTACAAAGCTTGATGAGAAATTGACAAATTATCTGGGTGATGGATTTTACCTTGGTAATAACCTCAGATAATTTTACCTTGTTTAGTGCCACTTCTATGCTAATCCTTTCTACCAATTTGTTCTGAATCTTTGATTATGCCCGTTATTCTATTCTTTTGTCTGCATCTATATCAGGGGCATTCATTTTGTCAGTGAGTGTAGCAAGTTGATCTAAGATGGGAGTATTCTCATCAATATTTTTTTCTAGTACTATCTGTTGCAGAATATCCCTCACATCATTTAACACTTCTTTACATTTTTGTTCTTGCTTTAACTTCTCTTGTGCTACTTTCCTTGAACATAATTCCCCATATCTACTTATTTCCTCAGGGCTTAGGGTTCTCGAGTCACATTCTGGTATAATGATAACTTCATCAATGGTGATCGACCCTTTTGCTTTCTTCTTCTTCTTCTTCTTTTGTGCAAGAGGTGACTTCTTCTCACTTATAACAATGGCTTTTTCTCCACTTTTCAGAGTATCTTACCCAGTTGACACCGTATCATCCTTCTACTCCTCAGTAGATGGTGTGGGAGTCTCGGTTGTAGTGTCAAGTTGGTTCACCTTGGTTGACTTTGTTTCTTCTAGTTCCTTTGTTTCTATAGACCGTGCCTCTATTTTGTTAGGCTCATTTGTATCTGTAGGTTGCTCAGGTGCTTGTATCTTAGTTGTATCTTTATTCAGCTCAGGATGAGAAGCATCGGGTTGTACTTATGAAATTATTTCAACTACCTCTGAAAGTACACATAGTTCACCTGGTAGAGATGTGAACACACTATCAGTGTCTAGTGCTTCATCTTTGTTTGGTGCAATTGTCACATCTTCATCATCCTCATCATCAGGATCACCATTAGTGATGTCCTCAATGAGTGCATCATCATCAGTTTTCTTTTGCAAGTGGATCTTAACTTGATCCAATGCATCCTATGAAATTCTAATTTCTTCCTTTTGTTCGGTGATATCAATTACCTCAGTAACTGATATACCGGTGTCCTCTATTTTCTTTCCTTTGTCATCATCAATGAAAATACCTTTACCTTTTGAACTATGTCTCTTCTTAGACAGTTTCAGGAATGCTTCCTATTCAGCTTTCTCTTCTACTTTCAAAATTGATGTCCATAGAGAATCATCTATGACATCCATATCATCCAAATTTTCATCAATTATCTACATAGCTCTATTCTTGACTAGAAATCTAGCCTAATACTTTGTCATGTATTCACTTACAACAACATAGCTAAAGTGTGAGGCTGGATGACTTAATGAACGTTCTCTTTTCCTTTTCTCTATGTCTAGTGCAATAGCCCATCTCTCACTTATTTTTTCATCAAGTTCCTTCAGAAATTGATATGCAAATTCCATCGGTACTCTCTTGAATTTAATCATCATCTAGATGATAGCATGTTCTATCTTTGTCTTGTCCTCAATTGACATTTTATCAAATTTGCCTATGCCTGGATCTGTGAGATTTCCATTCTCAATTATATTTTCAATTATTTCTTCTATTGTACTTTCCCTATTATGAACTAACTTGAATTGATCAGGATCATTTTCAGTGTTAGTCTCCTCAATATATTCTTTACTTCTTATGTATTTCTTCTTTTTCTTTGGTGTCTCAACTACTTTCTTGGTCTTTCTCTTAACATATTTCCATGTCAGTGTAGCTTCTCTTCTTTTTGCTACTTTTACTTCTTCTACTTGCTCGGTAGATTGTGCAATAGTTGATGAACATGTCTTCATTCCTTCAGGTTCTGGTAGCTACATTTGCTATTCATCATTGGTGGGAGGAACTAGTGTGTGATCCTTTTCTTTGTCTGACTCAGTTTCCTCACTATCATAGGGCTTTTCAACCAACTATAACTAACCTTTGGTTTCTTTTTTAATCGGTGACTCCTTAGATGAGTCAGATGCATTTCCATATTTTACTATGAGATCTTTTCTCATTTTCTTCGCTCTTCAAGACATATTTCTGATCTCTATGTCTATTGTGATTTGAGACTTAGCTTCCTCATATATGCCAAACCTACTGGTAGTGATATCTATTGGTAATGCCAACAATGCATTAATAGATTTCAAAGAGAAATCATGATTCATTTCATATCCCATCGGTGCTAACCATTTTTTTCTCGGTTCTACTGCCTTTATCATTGAGTGGTCTGTGCTTACTACAAAACATATATCATTGTGTGTGAGTGATTTACACCTTCATGAAATAACAAGATTTAAAGAGAATTTACACTATTCAAAGCAAACTAATCTAAATAATGCACAATTAATCTAAATATCTCATGGTTCTCTAAAATAAAGTGGTAAATGAGGCTCTCAGCTGCAAATCCTCACTAGTGACACTCTAATTATGAGAATTGAACTAAGAATGATATGCAAAATAGATCTAATTATCAAATTCTAGCTCTATTTGATAAGAAAATCTCTAAAATGATCAACAATTAAGCTAAAATATCAATGAAAATGCTAAGTGAGTGGTGTGGATGCAAATTGCAAGAGCTTTGCTGCAATTCAAAGATATGGAGTGGATGATTAATGCCTCAAAATGCCTTCTATTTATAGGATTTTCCCAAGGGTAGGGGGTAGAGTGAGATAACCATGGTTAGGCTTGGGTAAGGTCAATTGGCTTTGCTTTGTCCCTAAATTGGGGGACAAACATTTAAATGGTTTCAAAAGGCTGGACCATTTCAACAAAAGTGAGTGATTTGTGTCCATTTTGTCTCCTTTTTCCTTTGTTGAGAGAATTTATGATTTATTAATTAATTAAAACAATTAAATTTAGCCATGAAGGGTAAGAGGTTCATTTTGATTTTTCATTTCAACAACTATGTCATCAATTGAATTTAATCAATTTCTTAGTGTTTTTCCCCTTTTCAAGCCTTATTTAATCATTTAATCATTTAATTGAATTTTTCTTTGATTTGAATTGCCTTTTGTTCTATTTATCGATTTTTAGTGCTATTTTGATGACTTGATGCACCTTTTGATTGAATTAAGCCTTTGCCAATTTTCTGTGTCTACAAATGCCCCTCTTTGAGTCGATGTGCGAAGAACACCGATTCAAAGATTCCCTTAGTATGATGATCTGATTCAGGTCCTGGTTCTGATATGCCTCTGATTGTTCTGATTGATGTACTTCCTGATGACGATGATGTGCCTCTGATGATGGTGCTGATATGATTCTGATGCCTCTGATATGATACTGATCTGATATGGGTCCTGGTTTGATGATAGGTCCTGGGTTCACTGATAAAGGTCCTGGGTTAATTGATAAAGGTCTTGGGTTGATTGATTGCTGATATGTTGATAGGTTTGATATGTTTGATATGATGATAGATTTGATATGATGATAGATTTGATATGAAACTGATATGATATGATACTGATATGATATGATATGCCCCACTGATAAATGTTTTTGACGTGATGCCCATTTGATACTCTGATGCCCCCTCAGAAATAAAACATATTGAGTCCTTGATTTGAACGAGTTTGAGTAGTTGGAATATGTTTTGATTTCTGATACCGTTTGAAAGAAATAATCAAATTTGATTTATGCCCCGATTAATGAAAATGTCCTATGATAGGTTCAAAGTGCATTGTTTTAAGTGTTTATGAGGACCAATTTTCACCTTAAATAGGGCAAAACCCCTCATTTTACTATTCATTTGCACCGTTCCTTCTTGAGATTTGAGCTCTGATTTTAGCCTTTTGGAGACGATGGTGGTCCCACATCGCGAGCATCAGTTTGAGAGAGCGCGCCGGTTCAGTCGGAGAGCGACCGATGGTCCTCCGGTATGTCATTCAAATTTTCCTCATGTCTTTAAAGTCGCATTTATGACCTTATTTAATGCTTTTAAAAATTTTAATTCTGCGTGCGTGAAAAGAAATGTCGCCTCCGTGCATTTTAGTATCGCCTGAAAATTTTAAATGTCGCCTTTGGTAAATTTTATGTCGCGTCCCTTAGGTATTTTCACGCATTTAGAAAATCTAGTGTCGCCTAAGGAAAATTTAATGTCGCGTAGGTTTTAAACATTTTTAATCAGGTGTCGCGTGATAATAAGATGTCGCCTTCGGTAAATCTTATACCGCCTCCGTGAAATTAAGTCACGCGGTTGAATAAAATCACGCGTTTGAACAAAGAAATGTCGCCTCTGGTAAAAGAAATGACGCCAGAAAGAAAAGTCGCGTGAGTAAAAAAATTTGTTTCAAACTTTTCTAAGACGTCTGATTGCTTGATTACGTCAACTTGATTGATATCGATCACGTCAATGAATTCAATCGAATGTTTAGTTAGGGTATTCCCTTTGTTTGATTTCAACAACGAATTAAGACATAGGTAACTACAATATCAAAGAATAAGGTTAATCAATCTTCATCATGAATGATAGATCATGGATCTAAATGTCCATTCATTTTATGCTCAAATGCTTAGAGACATAAAACTAAGATCGTCCTTCCTCAACGCTTAGAGTTAGGATTGGTAAGTCTGATAGGTATATTTAAATTGATGACCATGATTGATTGTTTGATTTCCTGAGAGTAAGTTACTCATGTGGTTCCCTTGTTTTGATTAAACAGGAGGATGTCCCTGTGCTGTACCTTCAGACTGTACCACACTGGGTGATGGAGCTTAGGACTCAGTTGACTGACACCGAGAGGCGAGTGATTAGGCGCTGTGGTTTACTGTGCGTACTAGAGCTTCCTCAGTTCCAGATGAACCGAGGTTTGATTACGGCTGTCGCAGAGCATTGGCACTCTGAGACAAACACATTTTGGCTACCACAGGGCGAGATGACTATTACACCGGAGGATGTTTATAGATTGCTACGGATCCCGACTCATGGAGAGATAGTATATTATGACGCAGTCTATGACGGGACATATTATCGACGAGTATTCAGAGATCCGTCGATTGGTGATGACTGTATCTTATGGCCTCAGTTTGCCTCATTTCCTGTTTTACCAGCCTTATTAGGTGCTATCATTGGTGGTGTTTTATTACCTGATCGGCGAGGTAGCAGATTTTCAGTGGGATGGGGCAGGATTATCGAGGATTTGCTACATCATCCTCGACGCTTTGACTGGGGATCTTGTGTGCTGGCACAGCTTTATCATGATCTGCATGAGGTGGTTTACAGGAGATCAGCCTCATTATCTGCTAGGATTCATATTTTACAGTTGTGGATATGGGAGCACTTACCAGTCAGTCGTCCTATATCAGATCGAGATTGTCCTCTAGGATATCCTTTTGCATGGCAGTATACTGGTATGGTGACACAGCATCACTTGGGTCACTTGGAGTATTGGCGACGGCAGATTGATGACATGGATGAGGTCTATTGGAGGCCATATGTTGAGGTCGAGGATTGGAGAGAGGATAGCTTGGAGTTACCCTATATGTTTGCTCCTCGATGGATGATCGGCAGGATCGACTCTGTTCTTGAGAGATTCTTGGCAGGGAGAGTATTACGACAGTTTGGGCGGATTCAGCCTATGCCTCAGGGATCTGCAGTATATGCTCGTTCTAGTGCAGAGCGTGCTACTTGGGGTCACATGCCTTCATATGATGACGCTATAGAGCAGATATCATTACTGGGTTATATGGATTGGGACATGAGGTTACATATCAGAGATGCCGGAGTCACACAGGAGTATCTAGCTTGGTTGATGGAGCATCCGATGCCTCGCTTTACAGACCCTACAGAGCCAGTACCTGGGCGAGATGATGATGGTGATGATGTTGGTGGTGGGAGGAGACGCAGAGGTAGACCCCGAGGTAGGGCATTGATTAGGCTCAGAGGACGAGCGAGAGATGCACCGGTACAGGCACCTCCTCCTCCTCCTCATCCTATAGTAGCACAGAGACAGAGGTTAGATCGTCAGGATCATGTGAGGGCTGCTAGACAGGATCCAGGGATAGGACAGGATACGAGAGCAGGATTACAGCAGACTACTGTGGATGGTCAGGACACAGGTGCACAGCAGATGCCAGCAGCTTTTTCCCGTGATCGGGGCAAAGCTCCTATAGATATAGGTGATCCTCAGAGTACCTATGAGGTTGGAGAGAGCTCTAGTACTACCCAGCTACGAGCAGATGTGGGAGCATTACGGATAGAGGTGTCACAGATGTCATCTATGATTCAGCAGTTGGTATCGGGTTTGGCTCCCTTGGTTCCTCTCCTTGTTGCTATGGTTGGTCAGACGCCTCCTCAGCAGCCTCCATCACAGCCTCCTCCACAGCCTCCTCCACAGCCTCCTCCAGGACCTCCTCCCAGTGGTGACAAGAGATGAGCCATGAGTGCTCTTATTGATCATTTATGTACTGATACTGAGATACTTGATATTGTACCATAGTCTTGTGACCTTGGTGTCACCTTTCCAGTTGTATTTTGACACTTATTTGACATTGATGCCCCTGTTGATGGGCGATTATAGAGTTGAGTTTTATGACATCATTGTTATGAGTAGACGTGTGATATGAGAACATTTATGATCTTTCCTGCTTTTACTTGATGATGTATGAGATTTCCTTTAGATGCTGCTATATGTGTTTATCTACTGCATTTGTTTTTGGATGGATATTGGCTATGGATGCAACGTATCTTATGTATGATATAGATAAATGGATGCATTTCTTCTTCATGTATGGATGCAGTTTTGATATGTTATTTCTCATGTATGCAATCTGAATGTATGCAATCTGTATGCAAATGTAAATGATTATTTCCTTCTTTTCTTTGATAATATCTATGTAATGATTAATGATATGGAATGAATGCAAAAAGTATAATCTCATATATTTTTATTTTTGTAGAAAAGATGATGTTGAAATGATGTTGTCCTTGTTGATTTAACCCTGTTAATGATGTCATGTACCCCCTTTTTGATGCGAAAATAAAACCCTTGGGAAAAAAATGCTCATGCAATTAATCTAACATGAGAATGCATTTAACCTTTTTATGAATGCAGCTAAGTGTCACTAGCTTTTAGCAAATAAATGCCTTGAGGATATATTTTCATCATTGAGCACTTGGGACCGGAAAGTCGATACAATCACCACTGCCCACTGACATGATGATATGAATATCGCTTTTTATTTTCTGCTCATATGGTAACCTCCATTTTGCTTTCCCATCGGTCTCATCGATACGACTATCACTGATTTCAAAAAAAATCATGAGAGTACGAATACCGATTTTGTCAGATTCTATGTTGCAAGTGGATTTTGTCATTTAGATATGAAGAATCTAAATATCCAAGGTATCCGGTTGCGTAAACAAACAAAGGTTAACTCATTATTTTATAAGATAATCCTTGATGGTTCTTTGATGACCATGTCTTCAGATGAATTCTCATAAGGCAATGAATTTTCCTCCAAACAGTCACATCATAATCAAGAAAAATATCATGTCTCCATCATTGCCAATCTAGTCGAAACATCATTGATGAGCTAAAAAGACTTGATACAAATTGAATGAATGTAAGTAAACAAATTTTTAACCAACTTTTCAAAAGAATCTATCTAAGTGTTTTGCATTGTTTTCTGATTTTCAACAAAATATATTTCCAAGTATTTGATCATGACATGATTTTTGATTTTTAATCCTGAATAATAAGTCAATTTAGGCTCATGGATTTTGTTGTGGTAGTCAACTTTTTCGTTATCAATCAAAGGTTTACACAAATCTGATCTCTCTTCTGAAAATGTTGATCTCTTTCTGCTTGTGACTGAATGTTGTTCATATGAATCCGTTTTGAGGTACCCACTTTCCAATCCGTTTATGCTGCCCCCAAGTATTTGATGTATCAACTTTGACAACTTTAGGCAATGCAAAGGATGGTGCTACAAACTGTTATTATGACTATGTACAAATGACGGATGCAATGAAGGTTTAGACAAATGGGATGATGAGATGCATTATATACACATGTGACTAGGAAGGAAATGACTTAAGGGAACCAAAAGCGCTTGTTACCAAGTTTTCACTTTTGGGTATTCTCTTTTTTTTGCTACCAAGGCGCCTATTTGCTAGGTTTTCACCAAGGCACTTTTTCTCTTTTTTCATTTTTTTCATTTTTTCCTTTTTTTTTTTTTTTTTTTTTTTTCATTATCAACTTGGCGCCTATTTGCTAGGTTTTCACCAAGAGATAGTTTTTCAAATGTTTTTGTTTTCTTCAGGCTCAATTTTCCACTATTTTTGATCTTTCTTCTTTTCCAATGTTTTTGGATTTTCCATTTTCAAATGTTTTTGGTATTTTCCATTTTCAAATGTTTTTGGTATTTTTCATTTTCAAATGTTTTTGGTATTTTCCATTTTCAATTATGTACAATAATTATGATGCTCTCTCATCTGATACTCTTTATACTCTTTCATCTGTTTTAGGTGTAGAATCTCTTCAAATGAATGCTATTTATGGGTTCTTGTAATTCTTCACCATTACAATCTGATAATTTATATGTTCCAGTTCCAAAGGATGATGCTATAACAAATGGGCCTATCCAATTAGCTTCCCACTTTCCCTTCTTTTCCCTTTCAACTTGATTTTTGGGATTTTCTCTTAGTACCAAGTCTCCTACTTGAAAAGTTCTTGGTTTGATGTGTTTGTTGTAATTGTGGGCAATCCTGTTTTGATAACCTTTTAAATGCTCATAAGCTTGAGTCTGATGTTCCTCTAACAATTCCAATTGTTGTAGTCTAGCAATCCTATAATCCTCATCAGTGATCAATCCTCTTAATGAAACCCGTAGAGATGGAATTTCAACTTCTAATGGTAGAACTGCTTCAGTTCCATAGACTAAAGAGAATGGGGTAGCTCCTGTAGGTGTTCTGATACTAGTTCTGTAAGCCCATAGTGCGGGATTTATTTGCACGTGCCAATCTCTTCCTGATTTGTTAACTGATCTTTTTAATATTTTGAGGATATTTTTGTTTGTTGCCTCAGCTTGTCCATTGCCTTGTGGATAATAAATGGATGATGAATGATGTGTAATGTGAAATGTCATGCAAAGTTCATCAATATCCTGATTTTTAAATTGTTTCCCATTATCCGTGATAATGGCATGTGGAATACCATAGCGGCAAATTATGTGGTTCAAAATGAACATTGAAATTTGTTTGCCGGTTGCTGTTATTAATGGAACTGCTTCCACCCATTTGGTGAAGTATTCTGTTGCTGTGATGATATACTTGTGTCCATTTGAAGATGGAGGATATATGATCCCAATCAAGTCAAAACCCCATTGATAAAAAGGCCATGGTGTAATGAATGGGTGTAATTCTTGAGCCGGTGCATGTATCATATTACCATGATATTGACATTTGCTGCATGTCTTCACAAATTGACAAGCATCCTTTTCTAATGTTGTCCAAAAGTACCCTAGACGAAGGATTTTCTTAGCTAGATTAAAACCGCTTGAGTGTGACCCACAAATGCCTTCGTGGACCTCGCGTAAAGCTAACTTAGACTCTTCTTCCTCTAGACATCTAAGTAACGTCCCATCAAGACCCTTACGATACAATGTGTCTGAAAGGATTAGGTAACGGGCGGCTTGGCGTATGAAGTTACATTTTTGGGCACGAGTTTGGTCTATGGGGAGTACTTGGTCTTTAAGGTAAGTATAGATGGGTCCATACCAAGGAGAGTCATGTCCATGTAAAAGAGCAACAATTTGGGTGTCAGGAAGGTTAAATGCCAGTTTTACGAACTCTTCCACCAAGAACTCATACTTCTCATTTTGATCTGGTTTTTGTAACAATGAAGCTAAGGTAGCCATGGCATCTGCTGCTCTATTCTTTTCTCTTGGAATTTGTTCAAATGTGATCAAAGCAAAGTACTTCTTCCATCCATCAATCAAGGTTTTATATTTCATCAATGTTATGTCCTTGGTATTGTATTCATTATTAACCTGATTGATTATGAGTTGGGAATCTCCATAAACTTGTAATTCTGCAATACTCCATTCTAAAGCCATTTTGATGCCAATGACTAATGCCTCATATTCCGCTATATTATTGGTGCATGGAAATAAGAGTTTATAAGACTTTGGAATGGTGTATCCTTGAGGAGTAACCAATAATATACCTGCTCCAGAACCTCCTTGTGTGTAAGATCCATCAAAATATAACTTCCATGTCTTTGCTTCTATGTTGACAATTTCTGCATCTGGAAATTCAATTTGCATGGTTTGTGTAGACTCCATTGGGTTATCTGCTAAGTGATCTGCTATCACTTGTCCTTTAATTGCTCTTCTATCAACATATTCAATGTCAAATTCACTTAGGATCATGACCCATTTTGCTATTCTACCTGTTAAGGCAGTTTTACTTAGTAAGTACTTGAGAGGATCAGTCTTGGCAATTAATTTGATCTTATGCATCAACATATAATGTCTTAGTTTTTGAGATGCAAAAACCACTGCTAGACATGCTCTTTCCATGAATGAATAATTGAGTTCATATTTTATTAAGGTTCTACTAAGATAGTAGATTGCCCTTTCTTTTCCTTGCTCATCTTCTTGTGCCAACAATATGCCTAGAGACCTTTCTGTGGCTGATATGTATAACAACAGTTCTTTACCTTTGATAGGTGACATAAGAATAGGTGGGTTTATCAAATAAGTCTTCAAAGTAGCAAAGGCCTTATCACATTCCTCATCCCACATAAATGTAGTATCCTTGTGTAACAATCTTGTGAAGGAGTGACACTTTTCTGCTAATTGAGAGAAAAATCTCCTTATTGATTGAATCTTTCCTTGGAGTGACCTCATTTGGCTAATATTTCTTGGAATCTCCATTTCTAGAATTGCTTGTACTTTTTCAGGATCAACTTCAATGCCTTTTGCTGACACTATATAACCCAATAACTTGCCGGATTGGACACCAAAGGCACACTTCTTTGGGTTTAGTCTAACTTTGAATTGTTCTAACCGAATGAATATTTTTCTTAGGATTTGTAAATGCTCTTCTCTATTGTGGGATTTTGCTAGAATGTCATCCACATAATCTTCTAAAAAAGTATGCATCATGTCATGGAAAATAGTTGTCATGGCCCTTTGATATGTAGCTCCAGCATTTTTTAAACCGAAGGGCATAACATTCCAACAAAAGGTACCCCAAGGGCAAGTAAATGCTATCTTTTCTTGGTCTTCGGGAGCAATCTTGATTTGGTTGTAGCCACTAAATCCATCCATTAATGAGTACATTGCGTGACCTGCTATCAAATCCACTATGGTATCAATGCTTGGCAATGGGAAGTCATCTTTGGGACATGCAAGGTTTAAATCTCTGAAATCCGTACACACACGGATAGATTTATCATGTTTAGTAACTGGCACAATGTTAGAGATCCAATCAGCATATGCTATTGTTCTTATGAACCCCACCTTTAACAATTTTTCCAATTCTGCCTTGACTAGAAGAGCCACATGTGGGTGCATTTTCCTTAGTTTTTGCTTCACAGGTTTAACTCCGGGTCTAACATTCAGATGATGCATTATGAAATTAGGATCCAATCCAGGCATATCGGCATATGACCATGCAAAATTTACTTGTTGTTCTTGGAAGAATTTGATAAAGTCCTTTCTTTCAATAGATGTAAGTGATGCAGCCAAGTGTACAACCTTTGGCTCTAGTTCCGTGCCAATGTTAACTTTTTCTGTTGGTTCTATAAGAATAGATGACCGTTCTTCTTCATGTTCAGGCAAAGTATCCAATCTCTCTTCTAATGGTGCCACAGTTGGGTTTTCACCAAAAGAAACGTCTTTTATTTTCATTGTTTTTGGTTCTAAGGGTGCCACAGTTGGGTTTTCACCAATAGAACTTTTCATTTTTTTATTTTTTTTTATTTTTTCTTTTTTTTGACTAAGAGATTGGACTCTTGCTGTTGTCATCATGTCCGTATTGAGTTCGTTGGTGAAAGAAGGTTCAACCAGATTGAGGTATTGGTTTGTGGCTTGGTCATTTGGGAAGTAAAGTAAGTCATGTGGTTCAGTTTGATCCCAATCAATGAGGTCTGGATGTATCAAAATTAAGGAATTATTGGGTAAGGTATCATCAATAGGATTTATGGACATGACTTCATTTGAGGGTTCATACATTGTATCGTTTAGGTCTATGATGTGTGCTTCCTCAAGATGATCCATGGAAGCAGGGTCAAAGTCCCCTTCGCTTGAATCCTCGTCGACCTCTACGGGAAACAATGTGGGAAAAGCCACAAGCGGGTTAAAACTAACGTTTGAATTTCCCTCCTCTGAAGGTGTCCAAAATGTTTCTATCCATGCTCCACTACTAGATGCTTGTTCTATATTAGGCCTTTGAATAGAAGATTCTTCATTAATTGGAGCATCTTGTTTTGGGATTTTTGCATAAGTATGTATAACAATGACTTCTTTATCTTGACATGACTCATCTGATAAAGTATCCCATTCATAATCCCTAGAATCATCACTATCTCCTTCGGATTCTAATGCATTTATTTGAGGATGAAAATCATGCATTGGACTTGAACTTTCTCCCTTATGTTGAAAACCTACTCCGGCTTTTTCATGACTTGCCCTCCAAACAGGTTCAATAGGTTCTAATAATCCTCTATTTCTTTGGCCTAGGGGTCCTCTTCCTTTGTATCCCATCTTTTGCATAATATCAAATCCTTTCCCATATTGTTCTGTTTGTATATTAACATGCTGAATTCTTTCCATGGGAGTGTCTAGGGTACCATCCTCATCATGATAAAGCCATTGAAGGACATCATCCTCTTCCTTATCCCATGTTGCTTTGCTATCTTCCCTCACAAAATAAGAATTATACTTATGTGGAAGATGTTCTTTTGAGGGTTTTCCATGTGATTTAGGAGACATGGGCATGTCAAATAGAGAAACTGAATATTCTCCTACCCCTTTTGAACTAATCTTGCATTGTTTGTCAAATTTGTTCATCATCTCACTCATGTATTGGTAATGATCTGCTTTAGCTTGTTCTTTTTCCTCTTTAGTAGGTTTGTAGATCACTGTTTCCAATTTAGGTGCCACACATGGACTTTCCATCACATTTGGACCCTCATAGCTCACTTTTTCCTTGCCCTTAGTTGATGTAGTTGAGCTAGCTTGAAGAGGATTTTGTGTATCTTCATTGGTGATTCTTGGAACAACTCCTTCACGATTATGTGGAATGTATAATTCATGCAAGGGTTTGAGTGCATTACAATATTGAAATGGATTTGAGTCTCCTCCAATCGTGATTTCTTCACCCATGTATGGGAACTTGATGCATTGGTGGTATGTGGAGGGGACAGCTTGCATCTCATGAATCCAAGGTCTTCCCAATAAAATGTTATAGGTTAATTTCATGTCCAACACTTGACATTTGGTTTCCTTCTTAACTGGTCCCACTTGGATGGGCAACACAATCATGCCTTTAGAAGCTCTTTCAGCCTCATCATAAGCTTTTATGGTGATTTTCTTTGTAGGGTCAATGCAAGACTCGGAGAAACCTAGGGATTTTACAAGACTCAATGTTCATATGTTAAGGCCAGCCCCTCCATCAATAAGGGCTCTTTTGACTCTATGCCTTTCGATCAAAACCTCTATATGTAATGGCAAATTTTGAGGATGAGTTATAGACATGTCATCTTGATCTGAAAATGAAAGACAATGAGGAGCCACAAGATGTCCTACCATATTTTGAAACTTTTCTTCCCCTAAGGTAGTAGAAACATGTGTTTCTTCCAAAGCTTTTTCCAAAATCTCTTTATGATTTGGTGACAACTTCAATAACTCTAAGATTGAGATTTGTGCTGGAGTACGTTGCAATTGGTCTACCAAACTATAAGGTCTTGCTGCTGTAGGAGATTGTTTGACCACAATGTTGGATGGTGGGATATTGGTGTTTTGAGGGACTATCCCTTGTAAAGTCATTCTAGAATTCTGCCCTCTTGTAATGACATTTGTTGCTTCCTTTTGAGGCTGTTCATTAATGATGATAGCATTAACAATATGATCATATGATGGCGCAAAGTTGAGATTATTGGCACTTTGTTTCTTGCCATTTGATGACTCACCTTTATCATGTTTGTAAAAAGGTTGTTTGAAGGTCGTATGATCTTCATTATTTTGGGGTCCATCAACAGTGATTATGTTATTATCTATCAAGTCTTGCACCACATTCTTTAATTGTAAACATTCATTTGTAGGGTGCCCCCGAATCCTATGATATTCACAATGATGCTTAGCATCCCACCAACCCGGCTTGTGGTCTGGTTCATAAGGTTTAATGGCGGGTAATGTAATAACATTGTTAGCTATGAGAGTCTTTAATGCAATTTCAAGTGATTCTCCCAAGGGTGTAAAGTGTCTTGCAGGAGTGGGTTTCAAATACTTATCATACTTTCTGTTTTGATCCTTGTTTCCTTGATTATTCTTATTGGCATTGTTGTTGTTGTTGGAAGGTGCATTATATGCTTGATTAGCATTATTCACTTGATTTGGTGTCTTTGTAAGGGCAAATGGAATCACCTTCAAGTTGCTGGATTCCACTACACCATCATTAACAATACCTTTGGTGTTATTCCTTGCAGCATAACGGCTATTGTTGTTGTACCAACTTTTATTTGGATTGTTGTTATTGTTGGTATTGTTATTGTTGGAGTTAGAGTTATTCTTATTTTCCTTGTGCAATTTCAACTCTCCACTCTTAATCAACACTTCTTCCGTTGTAATTCCATTATCAATTAGATCTTGAAAGGTTTTGGGACATTGCATCCTTAGTCTATAATTCAGCTCGCTTCTCAAACCGTTAATAAAGATATCCATTTTTTCTTTCTCCGGTACACTTCTTGGATATCTAGCAAATGCAGTCCTCCATCTTTGCAAGAATGTGAGAAAGGCTTCTCCATCTTGTTTCTTCGTGTTACATAACGTTATCATGATGACCTCATGTCTGATGTTATAAGAGTAATGAGTCACGAATTTAGATGCTAACTCTTCAAAGGATTTTATGCCGGATGGTAGTTTTGAAAACCAATCCATGGCTGTTCCTCCCAAGCTTCTTGGGAATAATCTCATTAAATAGGTTGATTCATGCATGAATTCAAGACTCAATGCACAAAACCCCCGAAGATGATCATGTGGGTCAGATGTTCCTTCATATCTCTCATATTTAGGAAATGTTACATTAATGGGAAAAGGCACCATGACCAAACTCTTATCAAATGGAAAAGGACATAATGTTTCAATAGAGAAAGGCTTAGGAGCCCCATTTTGTTTCAAATTGTCAATTTCCATTTGCAATGCCTTGAATTGTTTCCTCATTGCTTCCATAGGGTCTTCTATTTCCTTGGGTTTCAATTGTTCTATGTCAAAATCTTTAGGTAGCTTTACCCCCGTTTGTATTAAGTCCATGAAGTGTTTTTCTTTATCCATAAGCATGGTCTTTTTCATTAGTTCTATGAAATAAGGACATTGTCTTGCCTCTAATGCTCTTTCAATCGTGACTTCTTCTGCAGTTGGGGGTAAGTTTTTATTATGAGGAGGTAATAAGTTGTTGCCTTGTGAATTTGCCTCTTGAGAATTAGGGTCTCTTCCTCCATTATTAGAATTTCCTTGATTGTTGTTAAGATCCATACCTCCATTCATGTTGTTCCCTTGGTTGTTATTGGGATCTATGCCCCCATTCATGTTGTTCCCTTGGTTAGTGGGATCGATATTTCCTAGGGTACCACTAAACATGTTGTTAATGTCCTTTGCCTTAGTGGGATTTTCAGTCACTCGTGAAGTAATGAAAGTGTTCTTTGGAAATGGGAGCTCTTCTCCATTGTAGGTCCCGTCTGTTTGTAATGCTTTCCTTATAGAGAATGACCTTGTAATAACAGGCATGAACAAACTTTAAGGGTATGTTGACTTTCTTCTCTTGATAAGCTGTTTTTGGAATAAGGTAAAAGTTTTTGATCAATTTTAAATGGTTTAAAATTTTAATGGTGTTTTGATCAATAACTTTGGAATATCTTGTTTGAAAATAAAAACAATCTCAACACACACATCAATTGGGTACCATATCCCTAGAATGCTCTAATGTGTATATTTTTGAACGTTTTCACAGGTTTAACACAAGAATAGCTTCCACACAATCTACCTAGCACATAATTGGTTCATAAACATGGCTCTAATAGGTAGTTTTGCTATTTTACCGTTATGTAGTAAGTTTTCCGTTCAAAAGAGATCTTAGCTTTTCATCCCCCAATTATGTTAAGGGGCTTCCCACACGCACAAAAGCACGATTTTGCGCAATCCGTTAGGACTACTAGAGGAAGTTCGAAAGAGCTAAAATCCTTTTGTCGTGTACCCCATTAAGGATACCCGCGTTTCGTTTTATAGTGGGTCGGATTCTCGCGGAAAAAGCAAGTGTATCCCACTTTGGGCTGTCCCTCTCACCGGCCCTTCTAAGGCAATCTCGGGAGGCGAGCCCACTAAGTTTTAAACATATTCATTGAAAAGCATGAAAAATGGATTTGGTAGAGCAAGTTTGGGAATTTGATTCACTCAAAGAGTAAAGAGCATATCCCTATTGCTTTTCCCTTATCCCAAACACTCATAATCAAATTGGTTCTTTTTCAACCCCGTGACAAAGGGGTTCTTAGAATTGAAGTGTTTATTTTTTTCCTTTTATGATTAAACTATGTTTTGAACTTTGAAATGCCACAATTTAAGGGAAGTGCAAGCTTGATGAGAAAAATACCTCAAACGATGCTAGCAAAGGCTAGGCGCATTTTTAAGTAGTAGATTTTTGTTTTCTCCCCAAATCCTTCTCTTACCTTGGCAAAATGTTCCCTCCACCAACAAGTTAGTCAGCACAATACAAACAAAGTGAGGGGAAACCAAAATCAAAGCTAAAAAAATGATGTAATTGATTATGCTTTTGATTCTTTTTTTACCAAGATACTTGCAAAATTCTTACAAATTTAAGGACTAAATTTCCAATTCAATGAAACATATTTTCGTTTGTAAGCATCTACAACAACAATATATTTGGCATGCAATTCTACTTCTTTCTCTAAATTATTATTGAGAACAAAGGTAGAATGTACCCGGTTTTCTTTCCTTATCCTCTTAGAGATCAATTTCTCCTCTAAGTTGTATCTTCTCTCTGGTTTTTGCACTTTCTTATGACAGACCATGCTCCTGATACAAAAAAAATGACAGTAAAGTTAGCATACAGTCCTTATTTTGACAAAATAGTGAAAATACTGTCAGGCGACATTGTCCAGACTACAGGCGAGATTAAATTTAACAAAGGCGTGACTACTTTAACCGCGAGCGTCACCAAAAGGGGCTCAAGTGAGATTAAAATAGACAAGCGCGATATTAAATTTATCAAACGCGTGAAATCTTTCTTAGAGGCGACTACAGCAATTACACTAACAGAGAATAGATGCTATACCAGGCGACATTTCTTTTACCACAGGCAATATCTAATTTAACAAAGACGTAATCAATTTAACCGCGAGCATCACCAAAAGGGGCTCAAGCGAGATTAAAATGATTACGTGCGATATTAAATTAAATGAACGCGCAAATTATTTATCCAAAAGCGACAAAGTAATTCAGCTAAGCGACATCTTATTAAATGAAAGCGACATTTCAAATTATAGAAGCGACAAATAAAAAGCAAAGTGCAGTAAACTCCCTTTACACCAGGCGTGAACTAATTCGTCGGCAGCGGCTTTTAATTCGTTGTAGGCGACATCAAAATGGCCAAAGGCATCATATCTTTGTGCTTCAGGCGATAATCTAATGTCCGCAGGCGTGATTTCTTTATCCAGAAGCGTGACTCTGCTTGTAAGAAGCGTGAGTGTTCAGACTCCAGGCGACATCTAAATTTCCGCGAGTGACATCTCTTTACTGTAAGCGTGATTTCTTTACTCGTAGGCGTGATTTCTTTCCTGTAACCTGCAAACAGTGAGCAAAATCATGCAATTCTAGCCTAAATTTGCAAATAACGTGGAAATTTTGATAAATTTGAGGCCTAGAGCCCCACGGTGGGCGCCATTTGTGTGTGAGTGATTTACACCTTCATGAAATAACAAGATTTAAAGAGAATTTACACTATTCAAAGCAAACTAATCTAAATAATGCACAATTAATCTAAATATCTCATGGTTCTCTAAAATAAAGTGGTAAATGAGGCTCTCAGCTGCAAATCCTCACTAGTGACACTCTAATTATGAGAATTGAACTAAGAATGATATGCAAAATAGATCTAATTATCAAATTCTAGCTCTATTTGATAGGAAAATCTCTAAAATGATCAACAATTAAGCTAAAATATCAATGAAAATGCTAAGTGAGTGGTGTGGATGCAAATTGCAAGAGCTTTGCTGCAATTCAAAGATATGGAGTGGATGATTAATGCCTCAAAATGCCTTCTATTTATAGGATTTTCCCAAGGGTAGGGGGTAGAGTGAGATAACCATGGTTAGGCTTGGGTAAGGTCAATTGGCTTTGCTTTGTCCCTAAATTGGGGGACAAACATTTAAATGGTTTCAAAAGGCTGGACCATTTCAACAAAAGTGAGTGATTTGTGTCCATTTTGTCTCCTTTTTCCTTTGTTGAGAGAATTTATGATTTATTAATTAATTAAAACAATTAAATTTAGCCATGAAGGGTAAGAGGTTCATTTTGATTTTTCATTTCAACAACTATGTCATCAATTGAATTTAATCAATTTCTTAGTGTTTTTCCCCTTTTCAAGCCTTATTTAATCATTTAATCATTTAATTGAATTTTTCTTTGATTTGAATTGCCTTTTGTTCTATTTATCGATTTTTAGTGCTATTTTGATGACTTGATGCACCTTTTGATTGAATTAAGCCTTTGCCAATTTTCTGTGTCTACAATCATCTTCAAATTTACTCACTAATTCCTTTGGAATTATACTCCTTTGTTGCATTTTTGCCTAAAATTCTTTGAAATATGCATTGAATTCCTTATTCAGATTGTCTCCTAGACTTTTCATCATTTCACTGATTTGTGCAGTTATCGGTTTGTCTGATTGCCAGTTTACTTTACCGATACTTGGTACATATTTTTGTAGATAGAAAAACATACAGACAAGAGGTGATCCGTACTTACATGTATTGGACTTCTTTGCTTTTATTATCTTCATATTATCATGCAGTTGGTGTAGTAGTAGTTTGGCAAGATCTACCTGGTGACCTTTCTTCACAATTTAATATGGCATGTCCACGACACTGTAGGGTACACTATTTGGTCAACTAGATTGAAATATCTTGTACCCGATGACATGAGTTGTGAATTTTATTGCTAGATCTTTGATAGTTGAGATTTTCAGTGCCCTACTATCCAATTAAGCTCCAGTGTTCTTTTCAACGTTGGGATGAGACAAACTTTGAAAGGCTTTGGCTTTGTCAGTTGTATGGTACCCAGTAACCCTACTAATAATCTTCTTTGTGACCTCAATAGGTTTATCTAACTAGAATTTTCCATCATGAAATCTGCTTAGCACGATTCTTATCCAGTGATTTTGGAAGGATTGTGGGAAGTATGTAAAACATGATAACCCTGACTCCCCAATCTTCTTGTATTTGGATTTAATCTTTCCATCTGGTCTACAGACTTGTTGATAAGAAGAAATGGTCTCAAAATCACATACTTCACTGATTTTGCAATTAATATAGGCCCTAACATCTTCTATTAACAAAACCCTTTCTGGAATACTAGAAAATGCACCCATATTGTCTGTTTGTGCTATGACCTTGGGATGAGGTTTGAATTTCTCCCCAGCTAAATGTGCCCTAACAATTAATTCTACTTCCTCCTCAATGTTTTGTGATTTTCTTTATGTCGATGTTGATGCCATAAATTGTTTCTTAGGGTTTCGACAAGTAATAGATAACTAGTTTTCGGTAGGCAGATGAACATACTCATTATCATTGCAGAATTGTTGTTGGTTTGATCTATAGTAGGTTTGAATCTTTTCTGAAAATATTTAGTTTGAACTCTTCTCTGTAAGATCTCTACTCTTCAAAATTGCAATGTAACAATGAACTTTGTTTTTGCATATTTATAGGTTTTTTGATAGTCCCGCTCAAACTTTAGTGCATTAAATGTGTGACCTAACTTTTGATATGAAATAGTTGTCAGCTTGGTAATGTCTACAATTTCCTTTTCTTGGTTAACATAGAATTTCTTCATCAGTTTGCACTATTGTTAATTAACCTTGTATAATGATTATCGATAGGTAACCAACTCATGTTTCTTCTTTTACCGACTATGTTACATTTTTAAACTTACAATGCATAAACCATAGTGCATCTTCATTCATGTAGATTTGGTATTTGTACATCATATCTAAGGAACTATATGTAAAATGTGATAATTTCAAATGTCAGTTCCATACATACCTTTGTCATCTTAAGTGGAGGTACCGATGTCACCCAATTTAGTGGATGAGGTTTCACTGACAGTGTTACCTGACTCAGCATTCTCATTAGATGCCTTCTTCCACATTGTGTTCCTTAACTTCATAATATCTGCAATGTTATATCCACTCTCAAATATATGGTTTTATTTAGGTGCTCGATCTCTGTAGTTCTTGCTTACATGACCGACCTTGTGACAGTGCATACATGCCATTTCTACATTTGTCCAATTTCTTGATTATCCAATCCGATTCTTTCTGTAACAATTTGCTGCAATATGTTGATAGTGACCACATATAGTACAATTAGTCCATGTATGATAATCCCAAACATATGAGTTACCTTGTCTTTTCAGTTGATATGGCTTTCATTGTAGTTTCTCTTTAGGTGTCCAGACTTGTTTCATTTTCACTTTGCAGTCCCTTGTAGTGTGTCCATGCTTATTACAAGTATAGCATATTTTCTCCTTAGTAGCATTATTAGCAATTTCATTCTTCTTAGCTCTACATTCATAAGTTGGGTGTCCAAACTTACCATAGTAAAAACAATATCCATTGAATTTAGGAATGATAGGAGGTTTACCTTGTGCTTTGCTTTTGCACACATTGGATGTATGTCCTGGTTTTCCACAGTGATAACATGTCATCACTTTAGGTTTCTGACTTTGATTATTGTTGAATTTTTTAGCTTGTTGTGATGATTCTCCTTCACCGGTGTAGCCTATACCAACTCTACTTCCAAATCTCCTCTGATTAGTCAAGAAATCATCAATCTTTTTAGAACTATCCTCAGCTATCTTCATCATTTCATTGTGTTGCTTTTGTGTCTTTATTTCATTTCTTAGTTTTTCATTATCTTCTCTGAGTATTGCAACATCTTCAAGTCTTCTTGATAATTCACCATTTACTCAGTTCATTTCTTGATTAACTGTCATCATCTGATTTGATACTTGGAAGTGATGATCAGTGAGTCTATGTATTTCACTTTCTTTTGCTTGAAGTTGTTCAGTCATCAGTCTTTGGTCTTCAATAGCTAGATTTTGATCTTGTTCAGCTTGTCTAGCATTGTTCATGATTTCCACCATTCTCACCATTTGAGATTCATGACCAATTTTAAGTTCTTTCACTTGGTCAGTTAGATGCTGATTCTTTTTAGATAAATCATAGATTATGCTTTCAGATCTATCAGAGATGCTTCTAGAGGTTGATCCAAAATGATCAAATATTTCATCAATAGGTTCTTCATGATAACTAATTTTATTTAGTTGAATTACAAGGTTCTTCCTTTCAACTAGTAATTTCTTTAGTTCTTCCTTGGCTTGTTTATACTGTTCCACAAACATCTATATTTGTATCTTTTGATTCTCAATAGTCTTGTCAAGCTTGTATCTCTCCATGACTTAGATCTTTACCCTTCAGTGGTTAGACTGTTCAACAAGAGAACCAAGCTCTAATACCAATTGTTGTAATTAGAAGAGATAGGTACTGAGAGGGGAGGGGTGAATCAGTGCCTTCAAAACTTTACTTGCAAAACCTTTCAGATCTATAACTAAATACTTGTGATAACCGATCAAAATAACTTGAATATAATTGTATAAATCAATCATCTAGTTAACTTAAGAAAGTAAACAACATGAAATCAATATGAAAATCACATAACACAAGTATTTTGGTAACATAGAAACCCTTGTAAGAAGGTAAAAATTGCAGTGGGGATGACACCCACAAATTCTTCACTACTGCAGATAGAAAAGGTTTTCCTGTTAAGGCTACAAGTTTTGATCATTTTTGGTGATCTTACCCTATTAGGAGTAACATATTAGATCAGCTAGATCTACCTAGTTATAGGATTTAAAAAACACTAATGAAGTGTGTACTCGATTAAGAGATTTACATAAGACTGTTAAGTCTACTCTGTTAAGAGATTTATCAAAAACTCTATCATAATTATCAGAAAGTAATAGGCAATTATCTGCTAGTTGACAACTCAATTGTCTAAAATAGATCTATAAGTGTGTATCAAAATATCACCTTATTTGTGATGGTTCTCTATTTTGTTCTACTCGGTAGCCTTTTCTGATTCTGCTCAATCTGATATCCTCTGTACTCTGTTCTGCTTGGTAAACTGATTATCTTGAAGATAGACAATTTCTTCAAGTGCTTTGTGATTCATATATATTAGTTCACCCAACTTCATAAAATGGTGTGAACATACAAAATATATAGTGTTCTATTTTTTCTACCTTAGCAAAAATTAGGTTACAAGAATAATCATAACCCTAAGATCTATGGTGAAAAATAACCTAGATCAACTATTACAAATAAGATAAACATTACATTTAATGAGTATCTTTTACAATAAATGCTCCTCAATCTTGGTAAATAATTTTATGATTTGTTGTAACCATTTTCATAGAAGAATGTGCCATTTTAGATTACTATGCTATTTCCTGTGATCATTGGTAAACACTGTATAATTTGCTCAGTGTATATTGTGATTCTTGGTGTTTAGTGACCATCGGTGTCGGTGTCGCTGGTGCTCGGTAAACTATGTGACGCTCGATGTAAAGGCTTTACCGACTACTCTATCTTACTTTTGGTTACCGACCAACTCAATATAAGTAACTGACTAACTTGTTTACTATCATTTGATACTAATGACAACCTTAAATGCTCAATAGAGATTAACTTTAAGTTTATAAACCCTGATTTGATTGAAATATACAGAGGATATCTTTGACCTTAATAATTTAAAACCCTAAGTACACAAGATACTTTGAGATAGCACCTAGATCCCTATCTCATTAGTGTTGGCCATGTCTAGAAGCATGCAAAATCTCAAAGAAAAGTAACGCATGTAGATTGTTAACAAATTTCATCTGGTGCTCAAAATCTTGTTGCTCAATTGATGTTAGTAATATTAATAATAACTATACAACTTATTCAAAGAGACATAGTTTCTTGTGACTCCTCTTGTCTTAGTGTTTGAAAATATGTTTGTCTTCCCTCTAAAATGACAATCATAGGTCTCCAAATATTTTGGGTAAAATCTTTTTCATAAAAAGTATGCATTTCATACATAATACACATTAGAAAGGAAATTTATGTGACATATTCTAATAATTTGACTAGCTAAATAGAAAATAATTAATCAGTGTTTAATGTTGTTGCCTCCACTATTGTTCTATGGTGGGAACTAATAAAGACATTCTAGATGGAAGCTTCTCTTAAATTTCTTCAAGAACTTAGTTTTTTCTAACTACTTTTTTCCTTTCCTTTCCATGTCTATGTTGGCAATTTGGCTAATGTGGATGCATAGATGTTGTCATTATGGAAACATATGATCTCTATTGAGAGTGCATAATCTGGAATGCAAGTATGGCAAGTTGAAGAAAGAAATTGTCTAAGTATGGATATAGTGATCCTGACAGAGCACCCGATGAAGATTTAGTTGGCGACATCCACTGGAGCAATATTTTTGTTTGCACAGTTAACTGAAGCTTCTATAGAGTATAAGGATACCCCATCTCAGTGTGCATAAATTTTGGAGTAGTACGGACAAAGTTATTCGAAGTTTACCGAAGATAGTTTTTGCAGACAGAACAGTTTTGGAGACAGTATTAGCGAAAGAGTTAAGGGATTATTTTTTCTTGTCAAAATAATGACTTAACATTATGAAGGGATGACATCCTAGATGTTTACTCTTGGATAAAGATTTTGGAAGCTGACCATGTAAATTTATTAGCTTTAATAACTCATATATTAGGCATACTTGAAATGTAATGAAATATACAAGTGCGATATGTAAAAAGAAAGAAAAGATAACTTGCGATAGTTGTATATTGTGATAGAAACAAAGGCTATTGATGAGAAGTTGTAAGCAGTACCATATTACAGTCAGAAACATTTTGTATTACTTGTTTGGGCAGTGAGCTCAGCTGGTGATCAGGTTTTGTAATCTAACTCCTAACAGGGTTAAGGCTTCTAACAAGGCCTAAAGTCCTTTAACCAGGATAGATCTACTATATATTTTAAATTAACTCCTAATAGGGTCCAATATCTTTAACAAGATACTTTTGATTAGTGATCTTTGTGGGTACCATCCCCACTGGGGTTTTCCCTTGGCCAGGGTTTCCTCAAGAACATATGATGTTTTATGAGTTCTCTCTATTTACTGCTATGTTTGTTAATCAGCTTGATAATATTTGTATGCACTAAAGTAATCTGTTATATCCATAAGTGGGCAAAAGAAAAAGTTTGTGAAATATTGATTCACCCCCCCCTCTCAGTATTTCCTATTTCTAACAATTGGTATCAGAGCACAGTTACTCGGAGAAGGAACATTCAAGGAAAGCTTAGTAGCTTGAGTAAGATCTCTATGGATATGGGTCAACTTTAGAAGAATCTAGAAGAAGCTCTTGAATAGATTGATATGCTTACTGATGAAAGAAACTCCTTAAGAAGAAAATATGAAGATGCAAAGAATGCTATTGACAAATTAAAAGGTAAGATTGAAGATCTAAAATCTGAAAAGAAATCTGATATGCTTGTTGAAGATTGTGATGAATTAGAAAAAGAAAATGAGATCCTTAAGCATGAGTTGAAGATAGTAAATCTGAAGCTTAGTATGAAAGATGGAAATTTGAGATCTGATAATGAAAAATTGAAAATTGAGAATGAAGATCTAAGGTCAAGACTTGAAAAGGAAACATCCGAATCTAAAAAAGTAAAAGTGCAGTATGTGGAACTTGAGAAGTATAATAAAATTGTGAAAAGTGAATTAACTCAATCTAAACAACAACTTGAAAGGCTATATTCAAAAAGTGATAAGATTGAAAAACAAATTTCTTTTGAAGAACCATTCTTTGATAGGACTGGATTTGGATATAGTATGTTTAGAACAAACCATGAAAGTAAGAGGCCAGATCTGAAGACATCTGAAAGTGTGGAGGAAATAAAGCTAGATGAGAACACATTGGAAGATCCACCTAAAGAAGAACCACCTAGAGAGAAAGAAGAATCAAAGCAAGAAGAATCAAAGCAAGAAGAATCAAAATAGGAAGAATCATCTAAAGGTATGCAAAGATAATTCAAAGGTAGATGTTTTGCTTGTAATACTATTGGGCACATGAAGAGAGATTGCATAGGTAAGCAATTTAAACCTCTTGATGGACATTGTTATAATTGTCATAGTTTTGGACATAGAGCTAATGAATGTAGAAGACCTAAAGTAATTTTGAATAATTATGATAGAATGATTGGGAATACTAACAATGCAGATAAGAAATCTATTGAAGAAATGAATCAAAGAAAAGTGGTAGTATGTTTTAGATGCAACAAAGTAGGACATATTGCTAGAAATTGTAGGTCACAAATTAACCAGCAAGGACAGAGATTCGGAAACAATGGAATCATTTGTCAGATATGCAACAAGTTTGGACACTTAGCAAGATTTTGCAGAATGAACAATGGAGGTTATCATCATAACCCTAACCCTAGGAACAATGCAAGAAGGAATGAAAATGCAGGAAACAAAGAGAAAGGTTGTTGTAGCAATAAAGATGAAGTAAAATTTGACAAAGGCATAGATCAAGGAGGTATAGTCACCACTAAAAGTAGTTAGGAAGGTAATGTAACCAGTGGTAAGGATGAATCTTTACCTGACCCTTCTTTAAGTACTTAAATTATGTAAGTTTCTCTAGTTTAGGACTTAGGATTAATGTAGATTAGGAATTTGAATGAGTTAAGTTTTGTGCAGTTAGATATAGGTTTATTATGTTGTACTAATGCTATGGTTAAGTGCGAAAAATAAAATATTGTGTTTTGTGAGGTCGCAGAAAGTTTTATGGTTGCAGGTTTGTAGAATCACCTTTTTGAGGTTTTAGCGGCAAAATGAATGAATGCGATGTCAGATCGAGTTAATGTGAAGTGTTATAAGGTCGAAATAAAAGTTATTATGATTAAAAAGTGATTGAAAAGTGATTTGAAAGAATAAAAGTGAGTTAAGGATGATTTGAAGAAGTTTGGAAGCAGTTTGCAGTGATGATCATACCGAAACCCTAGATTTGCAAAGTTGAGGTATTTTTTTTATCTTTAATCAGTTGATAAGATGGATATTTCTATGGTTCATAATGTTAAGGATAAGAATAGACCAAAGATTAAGAAAGAACCAGTAGAACCAACTAAAATTGATGACAGTCTAGCATTATCATCCGTACCAAATAGAGTATTGCACATTGAGAATGTTAAAGGATATTTAGGTTGCAAGTTTGAAACTTTGGGAGATGCAGATTTTAGTGATGATTACAAGAAATTATACAATCAAGACATGTCAGTTAAACCAGCTTATGGGCACCTAGAGAATAATGAAATTATCAAATATTCCATGAAGTATGATTCAATGATGAGGAATATACCAAGACCATTTTAAGTAGAATCCATAATGGGAAATTCTGGATGGAGGATAGAGTTATTGATATAACTGCCAACCTAATTCATGAAGTTACTAGATTATCAAAATTTGGAGAGATTCCACTGAATGAAAAGAACATGAGAAAGATTGTTTTAGACAACACTGGATCTAGTTATAATGGTAGAGGAATTATGATAAGTAAGATTAAGCAAGATGATGTTAGGTACCTTTGCAAGATCCTAACAACTAAATTCTATGGTAGTTCAAGGGAAGATGACATGGCTACAAGGATGATTCATGTAGCTTATCTTATGTGTATTGAGAAGTAACCAATAGACCTATGTGAAATTTTGAAAATTCAGTTATTTGAGAACTTAGAAAAGATTAAGAAGGCTAAGTACACACAATTTAGGTTTTCATCTCTGATAACCTATATGTTTTTCCATATTTTGAGAAGATTTCCTTACATAGTTGATTGGAGTGAAAATGTGAACACAATGGAAAGAATAAACTTAGTGTACATGAAGCACCTTTTTGATAAAGTTAATGATAGTGTGAAGCTTGTATTGAAGACTTTTCAGAATATTGTTAAGAACAAATCAAGGATTCCTCAATCCTTAGTTGAAAATCATAAAGATGACATTTATTTTATGGTTGACACTGATTTCACCTACATTGAAGTAGTTGAGCCTAGAATGGAATTCATAGACCCTCTTGGCTATGAAATATCTGAAGCAGAAACAGTAGGATATGTGAATAGATTGTTAAAGTGTGAGTTGGATGGTCATGCAAATAGGTTTGGAACCTATGAAGAGAATTTCAAATCTGCAATAAGTTTGAGAGAAAAGAAGCAATCTAGTAAGAGAGTTGAATCTACTATGAAGAAAATATTGAAAGAATCTGGTATGTCAATTTATGAGTTTGACATAGCTAAGAAGACTGCAAAAGCCTTGAAGCAAAGTGAAAATCTTGTAATTTCACCTGAGACATCAAGTGCAGATCTTGTTGATCCTATTACAGTAAAGGTAAAAGTTGAAGTACCTAAAAAAGATGAAGGAGATAAATCTTTTTCTCCTATTCCTAGCAAAAGAGTAAAAGTGAGTGCAACAGGACCTGACAAGAGACAAAAAGTGGTTGTACCACCTATACCTAGAAATGTAGCAGTAATTAAAGATGATGATGTAGTTTCAATCAAGAAGAAAACTTGGAAACCAAGAATTGAAAGAGTTAATGAAGATATATTGAAGCATGGAGACTTCACTAAGTTGAATAAATTCTATGATCTATATGGATCATTTGATAGATTAAATTTTGAAAATGCAATGGTTACACACATGATTGTGGTAGATAAGAAACTTAGCACTATTCATGGTAAGATCCTAGAAGATTTGTATAACAAACTTGTGAATAGAAAATAGAGAGCACAAGAAGAGGACATAAAGATGAGAGAACATGTAATCAGACAGTTCTGTGAAGTTAAGGATGAAGATCATTTGAAGAGATTCTTGAAGTCTCTTGGAACTTTATTGAGAACTAAGAGAAGAAAAATCCTTATAATGGGAGGAAAAAAGGAGGAAGTACAAAAAGAGACAGAGCAAGCAGTAATGCAAGTTCTTGCAGATATAGTTGCAAAAAAGCATGTTGAATCAGACCCTCAACAGAAGCAATTAGAGGAACCGCATGCAGAGGAAGTTGGTATTGAAGAAGTTCCATCTTCTTCACATATCAATATTGGCAAAGAATCAATGGATATTGAAGGCACCAAAGTGACTCTAGAATCAGATGATGCAGTATTTCATGATCTAGTTAACATTGTTGACAATTTGGCTTTGGGAGAGCAAGAAAAGGTCACAGAATCAAAGAAGAATATAGAGGCAGAGGAAGCACCAACTATATCAGAATCAGTTCTAGCAGAGCAGTCAGTTAAAGGCAAACAAATTTTGACAGAGGCCACTACCTCTAGTGCACCTTCTATACTAGTTGAAGACATTAGTGCACCTGATAGTAAGAAGAGGCATATTGGTTCAATGTTTGAAGACCTTGGAAAAGAAGTTGAAGATGATGATCAGCTTGAGTTCATCACATCTCTGAATAAAATTATTGGAAAGAATAAGAAGGTGAAAGACCTTGAAGGCAAAGTTAGAGTTTTGACAAAGAAACTTGAGAGTGTGATCAACACTAAGGTATCTGAATCGGATCCACTTGAGAAAGCTAAAATGGTAATGAATTCTTTTGACTCTAAATTTTCTAACTTGAAGGATATTTCTAGAATAAAAGTTTAGGAAGACTTTGAAGCAGAAATGCAACAAAATTTAAGTGTAAATATTTGAAATGATATTGGTAGTTTAGATGTATTCATAAAGAATTTGAGGAGACATTTTGAGATAGGAAAGAATTTGTACATACAATGCACTAAATCACAAATCCTAATAGTTGAAGAGGATAAGAAGATCAGAGAGAAGTTAGATGCTATTACAGCTAAGACAAACACCTTGACAAGCCCTAATGTCAAGATAAGTTTTGTAGAGAAGAGCATAAGGAAATTGAAAGATGAAATCAAAATGTTAGCAGAGGAGAAGAATAGAAAGATGATCAAGATTAACATCTTGAGAGAGCATGTCTCAATCAAGATATCAATTTTTGAAGATCAAATTGAGCAGTGTCTTTCAACAAAGACATCATTTCAGAAGTTTAGCTTCAATTCCCTGTAAGCTTGTCAGACAATAGCATACAGATTGAGTACTCTACTCAATGTTGCCGAATCCATTAGGAAGATATGGGAGAAAGATTTTCAATCTTGGAAGTTAGAGTTTGGTGATTGTGTTGCAAGCCTATGGGCTTTGCAATAACTGATAATAAGGTATAAAGTTTTTGAAATTTTTGTACACCCTATCTTTGTCATTGTTGTCAAAGGGGCAGAGATAACAAAAAATTGAATATATGTTGAGGAAGGATGCTCATAGGGGGAGCTATTCTATAGAGTATGATATTGTATACATATTGTATAACTTTTGGCCACAATTTTGTATAAGTGTTTTTGAAGTCTCATTTGCACACTTAGCTAATTTTCTCATATATTGTCACCAATGACAAAGGGGGAGATTGTTGGCAATTTATCTAATGTGGAAGCATAGATGTTGTCATTATGGAAACATATGATCTCTATTGAGAGCGTAGAATCTAGAATGCAAGTATGGCAAGTTGAAGAAAGAAATTGTCTAAGTATGGATACAGTGATCCTAATAGAGCACTCAATGAAGATTTAGTTGGCGACATCCACTGGAGCAATATTTTTGTTTGCAAAGTTAACTAAAGCTTTTATAGAGTATGAGGATACCCAATCTCAGTGTGCATAAAGTTTGGAGCAGTACGGACAAAGTTATTCAAAGTTTATCGAAGACAGTTTTTGCAGACATAACAGTTTTTGAGACAGTATTAGCGAAAGAGTTAAGGTATTATTTTTTCTTTTCAAAATAATGACTTAACATTATGAAGGGATGACATCCTAGATGTTTACTCTTGGATAAAGATTTTGGAAGCTGACCATGTAAATTTATTAGCTTTAATAACTCATATATTAGGCATACTTGAAATGTAATGAAATATACAAGTGTGATAAGTAAAAAGAAAGAAAAGATAACTTGCGATAGTTGTATATTGTGATAGCAGAAAAGGCTATTGATGAAAAGTTGTAAGTAGTACCATATTATAGTCAGAAACATTTTGTATTACCTATTTGGGTAGTGAGCTTAGCTGGTGATCAAGTTTTGTAATCTAACTCCTAACAGGATTAAGGCTTCTAACAAGGCCTAAAGTCCTTTAACCAAGATAGATCTACTATATATTATAAATTGACTCCTAACAGGATCCAATATCCCTAACAGGATACTTTTGATTAGTGATCTTTGTGGGTACCATCCCCACTGGGGTTTTCCCTTGGCCAGGGTTTCCTTGAGAACATATGATGTGTTATGAGTTCTTTCTATTTACTGCTATGTTTGTTAATCAGCTTGATAATCTTTGTATGCAGTAAAGTAATCTATTATATCCATAAGTGGGCAAAAGAAAAGGTTTGTGAAATACTGATTCACCCCCCCCTCTCAGTATTTCCTATTTCTAACAATCTATACACAAAAACCAAATATATTCAAAGCTAGAAATATTAAAGTGGGGGAGAAATAGCTTGTTAGGAATGGGAACACTGAGAGGGGGGGTGAATCAATATTCACTGAATTAAATATTTTTTCTTAGCTCTTTAATCTAAACTTGAATGCTTAAGTACTAAAATGAACATTAACATAAACAACATAGAAAAACACAACACATAACACCAATATGGTTATGGGGAAACCCAAATACATAAAAACCCTGGTGGGAATTGACACCCACTAATATTTTGTACTAGTGTTTTATGATCCTTGTTAGAAGATCCTTAACCCTGTTAGGAGTTTCTTTACAATATGTTTAGTACAATGACCTGGTCAAGGGTTGGACCCTATTAGGAGTCTTTTTTAATAACCCTATTAGGGGTGTGGAATCACTATCATAGAGCTCACTACTCAAGTGGTGAAGGATACAACCTTCTGATCTCAGATACACACTATATCTACTAGATGAACTACCACTGTGACACTACTTGTTTGATTAGTTCCATTTATGCGTTGATGCTTTAACCTCTTGCAAAGCTCTAATACATATTATCAACTCTTCATACACTTTTGATCTGCTTATTTTAACTCTACAATAACTCTCATCCTGATTACAATGGGCACATCTAATATTTATATGCACATACAAAAAAAAAAACTAGGTCAACCCTTTAACTAATTACATACAACACTTCCAATTGAATTGCCTCAAGTGTGTTTACAAAAAAACATAACTACATGTTAAAAAACTAATTACAATAGGTGCATAGCCTTTACAACATAATAATATAACCACAAACCAAAATACCAACAGTCGGTTGTTTTCTCTATTCTTCTCTGGCATTCATTGTCTGTGCAACTTGAAATCTTTGTATCTTCCTCATATTGAAACTTATGATCATGCACTCTTAGAATTAGAATGAATTATTAGAAAGTAAAGATCCCCAAGATAACTGAGAAGGGTGGGGTGAATCAGTTATCTAATAATTTATCCATTCAACAGCTTTAAACAATATAATCAATGTACTGATCAACCATAAAAAGATAATCATACACAATTGCACAATAACACAAGATATGTTAACTAGGGAACCTCTTGAAAAGAGTAAACCCCGATAGGAAGGATGCCCAAAAAATGATGCAATAATATGAAAGTTCCTTGTTAGAGGATGGACCCTATTAGGAGTCTTATGAAATAAATTCAGTACATATAAATCCCTGTTAGGAGATTTTGAATCCTTGTTAAAAGATTCTAACCCGGTTAAGAGTTTATGGAAGACAGAAGGACCCACTGCCCAAACAGCTTCAAGGCAAGATCTCTGAACCCACTATCCAAAAGATCTTATAATTATTCAATAGAATAATATGAAATATATTACCTCCTTCACACTATGCCAAAACTGCACTCTCTGCTACACAAGATCACAATTCCAGATCTCTATACTCACAAGTCTTCCTTCATCACTAAATTAGCTCTTTTCTTCACTTCATGCATATATTCGCATCTCACTCTTCATAGTACACATTAAAATAAGGAAAAAATTCCTTCTTATATACCAAACTCAAATAATTACAAATGAGTCAGTCCTCAATTACAAAATCATAAATTCTACACGCTACACACAGAATTCACAAAAACTGTCAGCTTCCAAAAACTGTAACTTTCTCCAAACATATCCTTGAAGTTTGTGCTATGAACCACATCATCATTAATGAGTCTCCAACATCCCTTTATCTATGCAAAATCAGATTCCATCCCAGCTCAAAGATATCCTCCGATTTTTGAACATCGCTACACAGAAACACTGTCTAAACACTGCTTTCACCAAAATGCTCATAACTCTCACAAATGAATGAATTTATTTTTGCACTATTAACCATAGGTTAATACCACACCAAAGAACATACCATCAACTATGCAAAATCCAATCTGCAATACAACATGTGTGCAAAACAAAACTATACCTGCTTTCCTACTAATATCCAGAATATCACTGTGTTGACATCAATGACAATCCAAGTCATGAATGCAACAACAATTGCTATAGAATGACTACCAAAACACTTTGCATTCATTCTTAACAATCTCCCCCATTTTCATTGATGGTAACATAGATGAAAAACATCCAATGTTCCAAAAATCCAATACTGCAACATCACTACAAAATATCAAATCAAATCTTGCTTCATTTTCCTATTCAGCTCTCTCATACAATCCACAATGTTTTTCATGTATATCTCTCCCCCATTGACATTAATGATAGAAATTATATCACTAAGTCAACAACAACTTAATGTCAAAAGACACTTTTCAGAAAAATACAATAACAAGAGTCCTCATGACTCAGCTCATAAACTCCCCCATAGAGGAAGTTCCAACATCCAATCTAGAAGAAAGATAGGGCTCATGTAACACTGGATGGATGCAATCATCTGCATCAATTCTCAAAAATAGGTTGGGGCATAACCCCAAGCATACCTCTCAGATACATAAATTTATCCTTAGGTAAAGGCTTTGTAAATATATCTGCTATCTGCTCCTTTGTACTTATGTACTCCAATCTTACTTCTTTTTCTGCAACTTTCTCTCTTACAACATGATACTTGATCTCAATATGTTTAGTCTTAGAATGTAAAACATGATTTTTTGACATACTCACTGTACTGGTGTTATCACAATGTATAAAAATAGGCTCATCAAACTTTATTCCAATAGCTTTCAACATTTGCTTCATCCAAATAATCCGATTACAATTATTTGTTGCTTCAACATATTCTACTTCTGCTCTACTTTGTAAAGTACAATTCTACTTCTTACTTAGCCAAGAGACTAATTTACATCCAAGAAAAAAGGCTCCACCACTGGTGCTTTTCTTGTCATCAACACTGCCTCCCCAATCTGCATCAGTATAGGCACATAAGGTAAAATCATTAGAATTCTCATACCATAATCCATAATCCATTGTTCCTTTCAGATATCTCAGTATCCTCTTTATTGCTGCATAATGTGATTCTCTAGGTTCTACTTGAAATCTTGCTACAATCCCAACTGAATCTGCTATATCAAGTTTTGTATGTGTCAAATACTGCAATCCTCCAATCATAGATCTATACTTTTTCTGCTCAACTACTGGTGTCTCATCTTTGCTAGATAACTTATGTCCAGTTACCATAGGTGTTCCAATAGGTTTAGAATCTTCCATTCCAAATCTTTTCAATAATTCATTTAAATACTTAGTCTAACTTACAAATATACCTTCCTTTCTTTGTGTTATCTGTAATCCCAAAAAATATTTCATTTCTCCAATCATGCTCATCTCAAATTCAGTCTTCATTTCATCTGCAAATTTGTCACTAGCTTCATCTTCTCCTCCAAAGATAATATCATCAAAAAATATAACTATAACCAACAAACCATTCTCAATTTCTTTTGTGTATAAGTTACTATCTGTTGTTCCTTTTATAAATCCCAATTTCAATAAATACTTATCCAATCTTTCATACCAGGTTCTAGGTTCTTGTTTTAATCCATATAAAGATTTCTTTAACTTACATACCATATCTCCTTCTTGTGTCAAAGGAAAACCTTCAGGCTACTCAATGTAGACTTCTTCTTCCAATTCACCGTTCAAAAATGCTGACTTCAAATCCATCTGATACACTCTAAATTTCTTGTAAGTTGCATATGCTAGAAACATTCTCACTGCTTCAAGTCTGGCCACAGGTGCAAAATTTTCTTCATAGTAAATTCCTTCTTGTTGTGAATATCCTTTACATACCAATCTTGCTTTGTTTCTTATCACTTCTCCTTATTCATTCATTTTGTTTCTAAATACCAACTTTGTTCCAATCACATTCTTGTCTTTAGGTCTAGGGACCAATTCCCATGTCTTGTTTTTTTCAATATGCTCTAGTTCTTCTTTCATAGCATTGATCCAATGTTCATCTTCACAAGCTTCATTAGTAGTCTTAGGTTCAATTTGAGAAATCAAACATAAATGTACCTTATTTTGAGTCAAAACTCCTCTATCTAAACTTCCAATAACTTGCTCAATAGGGTGATGTCTTGAAGTATACCTGTTAGGTGTCATAGTTACTGATCTTCAACTGACTGTAGATTCTTCTCTGCTTTCTTCTCTATTTTCTTCTCTGTCTTCTTTAGTATGACTTTCGTTCAGAAAATCACTGTTTGTTTCAAAAAATAATTCTACATTTTCAATGTTAGGCTGAGGTTGTGCTTCTCCATCAGATTCATAATCAAGCATTCTTTCCTAAATTTTAAACTTCTCATCAACTTTTACATTTGCACTTTCAACAATAGTCTTAGTTCTTTTGTTATAACATCTATATGCTTTGCTTTTTAAAGAATATTCATGAAATATTCCTTCATCACTTCTAGGATCAAACTTTCCTATATCATCATCTCTCTTTATATAACATTTACTTCCAAAAATTATAAAATACTTAACTGAGGGTGTATGTCCAAACCATAATTCATAAGGTGTCTTGTTTGTATCTACTCTGATTTGTACTTTGTTCATAGTGTATACTATTATGTTCACTGCTTCTCTCCAAAATGTTTTAGCCAAATCATTTTCAAACAACATAGCTCTTGCTGCTTCAGTTATTGACTGGTTTCTTCTTTCTGCAATACCATTTTGTTCTGGTGTTCTAGGGGCTGAAAGTTGTCTCTTAATGCCATTTATTTCACAAAAAGTGTTAGACTCTCTAGATGTAAATTCACCACCTCTATCAGATCTTAGAAACTTAATCTTCATTCTCAATTTTGCTTTTCATGATCTTAAATTTATCAAATGCTTCAGATTTTTCTTTCAAAAATGCAATCCACATCATTCTTGTAAAATCATCAACAAGAATCATAAAATACCTTTCACCATAGAATCCTCTAGTCCTAGTAGGACCACTCAAGTCTGTACAAACAATCTCCAAATTCTCTACTGATGTGAACTTCTTGTTGGGAAATGAACTCCTTTTCTGCTTTGCCATCATACATTCTTTGCAAATCATGTTAGTAGGTTCCATAATTCTAGGTAAATCTCTTACTGCAAGTGTAGTGCTCACCTTGACAATATTATCAAAGTTTATATGACAAAACCTTTTATGCCATAACCAACTGATATCAATCCTAGTTATCAAACACGTCATCTTAGTAGGATTCAACTAAAATACATTACCTCTGGTTTTGGATCCTTTTCCAATCAGATTTCCATCTTTATCTTTTATCACACAAGTTTTCTCATAAAACCAAACTTGATAACCCTTATCAGCCAATTGTCCAACGCTTAGTATATTATGTCTTAGTCCATCAACAAAGTAAACATCATCAGTGTTAGTCTTTCCATCAAGAGTAATAGATCTTATACCCTTAATCAAAGAAGGTGCATTGTTACCAACCCTAACAATTCCTCCATCATAATTATCTAACTTAACAAACTTTCTTTTATCTCCAGTCATATGATGTGAACAATAAATATCTATAATCCAATCAGATTTCTTTTCAACTTGTGAAACTAATCCTTTTTCTTCCCTTTTATCAGATTCAGAATTTTCTTCTTTAATTGCTACAAATCCTATTTCCTCAAAGTTATCATTATCACTATCACTTAAATGTTTTTCAATTCCTGCTTCAAAATCTTCATCATTTGCATAATAACATTCTTTAGATCTCCTAGGTTTAAAGTTGCTTCTATACTTCTTAACTCTTTTAGGATATTTAGATGCAAAATGACCATATTCTTGACAAGTCCAACATTTAAAGATTTTCTTACCATTTGGTTCTCTTTTTACAAGTAATGCAATACCTTCTTCAATCTTCTTATCTTCTTCAGATCTGCTACTGCTGGCATAATCTCCATTCACACTAGTACTTCTTGTAAGTCTAATGCTAAGAGCACTGAATGTTGTTTCCATTCTAGGTAGCTCTCTTGATAATCTCAAGTTCATCTCTACTGTTTCTAATCTTCCAAGAAGAGTCTCTCTTGAAAATTTTGATGTACAAGGTATCACTTGTTCAATCATCTGCATTGTCTGCTTGAATACTAGTGTCAAAGTTCTTAGAATTTTCCATATCACTTCATTCTCTGTCTTATCACCTCCACAAGACTTTATTCCTATCACAATCTCAGACATCCTACCAATATAACTTCTAATAGATTGATCTTCCATCATTCTGATATCTTCAAATGCACAAATCTAATTATGTAATCTAGCCTTCTTTGCATGTTCATCACCTTCAAAAGTAGAATTCAAGGATTTCCAAATTGCATGAGATGTTTTCAAACATCTTACCTGACTATATTCATTCTCTGGTAGTGCTGATAAAAGTGCTTCTCTTGCAAGTATGTTACACATGAATAGATCTAGTTCATCTTTAGTTCCTGCCTCTAGATTGTCTTCCTCAATGATAGTCTTCTCATTCTTTGTAATCAACCAATAAATTGGTCCTAAACACAATAGATGTGTCTTCATCTTTTCTTTCCAGCTATCAAAATTCACTCCATCAAACTTAGGGCTTTCTTTTCTAAAATTCACCATGGATCTCCTTAAGTTGTTAGACTTTTCTTTCAAGGACCTGCTGCTCTGATACCAATTGTTAGAAAGTAAAGATCCCCAAGATAACTGAGAGGGGGGGGGGGGTGAATTAGCTATCTGATAATTTATCCATTCAATAGCTTTAAATAATATAATCAATTTACTGATCAACCATAGAAAGATAATCATACACAATTGCACAATAACACAAGATATGTTAACTAGGGAACCTCTTGAAAAGAGTAAACCCTAGTGGGAATGATGCCCAAAAAATGATGCACTAATATGAAAGTTCCTTGTTAGAGGGTGGACCCTGTTGGGAGTCTTATGAAATACATTCCATACATATAAATCCCTATTAGGAGATTTTGAATCCCTGTTAAAAAATTCTAACCCTGTTAAGAGTTTATGGAAGACAGAAGGACCCACTACCCAAATAGCTTCAAGGCAAGATCTCTAAACCCACTATCCAAAAGATCTTAGAATTATTCAATAGAATAATATGAAATATATTACCTCCTTCACACTGTGCCAAAACTACACTCTCTACTACACAAGATCACAATTCTAGATCTCTGTACTCACAAGTCTTCCTTCATCACTGAATTAGCTCTTTTCTTCACTTCATGCATATACTCACATCTCACTCTTCATATTACACATTAAAATAAGGAAAAAATTCCTTCTTATATACCAAACTCAAATAATTACAAATGAGTTGGTCCTCAATTACAAAATAATAAATTCTACATGCTACACACAGAATTCACAAAAATTGTCAGCTTCCAGTTACTATAACTTTCTCCAAACATATCCTCAAAGTTTGTACTATGAACCACATCATAATTAATGAGTCTCAAACATCCCTTTAATTTCAAAAAATTAGATTCCATCCCAGCTAAGAGATATCCTCCGATTTTTGAACATCGCTACACAGAAACACTGTCTAAACACTGCTTTCACCAAAATGCTCATAACTCTCACAAATGAATGAATTTATTTTTTCTCTATTAACCATAGGTTAATAACACACCAAAGAACATACCATCAACCATGAAAAATCCAATCTACAATACAACATGTGTGAAAAACAAAACTATACCTACTTTCCTGCTAATGTCTAGAATATCACTGTGTTGACATCAATGATAATCCAAGTCATGAATGCAACAACAATTGCTACAGAATGACTGCCAAAACACTTTTCATTCATTCCTAACAATATGATATTAACAACTTAACTTCTAGGGCACATACCATAATTCTATTATATTCACGTGCACGAATGCTCTGATCTTCAGGTACTCTGTACACTGTCCAGTCTTCAACACTTAGCCAATTTATGATCTTCTCATCAAGTGCGCTAACTCCAAAAACCTATATGCCTTTGTTGCAATAATGAAAACACTATATAAGTCATATACACTAGTATAGTCAACTTGCCAACAATCTCCCCCTTTGTCATTGATGACAACAAAGGAATATGGCACAGTTGCTAACTGATCTCTTATAGAAAAAAATTCTATCTTATATCTCCCTTATACATATCTATAAATCCATTTTTTATACATATCTATAACTCCATATTCTATACATACTCCCCCTTTGACATTAATGAGAAAGGTGCTTCAAAACTATATCTACAAATACTTACAGTGAGAGAACGTATGGATATGCTATTTGTAAGTTTTGGATCTCATTCTTCCAAAATGTAATCGGTGAATTCACAATTTGGAGATGGGCACATAGTGCATACTGTAGCTTATCCATCTTCTCCAAATCTATTCTAGGACCATGATCATATGTCACCATGGTGGCATCAATCTCCTTGATATTTTGATTAAGTATATCTAGTGAGGGCGCAAGAGCATTTCTAAGCTGAGTCTACCTAGCCTTTATTTTTGACATCTCCTTTTCTGCCTTCTCAATCTTGTCAATTTGTCCTTGATATACATTATTGCACATATTTACATCAGTGGATGGGTCTTTCACTAACTTCTTTACCTAATCTATCATAGCTTCTACCTCTTGTATCTTCTTGAAATGGTCATCAGTTAACTTGTACTGATCCATACAGTAAGCAATGATGTTTTTTCCTTTTTTTGCAAACTCCTTCAAAGATGCTTGTCCAATCTTTAGTGAGCTCAAGTCAAGTGTAAAGTTACTGACCAACTCACTGAGCCTCTTCTTCATGTACTTCTCTTTTGCAACTTGAGATGTAGATTCTTCCAAGCTGGAAAAATTAGTCTTAAAGGCTGTGAGGATGTTGGTAACATCATCAACTATATAGACCTTAGACACTTTCTTGTCTGAAGGTAGTAGGTTGTTCAATATGTTCACTGACTCAAAAAATAGGGGATTCCTCATTACCTATTTCTCCTTAGCCTTCTCCATATCTAAGACACTGATCTTGATCAGGTCTTCTTTTCCCCATGAATCCAAGCTTGTTGTTTCAGGTGTCAAACTTGACAAAAATGAAGCTGAGTGTACTGGAGTGATAGGAGTATTGTCCATTACTTCCTATTTGACTCTTATTGTCATTTCAATAGATGACTTATCTATTGGTTTATTTTCTTTTGTCTCTACTTCTCCTTTTTGTTTTTCCGCTTCCTTTTATTTTTCTTCTTTTTCTATCTCTTTTTATTCTTCTTTCTTTTCTATTACATCCTCAATTAGTACTTCTTGTGTACTGGGAGGAGTGTTTCTACATAGATTTTCAGCCTCTTGAGTACTTACAAAGGCTTCTTAAAACTTGTCCAAATTAGTATCTGAGGCCGCCATTGCAATCTCTATATTGTCAATGAAAATTGTTTCATTCTTGTGTGCTTCTGACATGGGTGTAGACTTCTCTGCCTCTGTGGATGCATCAACTTCATGCACTAAATCCTGTGGACCTATCATAGGTACATTGGTGGGATCTACCACCTTGACTTCCTTTGTGGGCACTTGAGCTATAGGCACAGTAGATGGGAACATGTGTCTGTTCATGAAAAACTTCTCAAATGCTTTCTCTATTTCCTTCACCACCAATTCATAGTTCTTGTCCATTATATGTAAAGAACTTAACTTGGTTCTAAGATGTGGCTTCACTAGATCTAACAATAAGGTCTTCTCTTCTAGTAAGCATACTGAGAGGGTTTCATCTAAGATCTTTTCCCTTATCCTTAGGTCCTCTTCAATGGCCCGTCTCTTTAGGAATTGTAGGATGATCTACACATTATCTAGAATCATAGTCTTTAGTTCTAGGACTGTCTTTTTTAACTTCAGCATATGTTTGAAAATCATTCCATGAATTTCAAACTTGTCAATTTTACTATACTTCTCATAGAACTTCCATACCTGATCTATCCTTCCTTCATCAATGATCCTTGTACTCAACTGTTAGAAATAAGGAATACTAAGAGGGGGGGTGAATCAGTATTCTACAAACTTTATCTTTTGCCCAATTATGGATATAATAGATTATCTTTATACATGCATAACATAAGAAGCTAAACAACATGCATAAAACTAAAGAACACATAACACATGATTTGTTCTCGAGGAAACCCTAGCCAAGGGAAAACCCCGGTGGGGATAGTACCCACAAAGATCCACTAATCAAAAGTATCTTGTTAAGGATGTTGACCCTGTTAGGAGTCTATTACAAACATATAGTGTATCAGTCCTGATTAAGGGACTATAGGCCTTGTTAGAAGCCTCAACCCTGTTAGGAGTTGGTAGTACAAAATGTGATTACCAGATCAACCCACTAACCAAACAAGTAATGTACAATATACATTGATTAAAAAAATAGGTTAAGTTACATAACCTTATACTACTTGCATCAATATCTCTTCATTTCTCTTTCACTATAGCTATTACATATGCATCATATACTTCACATCATATCATTGCTTCATTACATTTCATTCCTTTCTCTTTTTTCTATCTTTACAATTATAATTACATTTATACCAATAGATTTATCCAAGGGTTAAAATCTAGGATGTCATCCCTTTATATTTTTAAGTCATTATTTTGATAAACAAAATAATCCCTTAACTTTTTACTAGTTCTGTCTTCATATTTTGTCCTGTCGACTTGACACTGTCTTCCATAAAACTGTCATAACTTCTTTTGTAAATGCCATACTAACTTGTGCTTTGAGATGGGTGTTCAATACACATCATAGAGTCTATGTTCAAGTGCACAAGCACTGAACTTACTCCAATCAGCATCAAAAACAAAAACTATGTCCAGGTTCACTGGTAAAAATATTGTCTCACACTTAGACAAATTTGCAATGCACTCTGTCAAACTTGCTCTCTGACCTATGTGATCTTCATGTGGATCATATGTTGCCATAATAACAACATCTATGTAATCAACTCAGCCAAATTTCCAACAATCTCCCCCTTTGGCATTGGTGGCAACATATGAGAAAATTGGCTAAGTGTACATCTCAAAATCTCAAAATTGTTCAAAATTGTGGCCATAGTATAAAATATATATTATCTGTATAACTCCTCAAAAAATATTTTCTCTAATATAGTACTCCCCCTAAGAGTATCAATCCTTATCATATACTATTAATTTTCTACTATATATCTCTCCCGCTTTGACAATAATGACAAAATAAAGGTAGGGAGGGTTACAAAATTGTATCTCAAAAAAAAGATTATACCTCAATTCAATTATTGCAAAGTTGGTAGGCTTGCAACACAATCTGCAAAATCTATCTTCATAGCTTCTATCTCCTTCTCCCATGATTTCTTAATGGAATTTTCCACATTAAGTAATGTGCTTAGTGTTAGAAATAGGGAATACTGAGAGGGGGGATGAATCAGTATTCCAAAAACTTTTATTTTTGCCCACTTATGGATATAACAGATTACTTTAATACATACAAAACATAAGAAGCTAAATAACATGCATAATGGTAAAGAACTCATAACACATGATATGTTCTTGAGGAAACCCTGGCCAAGGGAAAACCCTAGTGGAGATGGTACCCAAAAAGATCCACTAATCAAAAGATATCATGTTAAGGATGTTGACCCTGTTAGGAGCCTGTTACAATCATATAGTTTATCAGTCTTGGTTAAGGGACTATAGGCCTTGTTAGAAGCCTCAACCTTGTTAGGAGTTGTCAACACATAACCTGATTACTAGATGAGCCCACTACCCAAACAAGTAATACAAAAATGTATACTGATTACAATATAGTTTTGATTACAACTTTTCATCAATATCTTTCATCGCTATCACAATATCCTACTATCACTTTACTTTTCTGATATATTACAATTCGGTACATTACATCTTTATACAAGACTCAAACATAATAAATCTTCTAGTTGGCTTGTATAACTTTATCCAAGAGTAAACATCTAGGATGTTGGCTCTTTATAATGTTAAGTCATTATCTTGACAAGCAAAATAATCCCTTAACTCATTTACTAGTTTTGTCTTCAAAACTGCTCTGTCAGCTTAACTCTATCATCGGTAAAATGATCATAACTATCTCTGTACAATCCATAATATCTTGCACACTGAGATGGGGTATCCTCATACATCATAGAGTCTATGTTCAACTGCACAAACTCTGAACATACTCCAATCAACATTGCCAACACAAACTATATCAGGTGCTTTGTTAAAAACTCTATCTAATATTTAGACAAATCTTGTTTGTGATCTTCCATACTTACTTTTTGCTTTGTGTGATCTTCATGAGGGACATATGTTTCCATAATGACAACATCTAAGTACTCACTTTAGCCAAATTGCCAACAATCTCACCCTTTGTCATTGGTGGCAACATATGAGAAAATTGGTTGTGTACAAGTCAAAATCTCAAAAGTGTATCAAAATTGTGGCCATAGTATAAAATAAGTATACTATCCTTATATTGCCTCAAAATATATCTTTCATTACAATACTCTATAATACTCCCCCTATGAGTATCACTCATCATATATAACACATTCTGCTCTATACCATAGATAATTTTCTAAGTATCTCTCCCCCTTTGACAACAATGACAAAATAAAGGTGGAAAGGGTCTGCAAAATTTGTGTTAAAACTTTATACCTTACTATCTTATTGCAAAGCCGGTAGGCTTGCAACACAATCTGCAAAATCTATCTTCCAGGCCTCAAATTCATTCTCCCATGCCTTCTTTATTGAATCTACTACATTGAGTAAAGTACTCAAACCATAGGCTGCAATCTGACATGCTTGAAGGGACTCAAAATTGAATTTCTAAAATGATGTCTTAGCAGTAAGACATTCATCTAGTTGTTCTTCAATATTAGCTAATTTTATTGAAACATGTTCTCTCAAAAGATTTAATTTGTTCAATTTCCTGCTCTCCTCATCTTTCAAAATTCTGATTTCAACACATAATTTTTTGATTTTCTTTTCTACATTACTTATCTTCACATTGGGACTAGCAATTGAATTTGTTTTAGCTGTAATCTCATCTTCTTTCTTCTTAACCTTCTACTCTTCACCTATTATTAAAATTTTAGGTTTTGTACACTGAATATACAAACACTTTCCTATTTCAAAATGCTTTCTCAAGTTCTTGATACATACATCAAGACCTCCAATGTCATTATTTATGTTCTGACTTATATTCTATAACATTTCAGCTTCATAAGCTACTTGTGCCTTAATCTTTGCAATATCAGTCAAATTTCTAAACTCTACATCAAATGTATTCATCACCATTTTAGCTCTTTCTAAAGGATCTGACTCAAAGACTTTCATAGTCACAACACTTTGCAACTTCTCAGTTAAATCCTTTAGACTTCCTTCCAAGTTCTTAACTTTCTTGTTCTTTCCAATAATTTTGTTCAAAGAAGTGATCAACTCTAATTGATCATCGTCATCAACCTCCTTGCTCAAATCTTCAATCAATGTTCCTATTCCTTTCTCCTTTCTAGTCTTAGGAGTAAGACTGATGTCTTCTTGTGGTGCAAAACATGTATGGGCCTCTATTTCCATTAGGTCTTTTGCTTGTAATTTCTCTGCTTCAGCATTCTTGTCTGATTCTCCTAGTGCCAAATTGTCAATAATATTATCCAAGTTCTTGAATACTATATCATCAGTGTTCAAGGTGACCTTAGGGCCTTCTATATTCATTGATTCTCTATCAATATTGATAGATGAAGATGAGGGAATATCCTCAACTTCAATTGCTTCAACTTCTACAATTCCATCCTTTGTTTGCTCTGCTTGTTCTATAATCTGCTCTTCTACTACAACTTATTGATCTTTCTAAACTATTCTTGTTACCATTTCATCCAGTACTTGCACAATTGCTTGCTCTGTCTTTTCTTGGACTTGCTCATATTGACCTCCCATAATCTGAATAGTTCTCCTCTTTGTTCTTAGTAAGGTTCCAAGTGGTTTCAGAATTTGTTTCAAGTGATCATCATCTCTTACATCACAAAATTTTCTCACCAAATTTTCTCTCATAGCCATTTCTTCTTCTTGTGCCGTCATCTTTCTCTTTATAATTTTATTATACAAATCCTCTGGAATTTTACCATGTAATGTGTCAAACTTCTTATTAGTCAAAATCACATCTGTAACAACAACATTTTCTAAATTCAATCTTTCAAAAAATCCATAAAGATCATAATACTTGTTCATTTTAGTGAAATCTCCATGCTTCATGATATCTACATTAATTCTTTCAATTCTTGGTTTCCAAGTTTTCTTTTTCACTGTAGTTTCATCATCCTTGATTTTTGCAACTCTTCTAGGGACTGGTGGCACAACCACTTTCTGTCTCTTTCCTGGTCTAGAAGCACTGACCTTCATTCTCTTGCTAGGTTTGGAAGAAGAGGATCTTGTTGTCACTTGCTCTATTTCAGATTCCTCTACTTTCACTTCAACATGAATAGGTTTCTGTGGGTCTAAAATAGATGCCAAGGGTGGGACTAATAGTACCTCACTCTGCCTTATTGCTTTAGCTATCTTTCTTGCAACATCAAACTCATGTTTACTCATACCTATTTCCTTCAAAATTTTCTTGATAGTATTGTCTACTCTTTTCTTTGATTGTTTCTCTTCCTTCAGTGCCTTTGTTGTATCAAAATTTTCTTCATAGGTTCCAAATCTATTACTTTGGGCATCTAATTCACTCTTCAATAGTCTGCTCACATAACCTTCAGTTTTAGCTTCAGAAATTTCATAGCCAAGAGGGTCTATGAACTCAAGTCTAGGTTCCACTACCTCAATGTAAGTAAGATCAGTGTCTACCATAAAACATATATCATCTTTGTACTTCTCAACAAGGGATGGAGGGATCCTTGATCTATTTACAACTATATTTTGAAATGTTTTCAAGACTAACTTTGCACTCTCATTTACCTTTTCTATAAGGTGTTTCACATAGACTTTGTTGATTCTCTCCATGGTGTTTACACCATCATTCCAGTCATTACCAATAGTGTAGGGAAATATTCCTAATAAGTGGAAAAACATGTAGGTGATCAAAGAAGAAAATCTAAAATGAGTGTACTTTTCTTTCTTAATCTTCTCCAAGTTCTCAAATAACTAAATTCTCAAAATCTCACACATGTCAATAGGCTTCTTCTCAACACACATCAAATATGCTATGTGTACCATTCTAGCTGCCATGTCATCTTCTCTAGAACTTCCACAAAATTTAGTAGTCAAAATCTTGCATAGATACCTTACATCATCTTGTTTTATCTTGCTTATAACTATACCTCTACCATTGTATGTTGATCCTGTGTTATCAATCACAATCTTCCTCATGTTCTTTTCATTCAGGGGAATAGCACCAACTTTAGATAAACCAGTGACATCATGAATTAGGTCTGCAATAATATCAATTACTCTATCTTCTAACCAAAATTTACCATTGTGAATTCTACTCAAAATAATCTTAGTGCATTCCTCATCATCAAATTCATATTTCATTGAATGTCTAATAATTTCATTGTCCTTTAGATGTTCATATCCTTATTTTACTGACTTGTCCTGATTATACATCTTCTGATACTCAGTAATGAAATCACTTTCCCTTAGGGTTTCAAATTTACATCCAAGATATCCTTTCACATTCTCTAAATGCAAAACTCCATCTGGCACGGATGATAGGGCTAAACTAGCATCAACTTCCAAGGGTTCAATTCATTCTCTCTTAACTCTAGGTCTTTTCTTATATCTGATATTATGCATTAAAGATACATCCATGATTCTATCTATTCTCTTATACTAATTCAAAAACTTAGTCGAGTAAATACCTCAAATTCGCAAACTTAGGGCTTTCACAGATTTGACATTTCAAACTTTCTCCAAATCACTACAAATCACTTTCAAACTCCATTCTTCGCTCTTCAAATCACTTTAATTCACTTGATAATCAAAATAACTTTGATCTCAACCTTTTATTACTTCACATTTATTCTGATCTGACATCATATTCAATTCTTTTGCCGCTAATTACCAAAAACTGATTCTGTAAACTTGTAACCATGAAACTTCTTGTGACCTCACAAAACACAATATTTATTTTTTTCACACTTAACCATAGCATTATTATAACATAAAAAACCTTCATCTAACTATGCAAAACTTAACTCATTCAAAATTTACTTCTACACTAATTCTAAGTTCCTAATATACTGAAATTCACATAATTCAAGTGCTTAAAGAAAGATTAGGTAAGGGTTCATTCTTACCATTAGATACTTCACCTTTTTGATTAGCTTTGATATTGAATATGCCTCCTTGATCTATGCTTTTAACAAATTTTACTTCATCTTCATTGCTACAACAACCTTTCTCTTTGTTTCCTGCATTTTCATTCCTTCTTGCATAGTTTATAGGGTTAGGGTTAGGATGATAACCTCCATTGTTCATTCCGCAAAATCTTGTTGTGTGTCTAGTCTTGCTACATATCTGACAAATGATTCCATTGGTTCCATATCTAGGTCCTTGCTGATTGATTTGTCTCCTACAATTTTTAGCAATATGTCCAATCTTGTTGCATCTATAACATACTATTCCATTTCTTCTGTTCATGTCATCAGTAGTCCTCTGATCTACATTGTTAGTATTCCTAGGTATTCTACCATTATAATTATTCTCAATAACTTTAGATCTTCTACATTCAATAGCTCTATGTCCAGAACCATGACAATTATAACAATAACCATTAAGAGGTTTGAATTGTTTACCTATACAATCTCTCTTCATATGACCAATAGTATTATAAGAAAAACAACTACCTTTGAATTCTCTTTGCATACCTTTGGATAGTTCATCTTTCTCCAGTGATTCTTCTTGCTTCAGTGATTCTTCTTCTTCTTTACGTGCATCTTCAAATTTGTTCTTATCTATGTTTTTAGATACATTCAGATTTGGTTTCTTGCTTTCATTATCCATCTTCAATGTGTTGAATCCAAGACCAGTTTTGTCATAGAAAGATTTCCCATAAGATATTTGCTCATCATTCTTCTCACTATTTGAATATAGTCTCTCAAGTTTTTGTTTGGATTGAGTCAATTCACCTTTCACAATCTTGTTGTATTTCTCAAGTTTAGCATACTGCATTTTTACTTTATCAAATGTAGATGTTACCTTGTCAAGTTTAGATTTCAGATCTTCATTCTCATTCGTCAAGTTTTCATTCTCAGATCTCAAATTGTTATTTCCATCTTTCAAGCTAAGTTTCAGATTTCCTATCTTTAGTTCATGCTTAAGGATCACATTTCCTTTTTCTAAATCATCACAATCTTCAACAAGAATTTTAGATTCCTTCTCAGATTTTAGATCTTCTATTTTTCCTTTCAATTTGTCAATAACATTCTTTGCATCATCATACTTTCTTTTTAGAGTGTTTCTTTCATCAGTAAGAATATCAATCTATTCAAGAGCTTCTTCAAGATTCTTGTGTAACTGATCCATATCCATAGAGATCTTACTCAAGCTACTAGGCTTTCATTGAATGATTCTTCTTCAAGTAACTAAGCTCTGATACCAATTGTTAGAAATAGGGAATACTGAGAGGTAGGGGTGAATCCGTATTCCACAAACTTTTGTTTTTGCCCACTTATGGATATAATAGATTACTTTAATACATACAAAACATAAGAAGCTAAATAACATGCATAATAGTAAAGAACTCATAACACATGATATGTTCTCGAGGAAACCCTAGCCAAGGGAAAACCCCAGTGGGGATGGTACCCAAAAAGATCCACTAATCAAAATATATCTTGTTAAGGATGTTGACCCTATTAGGAGCCTATTACAATCATATAGTGTATTAGTCCTGGTTAAGGGACTATAGGCCTTGTTAGAAGCCTCAACCCTGTTAGGAGTTGTCAACACATAACGTAATTACCAGATGAGACCACTTCCCAAACAAGTAATACAAAAATGTATACTAATTACAATATAGTGTTGATTACAACTTCGCATCAATATCTTTCATTGCTATCACAATATCCTACTATCACTTTACTTTTTTGATATATTACAATTTGGTACATTACATCTTTATACAAGACTCAAACATAATAACTCTTCTAGTCAACTTGCATAACTTTATCCAAGAGTAAACATCTAGGATGTCTTTTCTTTATAATGTTAAGTCATTATTTTGACAAGAAAAATAATCCCTTAACTCATTTACTAGTTCTATCTTCAAAACTACTCTATCGTCTTAACTCTATCATCAGTAAAATGATCATAACTATCTCCATAAAATCCATACTCTCTTGTGCACTGAGATGGGGTATCCTCAGACATCATATATTCTATGTTCAATTGCGCAAACTTTGAACATACTCCAGTCAACATCGCCAACACAAACTGTATCAAGTGCTCTGTTAAAAACTTTGTCTAATACTTAGACAAATCTTGTATGTGATCTTCCATACTTACTTTCTACTTTGTGCAATTTTCATGAGGGACATACTTTTCCATAATGACAACATCTAAGTACTCACTTCAGCCAAATTGCCAACACTCATTCCATAAGATGCTATTTCACATGCTTAGAGGTTTTCAAAGTTAAACTTCTGAAAAGATGTCTTAGCTGAAAGAAATTCTTCCAACTTCTCTTCAATAATGCTTAACTTCATAGAAGTATGCCCTCTCAAAAGAGTGAATTTTTTCAATTTTCTATCTCTCTCATCTTGCACAACTTTGATTTCATCATATAGCTTCCAAACTTTCTTCTCAACATCACATACCTTCACATTGTGGCTAGACAGAAGGTTAGTTTCATTCAGAATTTTTGCTTCCTTCAACTTTATCTTGTGATCTTCTTTTGTTGTCAAGTTCTCTAATTTTGTACATTGTATGTACAAAGATTTACCTATTTCCAAATGCTTCCTCAAATCCTTGATACAGATATCAAGAGTGTTGATATCATTCCTGATATTCTGACTAATGTTCAAATGCATTCTAACCTCATAGGCTGCTTGTGCTTTAACTTTTGCAATATCAGACAAGTTTGTGAATTCATTGTCAAAAGTGCACATTAACTTCTTTTCTTTCTCCACAGGGTTTTCTTCTGCAATTTACGTAGTTACAATGCTTTGTAACTTCTCAATTAGTTCCTCCAAACACCCTTCAAGACTCTTCACTTTCTTATTCTTTCCAATGATTTTATTCAAGGATGTGATCAATTCCAACTGATCATCATCATCTACTTCCTTTCTCAAATGCTCAATCATAGATCCAATTTGATTCTTCTTTCCAGTCTCAGGAGTAAGAGTGATATCTTCTTTGGTGGGAATGGGAACTTGTTCCTCTATTACTAGTGGTTCTACAACTGTAGTCTCTATCATCTCTTCTTCTTTTATAGCTTCCTATTCTTCAAAGGCTGAATTGTCAACAATGTTCTCCAAATTCTTCAATACATTATCATCAGTATCCAAGGTGATTTTTGTTCCTTGTACATTCATTGTTGCATCTTCAATATTAATGGCTAGAGGAGAGGGAATGTCCTCTTGTTCTTTCTCACCTACTTTCTCTGCTACAACTGATGATTCTCCAACATTTTTTTTCATAACCTTGATAATAGCTTTCTCTATCTCAGAATTGATTTCTTCATATTTGCCTCCCATAATCTAAATAGTTCTCCTTTTGGTTCTCAGATGGGTGCTTAAGGCTTTCATGAACTGATTGAAATGTGTTTCATCTCTTATTTCACAAATCTTCCTCACAAGCTTTTCTCTGATAGCTGTGTCCTCCTCTGATGCTCTCTTCTTCCTATTTACAAGTTTATTAAATAAATCATCAGGTATCTGTCCCTGAATTGTATCAAACTTCTTGTAAACCAAAATCATATGCTTCACAACTACATTTTCTAGATTAAGTATGTCTATATAATCATAAAGATCATAGTACTTGTTCATTCTTGTAAAGTCTCCATTCTCAATGATCTACTCATTAAGCTTTTCAACTTTTGGTTTCCAAGGTTTCTTCTTAATAGTAGTGACATCATCTTTTATTTCTGCAATCTTTTTTGGAATTGGTTTCACTAAAGTTTTATGTCTCTTTCCTGGTCCAATAGAACTTTCCTTTACTCTTCTTCTAGGTGTGGAGGAAGTGGATCTAGTAGATATCTTTTCTTCTATATCCTTCTTAGTTACTTCCACTTTCACCTTCACTTGTGGTTCTTCTTGTTGTACTGCAATTGATGATAAAGGAGGGATAGACAAAACTTCTTTTTTTCCACTCTCTCTAATTGTTGCTATTGTTTTCTTTGCTACCAAAAACTCACGCTCTGTCATCCCTATGTCTTTTAGGATTTTCTTCATGGTTCTCTCAACTCTCTTCTTAGACTACTTCTCTTCAATTAGGATCTTTGTGGAGTTGAAGTTCTCCTCAAAGGTTCCACACCTATTACACTGAGTGTCCAACTTACACTTAAGTAACCTGCTAACATACTCTTCAGTCTCTACCTCAGATATCTCATAGCCAAGAGGATCTATGAACTCTATTCTAGGCTCTACTACTTCAATATAGGTAAAATAAATATCCACCATAAAACATATATCATCTTTATATTTTTCAACAAGAGACTTAGGGATCCTTGATCTACTAGACACAATATTTTGAAATGTCTTAATAACCAGTACTGCACTCTCATTTACACTATCAATAACATGTCTTCTCTATACTTGGTTAATCCTTTCCATTGTATTTTGTCCATCATTCTATTCATTTCCAATGGTGTAAGGAAATCTCCTCAAAAGATGAAAAAACATATAAGTGATTAGGGATGAGAACCTAAACTGTGTATACTTAGTTTTCTTAATCTTCTCCAAGTTCTCAAACAATTGAATTCTTAGAATTTCACACATATCAACTTGTACCCTATCAACACACATTAGATAGGCTGCATGTACCATTCCAGCTACCATGTCATCCTCTCTTGAATTTGCACAAAACTTAGTAGTTAGGATCTTGCATAAGTATCTCACATCATCTTGTTTGATCTTACTAATCACAATTCCTCTACCATTATAGGATGAGTTTGTGTTATCAATGACTAGTTTCCTCATGTTTTTCTCATTTAAAGGAATGGCTCTAGTTTTAGATAATCCAGTGACTTCATGAATCAAATTTTCTATAATATCTATCACTCTATCTTCTAGCTAAAACTTTCCATTATGAATTTTTCTCAAGATAATCTTAGTGCATTCTTCATTATCAAATTCATACTACAATCCATACTTAATAATTTCATTATGTTCCAAATATTCAAAACCTTGTTTCAGTGTCATATCCTGATTGTAAATCTTCTGATATTCATTTGTGAAATCACTATCACTAACTATCTCTAGTTTGCATCCAAGATAACTTCTGACATTCTCTAAGTGTAAAACTTCATCTGGTACGGATGATAATGCAAACCTAGGGTCATATTCCAAGGGTTCTACTAGTTCTCTTTTCAATTTATGTCTATTATTATCTCTAACATTGTGTATTAAAGAAACATCCATGATTTCTTCAAATTCCTTTATTGATTCAAAGATCTTTCAAGTAAAATACCTTAATTTCATGATTTTAGGGCTTGTGTAGATTCAACACAAAATTCTTCTCCAAATCATTGCAAAATGCTTCCAATCACTGCTCTTTGATCTCCTTGACACTTGAATTCTCTTTGATGATCAAATAATACCGATCATAACCTTTTATTAATTCAAACTCACTTTGATCTGACATCGCATTCAATTCTTTTACCGCTTCTTTCCAAAAAGTTGTTTTTGCTAACCTGCAAAGCTTAAAACTTCTTGCAATCTCACAAAACATAATATTTTTCTTTGTGCTCTTAACCATAGCATTAGAACATCATAAACTACCTTGCATTAACTGCACAAGACTTAGTTCATCATATATCTACTTCTACACTAATCTAGGTTCCTATTCTCCTATAATTTACATAAATTAAGTACTTTGAGATGGGTCAGGTAAATATTCATTCTTACCTTTCAATACTTCACCTTCCTAATTACCTTCAATTTTGAATATGTCTCCTTGATCTGTACTTTTGATAAACTTCACTTCATCTGAATTACTACAACATCCTTTCTGACTGTTACTTGCATCTTCATTTCTTCTTGCATGATTTTTGGGATTAGGATTAGGATGAAAAACTCTATTGTTCATTCTGAAAAACCTTGTTGTTTGTCCAATCTTGTTGCATATCTGACAAACAATTCCATTTTTTCCATATCTTGGTCCAAGTTGATTGATTTGTGATCTGCAGTTTCTAGCAATGTGTCCAACCTTGTTGCATCTATAACATATTACTCCATTTCTTCTATTCATATCATCAGTAGGTTTCTTATCTACATTTTTAGTATTCCTAAACATTCTACTACCATCATTATTCTCAATAAATTTAGGTTTCCTACATTCAATAGCTCTATGTCCAAAACCATGACAATTGTAACAATAACCATTAAGAAGTTTAAATTGCTTACCTATGCAATCTCTCTTCATATGACCAATAGTATTACAAGCAAAACATCTACCTTTGAATTATCTTTGCATACCTTTGGGTGATTCCTCTTTCTTTGGCGATTCTTCTTCTTTAGGTGTATCTTCAGATTTGTTGATCTCATCAGACTTCTTCTCATCTATGCTTTCAGATATTTTCAAATCTGGTTCTTTGCTTTAATCATTTTCTTTAAATGTGTTGAATCGAAGACCAGTCTTATCATAGAATGATTTTTGATAAGATATTTATTCATAAATCTTCTCACTAGTTGAATATAGCCTTTCAAGTTGTTGTTTGGATTGAGTCAGTTCATCTTTCACAATCTTATTGTATTTCTCAAGTTCATCATACTGCAAATTGACTTTCTCAAGTTCAGATGTTACTTTACAAAGTTTATATTTTAGTCCTTCATTTTTAGTCTTTAGACTTTCATTCTTAGATTTCAGATTTTCTTCATTCTTTCCATTTCCATCTTTCAAACTAAACTTCAAATTTAATATCTTTAGTTCATGCTTAAGGATATCATTTTCTTTTTCTAAATTGTCATCACAATCTTCAATAAAAACTTTGGATTCCTTTACAGATCTCAGATCTTCCAATTTGTTTTTCAATTTCTCAATGAGGTTCTTTGCATCATCATACTTTCTTTTCAAAGTATCTTTTTCAATAGTAAGCAAGTCAATCTGTTCAAGAGCTTCTTCAAGATTCTTTTGTAGTTGATCCATATCCATAGAGATCTTACTCAAGCTTCTAAGCTTTCCTTGAATGATTATTTTCTGAGTAACTAAGCTCTGATACCAATTGTTAGAAATAGGGAATATTGAGAAGGGGGGTTGAATCAGTATTCTACAAACTTTATCTTTTTCCCAATTATAGATATAACATATTATCTTTATACATACATAAGATAAGAAGCTAAACAACATGTATAAAACTAAAGAACTCATAACACATGATTTGTTCTCGAGGAAACCCTAGCCAAGGGAAAACCCCGGTGGGGATGGTACCCAAAAAGATCCACTAATCAAAAGTATCCTATTAAGGATGTTGACCCTGTTAGGAGTCTATTACAAACATATAGTGTATCAGTCTTGATTAAGGGACTATAGGCCTTGTTAGAAGCCTCAACCCTGTTAGGAGTTGGTAGTACAAAATGTGATTACCAGATCAGCCCATTGCCCAAACAAGTAATGTAAAATATAAATTGATTACAAAAATAGGTTAAGGTACATAACCTTATACTACTTGCATCAATATCTCTTCACTGCTCTTTCACTATCACTATTACATATGCATCATATACTTCACATCATATCACTGCTTCATTACATTTCATTCCTTTCTCTTTTTTCTATCTTTAAAATTAAAATTAAATTTATACCAATAGATTTATCCAAGGGTTAACATCTAGGATGTCATCCCTTTATATTGTGAAGTCTTTATTTTGATAAACAAAATAATCCCTTAACTCTTTACTAGTTCTGTCTTCATATTCTATCCTGTCGGCTTGACACTGTCTTCAGTAAAACTATCATAACTTCTTCCATACATGTCATACTAACTTTTACTCTGAGATGGGTTTTCAATAGACATGATAGATTCTATGTTCAAGTGCACAAGTTGTGACCTTACTCCAATCAATGTCGCAAACAAAAACTATGTCTAGGTTGACTGTTAAAAATAGTGTCTCACACTTAGACAAATTTGCAATGTGCTCTGTCATACTTGCTCTCTAACCTGTATGATCTTCATGTGGATCATATTTTTCAATAATGAAAACATCTATATAATCAACTCAGCCAAATTTCCAACATCAGCACACTTAGATTGGGTTTGAAGCTTACTTCTCAGGTTACTTGAGTATTCTTCATGTTCCTTATTACTTGTGAGGATGGATGACCAGTGCTAATCTCTTTCTTCCTCTTAGGCATTGCCCTAAACTCAGGAGGAGCAATAAGGTCAATGGTTTCCTTGGGCATAGAAGGGGTATCATCTATTTTATCCTTCAGATCATCAGATTTCTCAATTTTCACCTTCTTCAACTTTGGGTCATCATATTTTGTCTTTGCTGCAAATGCGCTCTCTATTTCCAAAGAAATATTCTCTTTCCTTGATTTGTCTTGGTCTTCTTGGGATACTCCATGAATTTTTAGAATCTCTAAAGTGACTTTGACAACCTTTCTTTTTGTTGTTGCGCTATTCAATACAACATCTACTTCTCTTGATTTTTCTTCATAAGTCCCCCATCTAGGTTCATTGGGGACCTTAGGCTCTTCCACTTCATATCCCAGTGGATGAATCCACTTTATTCTTGGTTCAACAACCTCCATGCATGTTGTATCAATCTCAACCATGAAACAAATACTATCTTTGTATTTCTCTACAATTCTATATCTCATCTACATCTTAACCTTGAATGTCTTCAATTCTAGTGTTATGTAATCCCTTAGTGTACTCTCTATAGTTTCTTTAAATGATATCTAAATATTTTGGTCTTGTCATGTTTGACGACCTTAATTTTGTCTATTAGTTGTGCACATAGGATATTGCACAAATTGAAGTCTCCATTCTCTCTTACAAGTCTTATTGCTACAAGAATTGTGGCCGCAGATACATGGTTTACTCTACTGGTATGTTGAAACCTATACCCTAGTATCATGGACATCAATTTGATGTCTTTCTCTTCTATAGCCTCAATGGTCATTCCATGCCTATCACTTCTTGACTTGCATGACTGTTCTACAAGTTTCCTCACATCCTTGCCTGCTAGAAGGAAAACACCTTTCTTAGAGAGACCTATCATCTCATGAATTAGGTCTCCTGTGATTCTTACTGGAACTTCACCTATTCAAAATAGGTCATCATGAATCCTGTGACGAAAAATCTTTACCCATTTGAACTCATAAAAATCATATGCAGTCACATATTCAATTATCAGGTGGTTTTCAAACTATGCATACTCATCCAGGAAGGTTTTATCTTGTTTAATTCATCATGGTTTCTAAATGCACTCTTATTCTATCAAGTCCTATAGGTTCCTTCTTACAATATATATATGCATAGATGTCTTCAACATGCATAACACTCATAGGTGTATGGGAGAATGCCCCTTCTATGTCATCCAATGTGGATTTGAATGGGTGCCTCTTAAATACATATATTTTCCTCTCTGCAACATCAAATAAAATAGGAGTAGCCATCACTTACTTGGATATCACTTTCTTAATGGTTTCCAAGAACTTTTGAATCGATGCTATAGATTAGGGATTCCATAACCGATCAAACACACTGCTTCATTGGTGAATTAATTTGTAATCCTTCACAATCAACTGATAAGGATTTTGTGCTCTTTAATCATGCTAAACTTGAATGCAATGAGTGATCTACTAACTTCTGTGTACTTTAAAGTGAAAATTCCACTATTAATGCTTGTCATGTAAACCAGACTTTGATTGAAAATCTCCAACTTTCATTCTGTTAACAATCATCTAGTGCACTCTTGCACATAGGTTATGTTAGTCTCCAATTTAGCTTAAGTCCAAAGGTGCATACTTTGAGGGAGAGTATACCAACCACGTAGGGGTTTAGAGATAAATTAGCTCCCCCTATGACCTTGAGGGCCATTCATCATGATGTAAAGGGTGCATCCACTATGGATGCATCTAATACATTCTCATCAACCTTATCCTTCTTTGCCTCTGACCAAATCAAGCTTGCATCCTCTGAAGCTTTCACAAACTTGACTTGTCTTTCGGTATCCAATATTGGTTCTTCAGGCGTACTAGAGCTTTCCTGACCTTGCGTTCTTGATCTAAAAAACTTTGAGATGTGTCCATCCTTGTTACAAGAGTGAAAAATGACTAGAGGCCTTATATTCCTTGGCTATTGACATGGGTCATCATTTTAGATTGTCTTTCTAAGTGGCCATTATAGTTACATATTTGACATGTGACATTCTGAGAACTTCTTATACTTGGCTGATTTTGATTTCTCTGATTATGTTGATTCTTGTTCTTTTGACTTGTCTTACAATTGATAGCTCTATGACCAAATTTATTGGATGAATAATAGTAAGCATTGAAAGGTCTTACCTCTGTACAACTCCTTGCTATATGTCCATGCTTGTTACATGCATAAAAAGTTTGATCTACTAGCTTGTGCTCATTCTTGGATGGTTCAACATGATCTTTAGTCTAACTTCCAATCTCCTTAGCATCTAAGGTGTCTTCTTGTGCTTTCATTCTTCCTCTCATGTTGTCAATCTAACTTTGTGCTTCATTGTATCCAATGCAACTAGTATCTCCTTTAAGTCTTCTTGCATACAACTGAGATTCTATCAAATTAGAACTAGTGTGAAATTTATCAATGTGATTCTTTGCCTCTTTCAATTCAGATTCCAAGCTTTCTTTATTGTTCCTTAGCTCCAAGATTTCCATGTTTTCTTACCTCAATTCTTCATTGAGTTGAAGGTTCTCTTGGATTTGTTCATCATAAAATTTCTATTTGTTAGTCAGCTTATCATCCAATTCTTCAATCTGTTCTTTTAGAGATGAATTTTATTCATTCAGATTCTTGATCATTATCCCTAAATCACTAGTGGAGAATTCTTTCAAATCCTTTCTTAGCCTTTTGATGATTACTTGAGCTTCACTAAATTTTTCTTTTTCAGATCTGTCCAGGTCTTCAAGGAGCAGGTTCAAGATTTCTTTTTAGATGTTTCATTTCTTCTTTGTCCATGATCTCCTCAATTGGTTAAACTTCTTTTCTAAGGACTAGAGGTTTGATACCAATTGTTAGGAATGGGAATACTGAGAAGGGGGGGTGAATCAATGTTCACTGAATTAAACCTTTTTGCTTAGCTCTTTAGTCTTAACTTGAATGCTTAAGTACTAAAATGAACATTAACATAAACAACATAGAAGAACACAACAAATAACACCAATATGATTATGGGGAAACCCAAATAGGTAAAAACCCCATTGGGAATTGACACCAACTAATATTTTGTACTAGTGTTTTATGATCCTTGTTAAAAGATCCTTAACCCTATTAGGAGTTTCTTTACAATATGTTTACTATAGTGACCTAGTCAAGGGTCTGACCCTGTTAGGATTCTTTTATAATAATCCTATTAGGGGTGTGGACTCATGATCCTAGAGCTCACTACTCAAGTGGTGAAGGCTACAACCTTCTGATCTCAGATACACACTATATCTGCTGGATGAACTGCCACTATGACACTGCTTTTCTGATCAGTTCCTTTTATGCACTGATGCTTTGACCTCTTGCAAAGATCTAATACATCTTATCAACTATTAACACACATCTAATCTTCTTATTTCAACTCTAGAATAAATCTCATCCTGATTACAATGGGTGCATCTAATATTTATATGCACATACAAAACAAATAACTAGGTCAACCCTTTAACCGATTACATACAATGCTTCCAATTGAATTGGCTCAAGCATATTTACAAACAAACATAATTACATGTTGGAAACCTAATTAAAATAGGTTCTTAGCCTTTACAACATAATAATATAACCACAAACCAAAATACCAATAGTCGGCTGCTTGCTATGTTCTTCTCTGGCATTCATTGTCTATGCAACTTGAACTCTTTCTATCTTCATCATACTGAATCTTCTAACCATACGCTCTTAGAATTATCATGAATATGGTGTTACCAAATAACTTCTAGAGAACATACCATAATTGTATTATATGCATGTGTGTGGATGCTCTGATCTTTAGGTACTCTGTACACTATCTAGTCTTCAACACTTAGCCAATTTATGATCTTCTAGTCAAGTGCGCTAACTCCAAAACACTATATGCCTTTTTTCCATAATAAAAACATTATATTAAGTCATATACACTAGTATAGTCAACTTTCCAACATAGCTATGTGGAAAATGGATTGAGATTGGTTATATAAATAGGGAAAAATGAACTTTCAAAATATCATAGTAATTAGATCAAAAAATTATATGGTTTAAAATAATGATACTATTCCATGTAAGAGGAGTTTGGCTTATTAATGCCAAAATATTCCTTTCTGTAAGAATTTGCAAATAGCAAATATTGAACCAAGGATCTAGAGGTTGAAGAAAAGCACAAGAGATAAAATATGAATGCAAAGATGGATTGAATAGATCCAATGAATTTCTCAATGATTAATGAAATGATTATAGAATGGGCCTCCTTATATAGAAAAGGTGATATGAGAGAATGATAAGGAGCTGATAAGCTATCACCTATGCTAGGTGTAATCATATGTCCACCAAATGTGGATCATCCTCCAATATGCAATAAAGTATGTGCATTGGATTAGGATGATAATGTGATAAGAGCACAAAAGGTGGATCTCACACGCAACGAGGTATGTGAAGACAACTATCACACCAAAAGTGGAATTTCTCCTACAACATGTGCTTAATAGATGTGCACACTCCTAGGTGTCTCAATCACAAATTACTATGCAATGCATTAACCTAAGTAAGATTAAGTAAAGTGTAATTAGGAATAATTAATTACACCAACACCCCCCCTTAAGTACAAATTAGGGGAATGCACTTAAACTCACAATGCAAGATGGGTCCTGGCAACTAAGCCATGTTAGGTATCCATGTACAAAATGCAATACATGAAATGCATAACTCTCATAAAGTGGAGAAAGAGGAAAAACCTCATGGGAAAAACCCTCTCCCAAAAAGAGAGAAGAAAACAAGATGCATGGATGGAAGGAGTGCTCAAGATCCCCCAAGAACTACATACATCATGTATATACAAAGAAGTATCCCCCCATAAGAAGGATAGTTGGAGACATGACATCCCCCCCATAATGTAGAAGGTCCCATGTTGATGAAGAGTACTTGCAAACAATAGTTCAACCAATGCTTACAAGAAACATGTCTCCCTTTAGGAAGAAATAGATACATGAAATGATGAAGAATCCAATCCTTGTGCAAATGGAAGGAGGAAGAAGATGAAGGTCTCCATGAATGAATCTCTAAAGACTGAGTAGGAATCTCCAAGCTCAAAGAATCTATCACTTCATGTGATAAATCAAGTGAAGAAGGAGAAGAATCAAGTACACTAATCTCCAAAGAAGGTGAAGAAGTGTCCCCATCTATGATGAAACTATCATCAAGGGAAAGAGAAACCCCCTCATGTATGTCTTCCAAATCTGCATCATGAGAATCAACAAATGCTGAAGATGCATCCAAGTAGTCATCACATTCTGTAAGATCTGAAACACTATGATCATCCTGCTGAATAGTAGAGCCCATGTCTGAAGAAGTAGGAGATGGAGGAGTAGGAAAATCAACACTTGTCTCAACAACAAAATGATTCAAGTTCCCAAAGTTCTCCTTATAATTATCCCTTGGCAAAGGGATGGGTGCATCATGAATATCATCATCATTATCAACAAAATTAGAAAAAGAATACAAGTGAGATGTATGATCAAAAACTCCCATAGCTATAACATCTCTAGTCTCCATGTCCCTAATGTAGACATAATCAAGAGTGAACTCAACAATTTTACCTTGTGCCCCATGTGTAATTTGGTAAATAGAAAGGAGATTAGTGGTCAAGGATGGTACAAAAAGAACATCATTAAATGTCCCCTCTCCCATACGAATAGACCCTTTCCCACAAACTCTCATGAATGTGTTGTTACCCATCAAAATATTAAGAGAATGACAAGGATCAATACAAGAAAACATATCCATAGAAGATGCCATATGATGTGATGCACCTGAATCAAGAAGCCATTTACCTTTCTCAGGATGTGTGGAAGCCATGAGTGCTTGTCCTTTACCTTTATCTTTGGATGATGATGAAGATGTAGAAGCTACCAAATGTGTAGAAGAAGGAGTAGACACTAATGAGGGAAACTTAATGTTTTGTTTCTAAATAATGTGAGTTAGCTCATCAATCTTCTTTTGAAAACACTTATGCTGATCATGTCCTAACTTTTGACAATATGCACATTTATCTCTCTTTCTTCTAGATGATTCCTCTCTTGAAGAGGAATTGGATTCAATACTTTTTGGTGAAGAAGATTCATTACCTTTGTCATGAGGCTTAGGATCCTTATTGTGTTTCTTTCCTTTTCCATTAGAAGCCTTTGATGTAGAATCACTTGCAATCAATGCTTGATGTGTGGAAGGCTTCAACTGACCCATGTGTGCTAACTTCGCTTGTTCCCTTGTGAGCTACACTACAAATTCATCAAGAGAGGGCAATTTTTATGCACTACCAAGAGCATCCATAGTAGCATAGAATGTAGAAACAAAGATAGAATATTTAGGTTCAAGCTTGGAAAGAATAGAAAAGATCAATTGTTCATCCCCTTTAACAATGCCACATGAAGAAAGCTCCAATCTAATAGTATTGAACTTAGAGAAAAAATCTTGAATATTGTCAAAATCCCTAGGATTAAGACCTATGAGATCATTCTCTAATTTGAATTTCCTCATTCTATCAGGTTTACCAAAGAGTCCTTCCAATGTGATCCAAGCATCATGAGGATGTGTGAAAGATGCAATATGAAAGAGCAAGTCATGAGAGATGGATGATCTGAGAGACCCAAGTGCTTTATCCCTTCGATCAAACCATTTTCACCTTTCTACAACACCTGTTTGAGGTTCTTGATCCTGCAGAAGAGTCATTCTAAGAAATCCAAGACTCAACAAATGATCACTTAAAGATACTTTCCATTCATGGTAGTTATATGGAGTGAGGATTTTAACCTTTGAATTATCCATATTAACACCAAATAATGACTGATAACTACTAATAACTCCTTCAAATGACTGATGCAAATTAGAAAATTGAAATCCAAGGATTAACCAAGTGCAATTATAGCCTCAAAATGACCTATTTCTTAAAGTGATATGTCTACCCAAAATCACTCAAATCTGATTGTAGATCTAGAAAGTAGATGAAAAATCATGCACTTTCAAAAAAAATTTCACCTCAAAATGTTATCGTATGTGCCCAAACGAAGCCTTGGAAGTTGTAGAAATCAGGAACAAATAGGAATAGTCAACAAGATCTGAAATTTATGACACATGAAGTCACCAAAATAAAAAATCAACACCACCACTGGAAAGTTCAGGAAATTCTACCCAATTTCAAAAAAAATTGCACCCGATTTGGAGCTCGGATGACCAAGTTATGGCCCCTCAAAGTTGGACTGTCAAACCAAAAATGCAAATGGTGAAGGCTGGGAAATCTCCAAACCCTGATGACATTAGAAAATCACTAGGTTAAATGTGATGGTCATACACCCATCAAAAAGACCCAATTATGCTCTGCGATGATGGCTAAATGGTCGTCAAATTTAGGGTCATGGAAATGATGATGTTAGTAAAAAAATGCTTCCTTACTTACGTGGTAGCTGACTGGATTGATTGTACATGTCCATAGTATACAGACACCTATGTGTAAGATGACATGTTGCTTCTGTCACGTGGTCGGTTTTGATTCAGTCTTCACTGCTGACAGGGCACTGTCGCGTGTCTTGCTGCATTGGCAGTGGCAGACTTTCTCGGGTCCGCGTGGTGATTTTGACGCTGCCGCGTGCTCTAGGGACTTGGTACTCCATTGGATGCCACTTGGCACTGACTGGGTGTATGCTGGTAGCGTGTGTGGTGAAGGAGGTGGGCTGCTAGTGGTGGAGAGGAGCTGCGGTGGTGGATCTGCAGGGTGGAGGGAGATCACGGCAGAGAAGTGATGGTTGGGTTGAGGCCGTGCTACAGAGGTGGTTGCGATTGACTGAGCTGCAGATCTCACCACTTGACAGAGGAGCTGCTGGGTGTGGTGGAGCTCTGAGTTAAGGTGGTGGATCTTGGGCGGGCTACAAAGGAGCAGCGCTAGGGCTGCCGCATGGGGGTTTTCATATAGGAGCAGTGACGGACTGCAGAGGAATAGCGAACCGCAAAGGAGGTCAGCGATGGTGATGAGCTGTTGGTGTCAATGAGACCATTGTAGATTAGAGGAGTGGATCTGCCACTTGGAGGAGCTACCGGGCGGTGTTCAGTGGCCACAAAGGAGGGAACCGGTGGGCTGTGCGATGCCGGTGGGAGCCATGAGGCTGAGCGGAGGCACAAGACTGGGTGGCGCTATGGGACTTTAGTCCCACATGCTTAGAGTTTTGAAGAAACGTGTGCTTTATAATGCAAAGCACCCAAATAACAAACAAAAGGAAACCTGCAGTGGGAGCTCACCTTCAGGGTGTGATGTGACCGTTGTGCTCACCTTTGGGCTTTGGTCTGCTTTGATGATGTCGACTGAGCCTTGTACTTTGTACAGGAATATTCTCTGGTACCGAAATAAATTCTAGGGCACGTACCAGGCCCAAATTTCTGTAGGAAATAAAATAAATTTTTTTTGAAAAATATCAGAATAATTTTTATTTTTATTTTTTAATAAAATCATACCGAAGGTGCAAATCGGGCCGTACAGCTTGATTTGCAAAATTTTTTGCCTCGGATTTGACTTTCACTAGATATGGGTGAGTTTATAGTTGATTTTAATCGAAACAACCTCCTGGACACAATGGTGAGGTCAGATGTACTCCAAGATGCCTCTATCGCACGCTGGTTCTCAAATCTAAGATTTGGACCTTCAAAGCTTGCATCGAGATCTCTTCAAATCAGCTAATCAAGAACACTCCAATGGCTCTGATACCATGTAAGAATTTACAAATAGAAAATATTGAACCAAGGATCTAGAGATTGAAGAAAAGCACAAGAGAGAAAATATGAATGCAAGGATGGATTGAATAGATCCAATGAATTGGTCAATGATTAATGAAATGATTACATAATAGGCCTCCTTATAAAGGAAAGATGATATGAGAGAATGATAAGGAGCTGATAAGCTATCACCTATGCTACATGTAATCACATGTCCACCAAATGTCGATCATCCTCCAATATGCAATAAAGTATGTGCATTGGATTAGGATGATAATGTGATAAGAGCACGAAAGGTGGATCTCACACACAATGAGGTATGTGAAGACAACTATCACACCAAAAGTGGAATTTCTCCTACACCATGTGCTTAATAGATGTGCACACTCCTAGGTGTCTCAATCACAAATTATTATGCGATGCATTAACCTAAGTAAGATTAAGTAAAGTGTAATTAGGAATAATTAATTACACCAACACTTTCCCATGAGTGTAGTACCAATAGGATTAATAAAAAAAAGACACTATTGTTAGCAAACTAATTTGTCTTCTTGTTTTAAATATTAAATAACTCTATTGCACTTGATTTCAAGATCAAATTAGTTCACAATAGTTGGGTAGACTTAATTAATAGCCTCCCTCTAAATTTATTTGAGGTACAACTCCCTCATTGGATATGCAATGAATCCCTAAACTATAAAGAATGTGATTATTTTTATCCCCACACCAAGAAAAAGGTAAGCATTACTTATTCATAGATGAGATGAAATATATTAAAAAGATTATAATAGGATGAAATAATCAAGAAGATCAAAAAGAATTTTAACAACTTAAATAAATCATAATTTTTTCAATTAAAAGAGGAGAGAAACACTAGAACTTATCAAAATTTTATCTCACAAGATCAAACAACTCACAAAGATGAAAATATTCACAAAGTAATATTCCATACATTAATAATAAATAGCATAGTTTTAGATTAAAATCACAGAGGTAAATGAAATACTGTTATGATTCAAAGCCCAACCACAAAATATCTTTCTCCAAAATATAGGTACGAATTTAGTTTCTAGTATTATCATCTAGAAAGAAAATACTATTGCTATTCTAACAAAGAGTAAAAATAGTATTCTTTTTTTTCCCCTTTTATTCCAACCTCTAAAATAGTTTCATGCATCCATATATATAGTTATCAAAGTTAAGGAGGTCTCCCTTAAAACTCAACCTCCTTAACTTTTAACTAGAGTAGTTTAAAAAATAACGGAATACGTTTAAAATTCATTAAACTTCCCGAGTTCAAAGAAATTCAAAAATCAAATAAAAAGATAAGGCCACTAAATAGTGGATTTCTTAATCCCATCTTTCTCCTTATCCTTGTCATAAATATCAACATGTGCCAGCTTCCAATTATGGTAAACATTGATGAACTCTTGCACCACATTGTGACTAGGATTCCTTAGGCTTAACAGTCAGATTTTCCACATGTCACAATCCCATTCATCTTAGTAATCTATTTAGAATAACCAGGTAAATGTTCAATGCAGAGAATAAGCATGGCTTTAATTTGTGCAACCTTTGTGAGATCTGCAGACAAAGGATTGGGTTTCTCCTTGACCACTTCTAAATCTTCTTCCAAAGATTTTATTAGTAGTTCAATATCGATGTTCCCTTCTTCATTCAAAGTTGCACTATTAGGACTTATGATCACCATGTCTTTGATGAAATCACCATACATCTCCTTGATTCTTGTTTCCATATTTTACACTTCAGTGATTATTGGTTCATACACATAGCATCTCCAAATTGCATTTTCCTTGACAATGTACAACATGCTGACATTTGTTGGTCTAAATGGGTTCACTACAAGGAAATTTTCTACACCATATGATTCCACATCTATAATTTTTACAACAATCTCAGACCATTTACCTTCTTCTACTTCCCAGGCTGTGATTTGTGTCTCACCTCACTTAGTAAAGTTTCAACACTACTGAAGATAACAGAACACTATTTCTATAAATCCTTTCCTTTTTTCAATACATTATCCACCCATTCTTCCATAGCTATAGCTATAGCCTTACCTCGTTGAACCTGATTCATTGATCTTTGACTATTTGGTGAATTAGGATAAAAAGACTAAAGAGTTTGCATTATGGAAAAGACCTCATAACTATCCAAGGAACTAATGTACTCTTCCATGGTACTGATTACCTATTTCAACTCCCTTTTTTCTTTAGCATCCTTCTTGGACTGAACCAGCTTGTGTTGTGAAGATTGTTCTAGCCAATTTTCTTTGGTCTCTTTGTTCAATATACCCATACCTATCTTTGTCACCTCAAAATCCTCAACTCTCAAATCTGGAGAATCATATTTAGTCTTGTATATGGAAATTTTAGCTATAACTTCCCATGATTTAGCATCTGTAATAAGTCAGGTTGAGCTCTTCATTTTTTGTTCTTCTGGGTCTTAGCGAAGTACTTATTCACCATATCTTTAATTGGTAAATAAATCAACATAAGACTTATTTTCTTACATACTGAAGTTGTAAGCCAATCAGGCACTGATGGAGGCAAGTCAACTTTCCCTACATCTTTCATCGATGCATTCACAGTATCATTGTCCTAAGAAGTGTCATCGTAGGTCAACCGTATTTGTGGTCCTTCATTCTACACACTTACAAATGTTCCTTTTCAATTTCTAGATTCACTAGCACTTCTTTCTAGGCAGCCATTTTGCTTTATTTTGTAAGTCTAGTATTGGACCTTGGTCTTTGTACAATAGGTTGACTTTCAGATAGTTCAGGAATCAAGAACTTTGAACTCCTATTACTACCTGTACAATCAATAGAAAAGATAACATCAACATTATTAGGAGAGGAAGGATTTTTAAGAGTTGAACCCTCCCATTGAACAAAAGGTGTGACCGTCTATCTTTTATGTTGAAGACATCTTTTCATGAGTTCAATTACGTGAGTGGCTCTTTGTAGAATATCATCTTCTTTAGGTTCAGACCAATTTACATGAACTAAGGGTGCAATAGATTGTTTTAGGTTCTCAAGTTCAATGACTTTTGAACCATCTTCACAAATTACCTTAATGTCTAACTTCATATGATACGCAATGATTTGAGTCAACAACAACCTAGAGTTATCTTTCCTTTGAACTTCTCTTTTATTGAAATAATCTTCCCAATGATCCTCCAACTAAGATGAGGACACAAAATGACCTTCTATTTCTAGAACCTAGCTGAAAAAACCCTTACTACCAAAATATCTTCTCTCATGATAGGATTAAATCAAAGTTACATAAATCTACCCCAATATTTATGGCATCTTCTAGATGTTTACAAGGAATCCTTCCAAGTTGGATAGGGATTAAACTATTCTATTTATCCTCAGGAAAATATTTCTTTGTCATTACCACGAGCTACCTGAAAATCTCAGTAAGTATGAAGTAGTCTAAAGTGGACCTTGGTAACTTCATTGGTTCTTCATCAAAGCCACCCTCTCTAAGGTAGGTGAAATTTGGGAACTGGATGAACATACTACCATAAAATTTCACTAACTATAAAGCTTCATGAGAAAACCTCTGCTCTTTCATTCCAACAAATTCAAAACATAGTTTCCTAGGAAAAACATCATGAACTTTCATGTGGTCAATTAGGAATTTGTTTCTCTATAATGGGGGACAATGGTCATAAATCAAGACATTTTGGTCCCAGACCTCATGGGGTAGAGATGTCAAATCTTGAGTACAGGCAAGGCAATATAAAAGATAAGAAGACATAAAGAAAGCTTTCTTGATAACTTGTGCTAATTTTAATTGTTCTCTCATAGAAATGGCTATAATTCCAGCCTAGTGTAAGTATTGTTTGCTTCCCAAAATAATACAATAAAATGAAACATCCATTCTTCAAACAAGATAGCCTCAGGTGAACCTTTGACTCTATGCAACATGACCATTAGGTCGTGAATGTGATATTTCATGTGATTTCTACCCAAACCCTTAGGGAGACAAGACCCACCTTTGTAAAATGTATTGGTCCAATTATGAGCAATGAATGAATCATTTTTAGTAGTAGTCTATTTGACCTTAGCCTATGCCTGGGTAGGGATAAATTCTACAAAGGGTTCATTAGGAATTTTGAAGGCAGACATCATGGTGTCTCTAGAGATTGTGAGTAATACTTTTCCATCATTATCTTTAATACACCTAGCTTTAATATCATGGTAATTCACACATTCCTAGATTAGCTCAAGGGTCACGATGGCTTGAGGGAAACCTACTTCTTCTAATAACCCTCTATCAATAATCTTAGTTCCAAACTCTCCCTCTACATTTTCTTGCAACCTAGTACATATTTCCTCAATAGCCACTCCCTTTAAATCTGTATCAGTTAAAAGTGGACTCTTGTAATCCATACTAATACTATTTCTGAAGAAATGAAGTGAAGACTTCATATTCTTAACTGCTACCAAGACCAAGCTTGCAGAGGAACAATTTGAAAACTTGAAAACTGAATGGAGAAGTTTTATCATAATTTACCTTATTTTGCTACAAAACAAATCCTACAGAAATAGTGGAATCCACTACCCTACACCTTTGTAGCTTACACTTAAACAAGAATGGACTTAAAATCAAGATGGTGGATCACTTTTAAATATTTCAAACTTGATGGAAATTAATGGGAAAGATTATGTGAAGATTATCCCACCTTAAATCATAGTACGACAAGGTAACTTGAGGTGAATTGCCATAAATAGATAACTTTTCACTTTTAAACTCACTACCCAAAAATCATTACTTTTTCTGTAAGCAAACCTTCTCAGATTTTTGCACCTAATCTCATGCTCCTATCCCCTAAAATTTTCATTTAATGATTTGAAAAGATGGCTACTACTCATGATTACATCTTAATTAATTACAAAACATCCCCTTTATTATTGACATCACCAACGGTTATGCAGAAATACTTGCTTCACTGTCAACTTTTTAAATGCCTTAGTACTTACTGATGCATACGCCAACTTAGATGCACCACCTTCTCTATAAACCATTTTTAAATACTGAACTAGTTTGAACCACTTTGAGCCACTTTGAACTAGGTTCAAATTGCTTCAAAGGTACAAATGAGTTCACAAGTTAAAAAATGAGCAAATATTCAAAGATCATAAATTACAGAAACAAAAGGCTTAGATCAAAAGAGAAAAACTAAGGACCCAAACCAACCTGAGGTGACTTAACAATCAGGGACAAGAGGAAAATCTATTAGGAAAATAAAAGCCGATGGTTTGAAATTAAAGAAAATAAAATACCAAAAATAATGGTGAGTCTGAAAAATACTTGAACTAACATCGACTCTGATTGGGGACCAATTTTCTTGAAACATGGAGAAATCATAACTCTGGTTAACCAATAGGTACATAAAGTAAGGATGAATGAAACAAAAATAAATAAAATAGGAGATGGAGAAAACAAAAACAAAACAAAAAACAAAACAAAGAAAGAAGAAAATGGGAAAATATATACAGGGAGGGGAAAAGCTCGATCAGAACTTAAAAAGTTTTAGTCTTGGCCATTATAGATAAATGACATGATCTATCCATAAGGATATTTAGTCTTATAAGCATTTGAGCCTATTTCCTCTTAAATGATGAAAGGTCCCTTCCACAAAGACTCAAATTTACCTTGAGCTCCTTTAGTTTCTCTATGTTTATCCTATAACAATACCTCATCATCTTTCATAAAATTCCTCGGCCTTTCTTTCATGTCAAATATTTTCTTTCCTTTCATCTGATGGTTAGTTATATGATCCACTAGCCTTTCTCTTTCTTCTTCCAATTTATTTAAATATAACACCCTCCTTTCCAAAGTATCTTAAAAATATTCTTCTTCAATTGTTGATTGCAACTTCATTGCTAACAGTTCAAGTGGCAAGGCAACTTGTTCTCCGACACCATATACTAATTCAAAATGAGCCATACCTATAGCCCTCTTTGGAGTGATTTGATCAGCCCGTAGTACTTCATGTAATTTATTATGTCAATCCTTCACATTTGTACTTACAAGATTTCTCATAATTGCTACCAATTTTTTATTGTTTGACTCTGCCTGACCATTTCCTTGAGGAAAGTAGTCAGAGAAATGAGCTAAAGTGATACCATGATCATAGAAAAAAGTGGTCAATTCTTGAGAAGAAAAATATGTTTCATATTCAACAACTACTTTTTGGGGAGCTCCAAAGTGAACCAGAATGTATTCCTTCAAAAAATCACCTACCACTTGTGAACTTCTCATTTTAGTTGGGATTGCCTAGACCCATTTAGTAAAGTAGTTAGTTGTAGTGAGTATGTTTGAATGACCCGCACTTGAAGCTAGATTTATAGGACCTAGGAAATCTAAACTCCACTACTTAAAGGGTTCATGGACTACTACTGGCTTTAACAATAGCGTGGCCAACTAAGGCTTTACCATGAATAGCTTACACTTTTCACAATCCTTTACATATGAATAGCTATATCTAAACATCTCTAGCCAATAAAAATAGTTTCTTAGTCTTTTGAAAGCTTTCATAGTAGAGGAAAAATATCCCCCACAAGCTTTGTCATGGAATGTTTTGAGAAGCTTCTTTTTTTGTTCTTTATCAACACATCTAAGAAAGGTTCCATCAACACCCTTTTTGTACACAGTACCTTGAGCAATCACATACTTATTTTCTTTAAGTCTTAAATTTCTCCTTCATGAGGGGTCATATTTGTAGGACATTCTCCACAAGTCAAAAAGTGGGTGATGTTTGAGAACCAAGGATCAGTAAGACTCATGAGAAAATCCAGAGGTTTTTGTTCAACCTTATCTTTAGGTGATCCTTCATTTTTAGCCATTAATTTATAAAGTCTTTACCCTCTTACCATCTTGGTTGATTTCAAAGTAAGATCATATTATTGTATCTTAGCTACATGGGCTCCTCTTTTATTCCCTCTAATTTCCTACTAAGTGAGAATACTTTTAACTACAAAGTCTGGCACATATACTGTTGAGTGTGAATGAAAAATATAATACCTGAATGATTTGACAGCTCTAACAACAATATAAGCTTGTTTTTCAATAAGTGAATATTTTAGTTCATGTTTCTTTAGGGGCGTACTCATAAAGGCTATGGGAGATTCTTCCCCACTTTAGTTCTCCTGAGATAAAATACCTAAAAGGGTGTGTTCTGATGCATAACAATAGATGTTGAAATCTTTCTTAAAATTGGGACTGACCAACATAGGAGCTTTAGCTATAGTAGTCTTTATTTCTTCAAATACTTTCCTTCCCTCATTCCACTATAAATATTGTTTAGATCACTCATCATATCAATTATATGTTTCATAATCTCTGAGAAATTGAGAATAAATGCTCTCAAAAAGTTCACCTGGCCAAAGAAAGACTTCACTCCTCTTTTATTTACTGGAAGATTCAACTGCCGGATAGCCTTTACTCTTTTTGAGTCAATTCATATGCCATCCTTTGAGATGATATGTACTGACATATTTCCTTCTTCAACAAAGAAATTTTATTTCTTTGGATTTAAAGATATATTGTGCTCTCTACATCTTTCTAACACTATTTTCAGATCCCTGAGGTGATACTTCCTTCACCTCAAGAACACTATGAGGTCATCATCATACATTACTATGATTTTATTCCACAAGTCTCAAAAGGATGAGTTCATAGCTCTTTGAAATTCCACCTCAACATTGATCAAACCAAATGGCATTCAACTATAAGCATAAGTTCCTGAAGGGGTTATGAAAGAGGTTTTTGTGTTGATCTTCTTCTACCATGCTTATTTGATTGTATCCTAAAAAACCATCTAGCATAGATAGTATATTAGAACCTACTACTATTTGAAGAACACGTTCCATGACCGAAAAAGCATAATTATCTTTGTGGCTAGCTTGATTAAGATTCTGTAAGTCAATGCAAATTTTAATTTCTCTATATTTTTTGTGTATAGGAATAATATTAGCTATCTAGGTTGAATGATGTATCAGATAGGTTATTCTTTCCTTTAACATCTTTTCTACTTCCTTTACTATAGCCTCTGAGACTTTGGGATTATAATTCCTTAAATTTTGGTGAAAAGGTTTCGCATTTACTTTTAAAGGAATATAATGCTTAAAAAGAACATCTCTAAAATCCTTGCGGTCTTCATACACCCAGGCAAACATGTCTCTATAATCGAGTAGAAAAATTTTCAATCTGTCTCTTTCAATGGGTGAACAACTCTTGCCTACTATAATCCATTTCAGTTCTAGGTCAATGACCACATTAATCTTGTCATATTCTTTAGAAATTTTAGAATGCATAGGTCTCTTGATGATTGAACTATCATCCTTGTTTTAAAATAAATGTTCCAATGAAATTAAACCCTTAGGAATTTTGTTCCCTTTTAACTAAATCATGCCATTGTCATTATCCAAATTAGAACATGATTATTTACAATCATTGTCGGACCCTTCAAAATAAAAATTTGAGAAATATCCAGTACAAGTCAAAAACTCTTCAATTTGGAAGTCATTGTTAAAAATTTGTCATTGATCAACATTATTTGGGATGCTCAGACAGTAAATCATCTCTCTTTTGTAAGTGTCTATTTAAAAATCTGAATGTCAGAGTAAGAGAGAAGCTGACATTGTCAAAGAGTCATCCCTCATATTAAGAATCCTAGCAATAACATTAATTGAGAAAGATTCAAAAAAATCTAGTTCATCCCATACTTGATTTCTATAATGTTTTAATCTGGCATTCTTTGTTGGGTATCGATTCCAAACTTGGTTTACAAAGTTAGGCATCTCCTTTTGCAATCAACTATCAAATCCCTCTATGTTTTGCCTCTTGCAAGCCAAGCAAAAATGCTTCATATTTGACAGTGTTATTAGTATTTACAAAATCAAGATTGAAGGAAAAAGGAAAAAGGAAACACTTCTTCTGATGGAGATATAAAAAATACACTAGTCCTTGAACCAGTGCTCAAAGAGCTTCCATCAAACTCCATTGTCCAAATTTCTTAACTCTATTCATCTGAAACTATGATGGATACATCTTCATCTCCTGACATGATAACATAGTTTTCGAGCTGACAATCATGATAAAAAATTTGAGCTTTGGGATCCTCTAAAGGGAAGATGGTATACTTATTCTTACATTTAGGTTCAAGTCTCACTTTAGTTTTCCCTACAGGTATAAAGGCTTTAAACCAATGTATCTTAATTTATCCTCCCAAATTTTTATATAAATTTCTACTGAGAAACATTCCATAAATAACGAGAATATCCATGACTAAAATGGTCAATTTCACCCTTTAATTAGGACAGGCAACCAAGACAGCTTGTGCATCTTTAATCTAACCAAGGAGGGGCACTTGTTTACCATCCATAGAGTAACACTTAATAAGAGTTTTAGTAAGAGTCAATCCTAAAGCCTTTGCATATTATATGAGGCTCCTAAGTCTATTATATAATTACTCAATTTTCGACCATTTAGCAATAAGGATATACAAAAAGCATTCAATTTTTGTTCCCCTACATTGGCCTTTAATAATTGAGAGGTTTCAGGGGTCTTAGGTATCTCAGAAGATTCTTCAGACACAAAAATGGGAGTACTAGTAGAAGGTACAACTTCTTCAAAATGATTAGTCTAAGAGTTTGAAACAACTTCACCTTTGATGAATTCAACCAATATATTCAAATCATTAGGATTTTACTTCAAGTACTCAGTAGTAGATATGGTTACCGTAGATTTTTAACAAAAATCTATGATATCAAATGAGAGAGAAGGGGAGGAACTCACTATATTTTTATGCTAAAATTTAACCTCAGCTCCCACTTTTGTATTAGACGAAGCTACATTCTTGAGTTTTTCTTTCCCTTTGGATGTCATATTTGATGTACCATTTCCTGATGAAAACTCTAGAGTCTGCTGATTTCTTGTCAAAATCCTAAAGGTGGGATCATTTAAAGTGGTGAGAACATTATTGTTTTCTTCCTCACCTAACTCATACTCCAAATAGTATGAACCATGACTCATTGGTCCCTCGAGGACTTCTTCTTCTACATGAACTTCTCTGAGTTTGTCTCTTATGGCATTAATCTGTAAGCATATTAACCAATCTATGCAAGTAGCTCCATCATGATTGGTAGTCAGATGAAAGGAACACATGTTCTCTTTACTGGGTCTAGCTTCAATTTTTAGGCAGGGTTGTGGATATGATGCAGAGCTACACAACGGTAGTGTTCCCTAATCCTCTAATCACTAGTTTTCACTTCCAAGACCCTAGGTCCTTCCAACACTTGGTGGTCTTTAATAAGGTTTTGAAATCACCATTTGATGGTTTTAAAAACTCCTAGAAGTCTACTAACTTCCTCTTCAAAGTTTTCCAATCTTACCCCTTATTAGGCTTTAGGACTTAGATCCCAAATGGGGCCTAATTTGTGGAACTCTTCACTAGTCAAGTTCTCTCACCAAACCAACAATTGGATCCTCTTATTTTATGTTCAAATACAAGGAATCAATCAAAAAAAACTTCCTTCAAGTCATTTAAGGCTTTGATGTTACTATCACCTTCAAAACCCTTGTAGGTCTCTTATGCTAGTTTCAGTCACATAGAATTTGTTTCCTAATGAACCTAGAAAATGTAAAAACACTTTTGAATACCTTTTTCAATGTTACATTGATCCCTAAAGTCTCTAGACTTGATCTTACTCCTACACTTCCTAACCCCAAATAGGTCATAGGCCTAATTGATCAATTCAAGCCTGGATTGCACTACTGGTAATAAGAAATGGGTATATGAGACCAAGAAAAGTGCTCAGGAATACTTCTAGTACTATTTAAGGTGTGCTTCAACAATTAGAACCCACTTTTCATGAAGAACCTTCTTCGATCTACCCAAAATCCAATTATCCTAACTGAACACATAGGTCTATTCTGACTAGGGCCTGGTGATTCAAGGTCTTGCCGATCAATTCCAGAGGTCTACTTTTGGAATCATAAACATTATACAACTAACTTGCATTTCCCCAAGTTTCATTAGATTCCACCAGTGGAAATGCAAGTTTGGAACATTTTAGTAGAACCGACTATCAAAACCCTCCAAACCTTGATTGTTCAAACAATTGACCTAATAACCTTGAATAGAAAATTTCTTAATGGACCAAATCAATGGAAATAAAGACCAGATACATGGAATTTATAAATCATGAAAATTTGGCATCATCTACACTCCATACATGCCCGTACAAAGCCTATAACCACTGAAAAATATGATATTTTATTGATTTCTTGCACCAGTGATATACTTTTCATATCCCACAGTTTGATTGTATCTTCTATTGGTTTGAAATGACCAAATATATCCTCCAAATTGGTCTTACCTTAAAGGTGACCATTGAAACTACTTTCTAACTTCCCCGAGTAACTTTTGAAAAGTTGTTGTTAGCAATATTGCAACTTTTGTAAGATTTGAAAACAAATTTTATAAAATTGCACAAAACTCAAACTAGGACTCCCTAATAACTCTAAGAGGTGGATCTAAGTATAAGATCCCTCAAAGACACTAAAAAATTAAAGAAAAGAACCTAGATATATCAAAACTAAGTTAGCCAATAAGCAAGCCAACTAGGATCCACATGGACTAAGGGTCTCCTAGGCTCATAAACATGCCTTAGGAACCCTTGACCATACAAGATGGATCAAAACCAAATGAGATGGATGATCTTAAGGATCACACTCATGTTATTACTATTATACACTAAGTTTTCACCCTTGTTTCAAGCTCTCTTGGTCTTGATAACTTAGTATAACATGGGAATCATCTCCAGGTTGTGGGACCTATGCTAACTGAGATGAGACCTCTAGGTTCTAAGCTGGTTCCTCTTGGATAATCACCTTAATTTTATTTTTGACATGAAAAGTAAATCTTTTGAGGGTTAGGGATAGAAGGAATGCATGAAAGGGAAATGACTGAAAGCAAACTATCCTACTAGGTGATACACCGAAATGAAAAGAATACAATACACTGGCCAAATCAGCATGAAGGGGCCTTAGATCTAGTAGAACACAATATTCCTAAATAGGCTTGCATAAGTATTTCACAGAGGGATCTAGACAAGAGACATAAACTATGACCTGCAAGCAGATGTTCTTTTCAACAAAAGGGCACAGGAATGAGACAGAATGACAAGGGGCTGAAATATACCCACAAACTCACTCAAATCAAATCAAACACAATAGTGCACATGTAAGCTGAAAGGAAAAAGGGCTTTGGAACTTTGAGACTTCTCTAACAAAGCCAATATATCCCATTCAATAAGAGAAAACTTAGACAAGAAAGCACAAGGACATAAAGAATGCCACAAAATACCTTTGCAATATCTAAGCATCAATGAAAGATTATAGGTTGCAGAAGCTAGAGGGTAGAAAGGATGCCTTAGATAACTCTTGAGAAAGGAAACCTCTCCTTTTACAAAAATTAAACTCTGAACTTCAAAAGCTCCAAAAAAAATTATATACATCTCCTCTTTTTATCACGCAGGTAGGAGTAAAAAACCCTAACTAGGGTTACAAATTTTATGATAAAAACCCTAATTATGTCAAATCTTATCATAAATATTCTAGAAATATCTCAACTGATCAGATATTTTGTTTACGTGCCCATCCCTGTACTATATTGCCTGTAGACAAGCAACCTAGATCCATCAACCTTCCTACACAAAGTCTCACCATGAATGCTCAAATTGGTACTTCTCAGGGACAAGAAATGACCCAACATGGCCACCCAAAACTTGTCATCATCCTCCTCAACTGCAAATGTCCTAAGAACATAAATTCTTTAGCTACTCCACCGCTTTGTAGCCTCTTGGATCAATTGATAGCAAAAAACCCTCTGCAGGGATATTTGAATTTGAAATATAACAGCTAGCTAGTCATTTTAAAGCATGCCTGTCGATATCCTTTTCTTCCTAACAAATGGATGACCTAGATCAACTCACAATAGTCACAAACCTTCTTTGAAAAGTCAAATCCATATCAGCAAGTTACGACCAATGAGATTTTAGCATGTCAACATGTTTGGACCCACCTTGAGTTTTCTTCCTTTAAGTCATTTAGTGACTACATGACTGAAGACCCATTTTTAAGTCATGAAATCCTTAGCTTCAGCTTGGTCTAGTTAGGTGATTCAGCGAACAAGGCATTTCACTGAATCAATAAAATTTTAACTAACCCTAGGTTACATTAAGCGAACACAAGAAAACCTTTATTTGCCAAATCATTGAATACCTTTCAAATTTTGGGCCCAGACCTGCCACATGTCATTCTTCTATTCATTTCGATCACTTATTTAGCAACACCTCAGCAAGCTCTGACATCGAACCCACTATAATTTCTAGATTCCAATCTAATGGCAGGCACATGATCTCATTGCCCTCGAATATTCCTTTCGATCATGCACCAGTCATAGATCCTTTTAAAACTAGGACCCCATCGACAAATGGACCCACTGAAAATCTAGTCATCACCATGCAGACCAATCAAATTTGAGCATGTCAGCTTCAATTGTTAGAGGACCCACCTAGCATAGGCACCCTAAAATAAAATAAAATTGACGATCGGCGCATGATCTCATAGTTCTAACAAAACTCATGAGAACATATGCCAACCATAGATTTCCAAGCTTCTGACATCCCTGGGCCCACTGACAAAATACAAGTCATCATCCCTCGACCAATGAAAAGCCTCCAAGTAAGATGTCATGGCAGTGGACCCACAAAAGTTTGAAGCACAACACACTTGGAAGAATCAATGGTTGTCGCAAGATCGCAAGCCTTTGATAGACCCTTTGTGAACTTACGATGACCATTGATTTTGCTAGACTGGGACCCCACAAATCTGAGACCACCAAAATTTAGTGATTAAGCAACCAAAGGAAATAATAAGCCATTCACTGAGTTGCTAACCACTGAGACTTAACCACCGAACATTGTGATATTACACGAACAATGCAGTCGCCAATTTGCTGAACAAGAAAGATAACCGTTAGAAGACTTAGAGAACTGGTGATTGAAGGGATAAAGTGCACGTGGAAATTGCTGGAACTTAAGTGGCTGATAAAGTAACAAAGAAATATAACAGGGCTTAGGGTTTTCTAAGGTTTTTTTGTTGTAACGGCTACTTTTATGAATATTTGACCTGCAGAACAGGGCCTTTAGAAATTTGCAGAGGCTAGAGAACAGGGCAAAACACCATGAAATTTTCAAGGAAGCTTGGCAAGGTAAAAATAGAGACCTTGGAAAAGGCTTTAGCCAAATTTGCATACACATGAAAATTAGGGTAACATTTTGGTGATTTCTACTAGATGTCAGCCTGCTAGACATGGAAAACTAGTGGCCTTGACATATTCATTGGGCATGGGGTCATACTTGGGCACAAAACCTTGATAGAGGGACAAAACTAGAACTAAGGAATGAAACCTTTGCTTGAGAACTTCTTGGAAAATAGGGAAAACTAACCTAGAAAGAAGGGAAAGAAAACAAAACACACCTAACCTAAAATATCTAGTACATAACACCGGTCAAACAAAACCATTTACTATTTGTGAAAAATAACTTCCCATCCTTCTTAGATTACAATAATCCACATGTTCTTGGAAAGCTATTAAAAGATAAATATAGGAGATATGCATAATCACCTGCTTGACAAGGGTTTGACTGATATGGATTTTACTCACTTGGTCAAGCTAATTGTAAGTACTATCATTCTGAGGAGGAACAACAAGCAGTAATAAGACCTTACTTACTTGGTCAATGGGGACAATAAGCTGATTTGGTTCATTCTCAACCTTAGCTTCTGGTGGAATATCATATTGGGATGCTGGCATAATTTGTACTCCTTTGATAACCTCTATCCTGGCTAAATACCTAATAGGGAAACCATGAGAGATGCTGGACCTGGAGCTCTCCTTGATAAACTCAGGCTCCTGAGAGATTAATTTAGTTTGATTGATCTCCTCCTTATGCTGACTAGAAATAATTATCTCTTGTAGCTTGTAGGTGTTCTCTGGAAGTGTGGGCTTGTCATCAAGATGCAAGAAAAAGTATTCCATCTCGTCCCAAAATTGATCTTCTTCCAAATTCTCTTGTAGGAGAAGCATACTATTGTCAGTACAATTATCATGATTTGCTAAAAAATCATTTGTCTTGACTTGTTCAGAGAGAATCTCCTTGAGACCAGCAATCTTCTGTTCAATGCTCTCTTTTTCTCCCTCAAGTTGTTCAAATCTATCAATCTACATCTGATAGCTTCTTTTATATGTTTCAGTTGTAGAAGCCATGAATCTTATATTTTTCTTAAGATCCTGCAACTCTCTCTCACGAGACTCCTCATGAGCTCTCTTCTCCTTTTCTTTCTCAATCTGAAATTCATTGCCTCTATCAAACATGGCTTCTATCAAAATCTTTTGTTCTTGAACCACCTTTTCACAATTATTCTTATGAACTTCCAATTCTTCATAGGCATCCCTCTAAACTGCTAATGTCCTTTGAAAATCCTCTTCTTTTTCAGCTATAGCAGCACTAACCTTAATCAAATTTTCTTTGTAAACTTTGTTCAGCATTGCTAGATTACTTGCAAGGGCTGCTTGACTTTTTTGCTATCCTACAATGATTTCCTCACACTGCTTCCATCTAGCATCAAACTGATCCTTTTCTTATGTCTCCATATCCCTTTTCTATGTTTCCAACACCTCTTAATAAAACTTCTTTTGTGCTTCCAACCCTTCGGCGAGCTTGGCCTCATTTCTCTTGTATTGCTCTGCCAGATACCTCCTATAACCTTGATCCTGCTGAGCCAAAGCTTGTTGTTGTTGGATTTGGGCATGATGAGCATGCTATTTCATGGAAAGCCTTTCCTTTTGAGGTTGTTGATGTGTGTATTGATGCTACCATGATACTGGAAGTTGGGTGGGTGGGGGGTAAGTATGAGGTGTATGTTTCTTCATTGCTGCAACTGGATAGCTTTGCATGAAATTAGAAGTACAACTACTCTGATAAAGATGGCCTTCATGAAATGAAGGGATGTCCTTATGAAAAGAAGGATGGTAGTCCATTTTAGGTACTGGGTCTACTTACAACTAGTAAATGTGAACTTAGAGTCACCAGATATGCAAAACTATGACCTCTCAATGGTCTACAACCTACTGGAAGCATATCAGAACTAGTGAGAACTATGAAAAATATGACCTCTTGGTCCCACCAGGTATGCCATAATTGTTATACACTAAGTTTGCACCCTTATTTCAAGCTCTCATGGTCTTGATAACTTAGTATAACATGGGAATCATCTCCAAGTTGTGGGACCTATGTTAACTAAGATGAGACCTCCAAGTTCTAGACTGGTTCCTCTTGGATAATCACCTTAATTTTCTTTTTGACATAAAAAGTAAATCTTTTGAGGGAAAGGGATAGAAGGAATGCATGAAAGGGAAATGACTGAAAGAAAACTATCCTACTAGGTGATACACCGAAATGAAAAGAACACAATACACTAGCCAAATCAACATGAAGGGGCCTTAGATCTAGTAGAACACAATCTTCCTAAACAGGCTTACATAAGTATTTCATAGAGGGATCTAGACAAGAGACACAAACTATGACCTACAAGCAAATGTTCTTTTCAACAAAAGGGCACAGGAATGAGACAGAATGACAAGGGGCCGAAATATACCCACAAACTCACTCAAATCAAATCATACATAAGAGTGCACATGTAAGCTAAAAGGAAAAATGGATTTGGAACTCTGAGACTTCTCTAACAAAGCCAATTATCCTATTCAATAAGAGAAAACTTAGACAAGAAAGCACAAGGACATAAAGAATGTCACAAAATACCTTTGCAATATCTAAGCATCAATGAAAGATTACAAGTTGCAGAAGCTAGAGGGTAGAAAGGATGCCTCAGATAACTCCTAAGAAAGGAAACCTCTCTTTTTACAAAAAGTAAACTCAAAGCTTCAAAAGCTCCAAAAAACATTATATACATCTCCTCTTTTTAGCACATAGGCAGGAGTCAAAAAACCTAACTAGGGTTATAGATTTTATGATAAAAACCCTAATTATGTGAAATCTGATCATAAATATTCTAGAAATATCTCAACTGATCAGATATTTTGTTTATGTGCCCATCCCTATACTATATTTCTTGTAGACAAGCAACCTGGATCCATCAACCTTCCTACAGAAAGTCTCACCATGAATGCTCAAACTGGTACTTCTCAGGGACAAGAAATGACCCAAGACAGCCACCCAAACCTTGTCATCATCCTCCTCAACTGCAAACATCCTAAGAACATAAATTCTTTAGCTACTCCATTGCTTCACAGTCTGCTGGATCAATTGCTGGCAAAAAACCCTCTGTAGAGATATTTGAATTTGAAATATAATGACTAGCTGGTAATTTTAAAGCATGCCCATCAATATCCTTTTCTTCTCGGCAAATGGATGGCCTAGATTGACTCACTGAACAAGGCATTTCACTAAATTGCTAAACTTTTAACTAACCATGGGTTACATTAAGCAAACACAAGAAAACCTTTATTCACCAAATTGCTGAATACCTTTCAAATTCTGGGCCCAGACTTGCCACATGTCATTCTTCTATTCATTCTGATTGCTTATTCCGCAACACCATGGCAAGCTCTGACATCAGACCCACTGTAATTTCTAGATTCTAATTTAATGGTGAGTGCATGATCTCATGGCCCTCAAATATTCCTTCCAATCATACACTAGCCGTAGATCCTTTTAGAACTGGGACCCCACTGACAAATAGACCCACTAAAAATCTAGTCATCACCATGTAGACCAATCAAATTCAAGCATGTCAGCTTCAATTGTCAGAGGACCCACCTAGCATAGGCACCCTGAAATAAAGAAAAATTGATGGTTGGCACATGATCTCATAGTTCTGACAAAACTCATGAGAACATACGCCAACCATAGATTTCCAAGCTTCTGACATCCCTAGGCACACTAACAAAATACAAGTCATCATCCCTCAACCAATAAAAAGTCTCCAAGTAAGACACCATGGCAATGGACCCACAAAAGTTTGAAGTGCAGCACACTTGGAAGAATCAACGGTTGTTGCAAGATCACAAGCCTCTGACAGACCCTTGGCAAACTTATGATGACCATTGATTTTGTTGGACTGGGACCCCAAAAATCTGAGACCGCCAAAATTTAGCAATTAAGCGACCAAAGGAAATAATAAGCCATTCACTGAGACTTAACCATCGAACATTGAGATATTATGTGAACAATGTAGTCGCCAATTTACCGAACAAGAAAGATAACCGGCGGAAGACTTAGAGAATTGGCAATCGAATGGAATAAAGCGCATGTGGAAATTGATGGAACTTAAGTGGCCGATAAAGTAACAAAGAAATATAACAGGGCTTAGGGTTTTCTAGGGTTTTTTTCTTGTAATGACTACTTTTATGAATATTTAACCTGCAGACCAAGGCCTTTAGAAATTTGTAGAGGCCAGAGAACAGGGCAGAAAACCATGAAATTTTTAGGGAAGCTTGGCAAGGTAAAAATAAAGACCTTGGAAAAGGCTTTAGCCAAATTTGCATGCACATGAAAATTAGGGTAACAATTACAAACCAAAAAATAATCAAAACAAAAAGAATATCCAAATAGCCTCAGGTGCCCTGCACTAGGATAGGTCATATTTTTCCCTTAAGGTGCATTATACTTCTTAAAACCCACATCTTGATATGGATTCTGGTAAGGGGGATTAATTTTCCTCTATCTTTTTAGGGTGATCATGTCATTCACCAATCTTTGAACAACTAGGTCAGTGGTGATAGGTGATGATGTACCAGGAGTTTTTATGTCTCTTTTCCATTTACCAGTCGTAATGAGAATGTCTTCAAGTTGAATAGATGATATTTGAGCTTGTTCCAACTTTGGAACTCCATCTTTTCATAAATGAAATCTTACATCTGAAGGCATAGCATTTAGAAAGAAACCTTTCTAATTTTCAACACTTGGCTTCGAAGCATTAGGAATATTTTGTAAGATCTTTTTAAACTTGGCCATGAACTCCCTCATAGGTTCATGTATCTCTTTTCTCAACTGTGTCAATTTTAGAAAAAGAGTGCATTTATCTTCAAGTGTCTTGAACCTGGCTTCAAAAGTAGTTATCATTTCAGCCTAGTCATGAATGGAGGCTTGGGGAAGATGATGGAACCAATCTACAGTACCTTTTGTGAGGATTTGTAAAAAAAGCCTTACGACCACAGATTGAGTTAGCACATTTATGATATTGCATGCATAATGAAAAGAACTTATATGATCATTAGTGGAGACTTTTTTATCACCATGGAATCTAGGTAACATATCATGAGCCCCTTTAGGAAAAGCACCAAGATTTACACCAAGGTCAAGAGGACCAGCTTGGTTTCCTCATGCTTGAGCCATATTGGATAAGATTATATTCAAGGGTTGTAAATTAATAATAGGAGGGGCAAGAGTTTCAGGGGAAATCAAGGCTTGAAAAATTAAGGTGGTATGAATAACCTGAGGTGGGGAAGAAGGTGATAGATTGGATCTTTTTTCTCCTTCTTTGGGTACGATCAAGGGAAAATTTTAGTTTTCTTATGGTCTCAAAATATGCATCTAGAAAACATTTTCTCTTGTTAGTCCTGATATATTGTCTTTCTACCAGATTGATATACAAATTTCTTTCAAATAGAAATAACTTATACCCAGGCTATTCTATTCACAGCTGCAACTTCTTGTACAATAGGAATACCTCTGAGTTGTTCTTTGATCACTTCTTCTTCTTCTTCAAGAACTCTCTGAACTTGAAGATATTGTTGGTTACTATGTCAACAGTTCTAGGATAGGGCATTTAGATCAGAAATTAAATCTTTTTGAGTGTCTAAAAAACTTGAATTCAGTTGACGCACAAGAAATACACCATAAATGGAAAAAACCATATTCTTTAAGCATGGACATGTAAAATTTAAAATGTTGGTTAGTCACTACTTCAACTCCCTAGTAGAGCTACTAAAAGTATGTTAGCAAATAGATTTGTCTTCTTGTTTTAAATATTAAATAACTCTATGTCTCTTGATTTGAAGATAAAATTAGTTCACAACAGTTTGGTCAAATTAATTAATAGCCTCCCTCTAAATTTATTTGAGGTACATGTCCCTTGTTAGATATGAAAAGAATGTGATTGCTTTTAACCCAAAAATAAGAAAAAGGTAAGCATTACTCATTTATAGATGAGATGCAACATATTAAAGAGATTATAATAGGATAAAATAATGAAGAAGATTACAAAGCTCTTCGAGAACTTAAATAAATCCTAAGTTTTTCAATTAGAAGAGGAGAGCAACACTAGAAATTATCAAAATTTTATCTCACGAGATCAAACAGCTCATAGAGATGAAAATATTCTCAAATTAATATTCCATACATCAATCATAAATCGAATAGATTCATAGTGAAATCATAGAGCTAAATGAAATAATGTTCAAATTCAAAGCCCAACCACAAAATATCTTCCTCCAAAATATAGGTACAAATTCAGTTTCTAGTATTATCATCTAGAAAGAAAATACTACCACTAATTCTAACAAAGAGTAAAAATAGTATTATTTTTTGTCCCTTTTTCTTCTAACCTCTAAAACAATTTCATGCATCAATATATATAGTTATCAAAGTTAGGGATGTCTCCCTTAAAATTCAACCTCCTTAACTTTTAACAATAGTAGTTTAAAAAATAATGGAATAGGTTAAAAGTAAGTAAACTTTCCAAGTTCAAAGCAATTCAAAAAGTAAATAAAAAGATAAGGCCACTAGATAGGGGATTTGTTAATCCCATCTTCATCTTGATCCTTTTCATCAATATCAACATGTGCCAGCTTCCAATTGTGGTAAACGTCGATGAACTCTTGCACCACATTGTGACTAGGATTCCTCGGGCTTAACAGTGATATTTTCTACATGTCACGATCCCATTTCATCTTGGTAATCTATTTATAATAACCAGGTAAATGTTCAATGTAGAGAATAAGCATGGCTTCAATTTGTGCAACCTTTGTGAGATTTGCAAATAGAGGATTGGATTTCTCCTTGATCATTTTTAAATCTTCTTCAAAAGATTTTATTAGTGGTTCAATATCGATGTTTCCTTCTTCATTCAAAGCCACACTATTAGGACTTATGATCAGCATGTCTTCGATGAGATCACCATACATCTCCTTGATTCTTGTTTCCATATTTTTCACTTCAGTGATTACTGGTTCATACATAGAGCATCTCTAAATTGCATTTTCCTTTACTATGTACAACATGCTAAAATCTATTGATCTAAGTGAGTTCTCTACAAGGAAATTTTCTACACCATATGATTCCACATTTGTAATTTGTGCAATAATCATGGACCATTTACTTTATTTTGTTTCCCAAGCCTATGAGTTGTGGTCGCACCTCTCTTAGTAAAGTTTTAGCATCACTAAAGATAGCAGAACACTGTTGCAAGAAATCCTTTCCTTTTTTTCAATACATTATCCACCCATTCATCCATAGCTACAACTATAGCCTTAACTCAATGATCCTAATTCATTAATCTTAAACTATGTGGTGAATTAGGATTGAAAGACTAAGGATTTTACACTATGGAAAAGACCCCATAACTCTCCAAGGAACTAATGTACTCTACCATGGTATTGATTACCTATTTCAACTCCCTTTTTTTGTTAGAATCCTTCTAGGACTAAGGCAACATGTGTCATGAATATTTTTCTAACCAATTTTCTTTGGTCTCTTAGTTCAATACACCCAGACCTATCTTTGTCACTTCAAAATCCTCAACTCTCAAATCTACAGAATCGACTTTAGGATTGTATACGGAAATTTTAGTTGTAACTTCCCCTGATTTAGCATCTATAATCAATTAGGTTGAGGTCTTCATTTTATTTTTCTTTTTAGCCTTAGGGGAATACTTATTCACCATATCTTTAACTGGTAAATAAATCAACATAAGAATTATTTCTTACTTATTGAATTTGGAAGAAAATCAGGCACTGACGGAGGTAAGTCAGCTTTCCATGCATCTTTCATTTGTGTATTCACATTATCCATGTCCTAAGAAGTTTTTTCAAAGTTCAACCATATATGAATTCCTGCATTCTTCACACTTACGCCATGTTCCTTTTTAATATCCATATTCACCAGCACTTCTTTCTGGGCAACCATTTTGCTTTTTTTTTAAGTCTTGTTTTGGACCTTGTTCTTTGTACAATAGGTTGACTTCCAGATAGTTTAGGAATCAAGACCTTTGAACTCCTATTACTACCTAAGAATCAATAGAAAATGTAGTGACAACATTATCAGGAGATGAAGGAGTTTTAAGAGTTCAACTCTCCAACTGAACAAGAGGTGTGATCACTTGTCTTTTATATTGAAGCCATCTTTTTGTGACTTAAATTACATGAGTGGCTCTCTATAGAATATCATCATCTTCAAGTTCAGAACAATTCACATGAACTAAGGGTACAATATATTATTTTAGGTACTCAGGTTCAATGACTTCTGAACCATCTTCATAAATTCCCTTAATGTCTAACTTTAGATGATAAGCATTGATTTGAGTCAACATCAACCTAGAGTTATCTTTCCTTTGAACTTCTCTTTCATTCAAAATTTTTTTCCAATGATCCTCCAACTAAGATGAGGACACAAACTAACCTTCCATTTCCAGAACCTTGCTGACAAAACCCTTAGTCAAAATCTTTTCTCTCATGATAGGATTTAAAATCAAAGTTAAACAAATGTACCCCAATATTTATGGAATCTTCTAGACTTTTACAAGAAAGTCTTCCAATTTTGATAGGGAATAAACCATTCCATTTATCCTTAGGAAAATATTTCTTTGTCACTACCATGAGTTTCCTGTAATTCTCAGCAAGTATGAAGTAGTATAAAGTGAACCTTGGTAATTTCAATGGTTCTTCATCAAAGCTACCCACTCTAAGGTAGGTGAAATTTGGGAATTTTATGAACATACTGTTAGGAATGGAAACACTGAGAGGGGGGAGTGAATTAGTGTTCACTGTATTTATCTTTTTACTTAATCTTTAAACTAAACTTAAATGCTTAAGTACTGAAATGAACATCCACATAAACATGAAAAATGAAATCAACACATAACACTAATATGGTTATGGGGAAATCCAAATAGGTAAAAACCTCAGTCAGAATTGACACCCATTAATATTTTGTACTAGTGTTTAGTGATCCTTGTTATAAGATCCTTAACCCTATTAGGAGTTTCTTTACAATGTATTAAGTATAGTAGACCTTGTTAAGGGTCGGACCCTATTAGGAGTCTTTTACAATAGACCCTATCAGGAGAGTGGATGCACTATCCTAGAGCTCAGTGCTCAAGTGGTGAAGGTTGCAACCTTCTGATCTAAAATACACACTATATCTGCTGGATGAACTATCACTGTGACACTACTTATCAGATCAGTTCCTTTGATGCATTGATGCTTTGACCCCTTGCAAAGCTCTAATACATCTTATAGTCTCTTTGCACACTTCTTCTCTACTTACTGCAACTCCATATCAACCTACATACTTATTACAATGGGCACATCTCATATTTATATGCCCATACAAAATACACAACTAGGTCAACCCTTAAACCTATTACACACAATGCTTCCAAATGAATGGCTGAAGTGTGTCTACAAAAAAACATATATGCATGTTGGAAACCTAATTACAATAGGTGTATAGCCTTTATATTAATAGAATATAACTGCAACTCAAAATGATAACAGTCAGCTGCTTACTCTATTCTTCACTAGCACTCACTGGCTATGTAACTTCATTTGTATGTATCTTGTTAGGAATGGGAACACTGAGAGGGGGGGGTGAATCAATGTTCACTATATTTTAAATTTTCACTTTAATCTTTATGCTGAACTTAAATGCTTAAGTACTAAAATAAACATTCACATAAACATGAAACATGAAGTCAACACATGACACCAATATGATTATGGGGAAACCCAAATAGGTAAAACCCCAGTGGGAATCGATACCCACTAATATTCTGCACTAGTGTTTTATGATCCTTGTTAGAAGAACCTTTACCTTGTTAGGATAAGCTTTACAATGCTTTAAGTACAATAGACCTTGTTAAGGGTTAGACCCTGTTAGGATTCTTTTACAATCATCCTTGCTAGGGGAGAGGACGCACTGTCCAAGAGATCACTACTCAAGTGGTGAAGGCTACAACCTTTTGATCTCAAATACACACTATATCTGTAGGATGAATTGTCACTATGAAACTGGTTTTCAGATGAGTTCCTTTTATGCATTGATGCTTTGACCTCTAGAAAAGCTCTAATATATCTTCTAGTGTCTTCAAACACTTCTACTCTTCTTATGATTAATCTCTATCAATTTCCATACCCAATACAATGGGTCCACCTTATATTTATGCACTCATACAAAATACATAATTAGGTTGGCCCTATAACTAATTACAAGTAACACTTCCAAATGAATTGACTTAAGCATGCTTATAATTATACATATAAACATGTCTTCAACCTAAATACAATGGGTGCATAGCCTTTACAACATTACATTATAATCACAAACCAAAATGCTAACTGTCGGCTCCATGATCTATTCTCTATTGGCACACACTGGCTATGAAACTTCAATTGACTATAACTTTCTCATCCTTGTACATCTACTTATGCGCTCATAGAATAAGAAAGAATATAGTCTAACCAACTTAACTTCTAGGACACATACCATAATGCTTCTGTACACATGTGCGCTGATGCTCTGAGCTGCCAAAACTATGTATACTGTCTAGTCTTCAACACTTCACTGAATTCTGATCTTTACATCAAGTGCGCTGACTCCAAACTACTATATGACTTTTCGGCCATAACAAAAACACTATATCTAGTCATCTACTTCAGTTTAGATAACTTTCCCACAATGTCCCCTTTTTTCATTGATGGCAACAAAGGAATATGGCCAAGTAGCTAATTGTCCCTTAACACAAAATTTTTTTGTCTTCTATACATTTTTTATACATAATCTTATATCTCCCTATACATATTATACTCCATATTCTATACATAACTCCCCCTTTGACATTAATGATAAAGGTGTAGCAAAAAACTATATCTACACATACTTACTTAGAGAAAAAACCTAGATATGCTATCTTGAGGTTCTGTATCTCCTTCTTCCAAAAAGTTATCAAGGAGTTAACTATCTAGAGATGGGCGCATAAAGCATATTGAAGCTTCTCCATATTTTTTAGATCTATGCTTAGACCTTGATCATAGGTAATCATTGTGGCATCTATCTCCTTTATGTTCTGATTGAGAATGTCTAGTGAGGGCGCAAGAGCATTCCTCAACTAAGTCTGTCTAGATCTTATCTTTGCCATCTCTTTCTTTGCCTTCTCAATTTTATCCAATTGACCATGGTAAACATTATTACACATGTTCACATCAGTGGATGAGTCTTTCATTGAACTCTTCACTTGTTCAGTCATAGCTTCTACATCTTGTATTGTCTTATGATGGGCATCAGTAAGTTTATCCTGATCCATGTAATCTACAATGAATTTCCTTCCTTGATCAAAAAATTCTTTCAAGGATGCTTGTCCTGTCTTGAGTGAATTTAGATCTAGAGAAAAGTTTCTCATCAACTCATTCAATCTCTTCTTTATGTCAGTAGGAAACAAACTATTTAGTATGTTCACTAATTCCATGAGGAGAGGATTTCTCATGACTTGTTTCTCATTTTCCTTCTCCATAGCTAAGACGTTGAACTTAATCAGGTCTTCTTCTCTCCATGAGTCCAAACTAGATGTGTTAGGTGTTAAACTTGACAACAATGTTGAGGGGGAAGTGATGGGAGTGCTATCCATCACTTCTAGTTTTACCTTGGGTAGATCCACAAAAGTTTCATCTTTCTCTTGATCTTTTTCTTCCATCTTATTTTCTTCTTTCTTTTCTTCCTCTTCCAATTTCCCTTCTTCTTTCTCATTTGATATATTCTCAATTAATACCTCTTCTTGATGAGTGGGAGGTGTGTTGTTGCATAAGATCCTAGCCTCTTGTGTACTCACAAAAGCTTCCTCAAACTTATCTAAGTATGTGTCCATGGCCACCATGGCTATCTCAAAATTATCAATGATAATGGTGATGTCCTTGAGTGATTCTAACATGGGCTTAGATTTATCTACCACTATTTGTACTTCCACTATAGGTGTTGAATCCTGAGGACCTGCAGACTATTCCTTGATAGTCTCTATTGCATTGTCTTTCTTACTAAGTACTTGAGAGATGGGCGCAGACATAGATTTCATGCCTTTTTCTAAGAATACCTTCTCAAAGGCCTTCTCTATCTCCTTAGAGATCATCTCATAGTCTTTGTTCATGAGATGTAGTGTTCTCAACTTTCACCTTAAGTGTGGCTTCACCAAATTAAACTGTTACCCTGATTTTCATGTGCATGCAAATGTGGCTAATATGTATTCTAGGATCTCTATTTTTACCTTGCCAAGCATCCCTAAAAATTTCATAGATTTATGTCCTATTCTCTGGCCTCTATAATTTGTTTTATCCCTTGGTCTACAGGTCCCAAAATTTGAAAAAAGTAGTGGTTGCCAAGAAAAACCCTACAAACCCTAGGCCAAGTTTCTATTTCATTGTTACTTTATCGGCCACTTAAAAATCCCAATATCCACATGCACTTTATTTTTCTTCGATCACTAGTTTTACTTTGTTCACTGGTGGTCTTTTTGTGTGGGGTGCCAAACAGGAAGCTCAACAGTTGTCGTGAATTCATGAAGGGTCTATTAGAGGCTTGTGATTTCATGATAGCCATCGATCTTCCCTTTTATTCAATGCTTCAAACCTTGTGTGGGTCCATTGCCACATTTTCCAACTTGGAGGCTTTTTATTGGTCAAGGGATGATGACTTGTATGTTGTCAGCAGGCCCGATTGTCAGTTTCCTTTTTTGATCAATGATTGGCATGTGTTCTCATGAAGTGTGTCAGAGGTATGTGATTATAAGACAATCATTGATTCTCCTTTGTGATGTAACTCTTCAAATAGGTGGGTCCACTACTATGTGTACACAAATGGTGGCTTCTCATTGGTCCACCTAATAATGATTTGGCATGAGTCAGTGGGACCAGGGTTCCAACGTTGCATAGGGCTTTAACATCCATAGAAAATCTATGGTTGGTGTGTGTTCTCATGGGTTTTGTCAGAACCGTGAGATCATACGCTGACTATCAATTTTACTTTATTCTTAGGTGACAAATGCTAGGTGGGTCCTTTGACAATTGGAGCTGACATGCTAAAATTTGATTGGCCGACAAAGCGATGACTAGAGTGTGTCAGTGGGGCCTGTTGGATACAATTGTCTAAAGGAGATTGTTGGATTAATTGTGTGTTGTCTTTGATGTCACAAAAATGTCATGTCAATTATCATGCTTAGTCAGTCAAAAAAGTAGTTCCCAGTGATTACCGAGCTCAGTCGGTCAGCTAAGTGATTCTCAATGATTACCGAGCTCAGTTGGTCAACAAGGTAGTTTTCTATGTTTACAGAGATCTCTTGGTCTCCAAAGGATGTTGCAGAATTCACAATGGTAACCGAGTTCACTCGGTCACCAAAGGAATTCTTTTCAGATTAGTGTTTACCAAGCAAGGTCGGCCCAGTAAAGAATTTTGTTAATTTGAGGAATAAAGTTTGTTTATTCAAGCTGACTATGGTTATGATTAGTAATGTTGGTAATGATTATTAGTGATGACTTGACAATGTGAATGGACAATCCGAATGGTATATATAGAGGGTCAAGTTGTGAATTCAATGTGTGCAAGTGAAAAGAGTGAAAGTGTGGACAAGTGTGAAAGAAGAAGAGTGTGTGGATGAGCGAACACGCAAATCATTTTGAAGGAAAGTGTGAACAAATTTTGAAGGATGGTTAGATATCCTTGAGGAGTAGTAGAGATATATTTGATCAGGAAGGATCTAGTGAAGAAGAATAGAGATCTGTAATCAGAAATTCAGTTGCATCATTATTCAGGTCATTTCATTGTTACTTTCTTACCATTGTAGCAGTGATTTCTAAATCTCTTAACCGAGTTGGTTTAACAACCATTTTGTAAATCCTCTAACAAGGTGATAGTTCTATTGAATTGTTCAAAGACCTCTTAGAAGGCCACTCCTAACAGGGTGATTAAATCCTCTAACAAGGTCACACCTAACAGTGTGTTTTGTAACCTTTTACCGGGTTGGCTCCTAACAGGGCATTACTTCAGAAGAGTGAAAAATAGTAACTAGTTACATTGGTGGTTTTTCCCATATTGGGTTTCCACGTTAAATCTAGTGTCTCTTGTGTTCATATTATTTTTTTTATGCATGCATGTTAATCATTGATGAATACTTAAGAACATTTATAATTATACTCACTGCAATAACTGAGTTTCAACATTTCTCTGTATGTTTGCTGAGTAACAATAGTAAATGATTTAATAAGACATCTAAAGGATCTGTGGTAATATTTTTGTGGTTAACTGATTCACCCCCCCTCTTAGTTACTCCATCTATATTTCAAATATGGCCGTGTCAGAGGTTCTACAGGATTGTCAGTTTTGAAGAGATCTAATGGCTAGTGTAAAGGTGCAAGGAATCATTCTGACATTTGAGATCATGTGCCAGTTGTTCAAATGGAATCTTGTCTTCAATGGGTCCAATGTCAAATTGGTCACTGAGGTGTTTACTAATAAGGCAGCTAAAATGAATGGAAAGGTGACAAATGGAAAAATGGGCCTAGGGTTTAGTGAAGTATTTCATGAATCAATGACTAAAGGGGTTTTTCATGTTCGCCAGACTTAACCGGGGTCAAATAAAGTATTAAATGATTCTGTGACTGAAGGAAAATTAGAACCTGAGGTAAATGCCAAGTTAGTTTTGTAGTCAAGTGCTGAGCCTGGGTAAAAAGGAGGATCTGACGGTCGCATTTTAAAGAGAGATTGAGTTTCAAATTTTGACTGTCGATAGGGAATTTTAGCACCACCTGTGACCATTTTATCAATTTTTAAATTCAAATATCTCAAAATATCATATTTCAACAGTTATGGCAAGACTAAGTTGTAGGTAGGTAGATGGATCATGGCGACTGGATTTTTGCAGGTATAAACATGAAATGGACACAGAAACATAGATATCTAATCAGCTGGGATATTTTCATGTGCATTTATGGCCAAATTTGACAGAATTAGGGTTTGATTATTATATGAAAAATTATGTAACCCTAATTAGATATTTTTGGCTCTTGCCTATGTGCATTAGAGGAGATGTATATAATGTTTTTGGAGAGCTTTAGAGTAGACAATTGACTTTTTGTAAAAGAAGAGTTGGACAATTGTAAAGAGAAAAATATATCTTTTCTTAGAAATCTATCTGTGGCATTCTTCTTGCCCTCTAGTTTTCTATAGTTGTAAATTCCCATTGATAATTTAGATATTGAAGATATTTTGTGACATTTCTCATGTCCCTATGCCTTCTTGTGTGAGTTATCTCTTAAATCATTTCAGTATTTACATGCTTCTCAGTGATATCTTAGGGTTCTTGACCCCTCTTCCTTTCTACAATTTTGTGTATCATTGTGGATGATTTGATTTGAATGCTTTTGTGGGTATACTAAAACCCCTTAACTATCTTGTCTCATTCCTATACCGAGTTGCAGAGGTGAATGTTTGTTTGCAGGTCATAGATTGTTGTCTAACTCCAAAGAGTGTTATTGTTTGTGAAAGAATCTCTCTCTTTCCCTGAATACCCTCTTTATTTGCAGACCCTTCTATGAAATATTTATGCAAGCCTATTTAGTAAGTTGTGATTTCCTAGACCTAAGTTTGTGCATTGAGTCCATCTTTTATACTATAATTCATAGCTTCATTTCAGTGCATCACCTAGTAGGTAGTTTTCTTTCAGTCATTTCCCTTTCAAGCATTCCTTCTATCCCTTTCCCTCAAAAGATTTACTTTTCATTTCAAGAAGCAAATTAAGATGATTATCCAAGAGGAGCCAGCCTAGAATCTCAAGGTCTCATCTTAGTTAGCATAGGTCCCACAACCTGGAGATGATTCCCATGTTATACTAGGTTATCAAGACTATGAGAGCTTGAAACAAGGGTGCAAACTTAGTGTATAATAATTCTGGCACACCCGGTGGGATAGTAAAGAATCATAAATTCATGTTTGAAGTTATGCTATCTCTGATATACTGATTGCATAATATAGGCTTTTAGAAGTTGTTCTATCAAGTATATCTGGTGACTCCATTGGTGGAAGGATTCAGGCTAAATTTGTTCAAAGTTTATGAGAAAGATTGAGACTAGGAGCTCAAAGCCTACTGAATTTTTAGAGTGACCCTAAAAAACAAGCTACAAAGGATGGTCAACTCAAATAACATCCCCTACAAGGAGAGTTCAGTCTACACCTCCTGATTCTTTAGATAGGAGACCTTTTCCCTTTCATTCCAAAAGAAGAGGAAGATCTATAACTAGAGATCTAGAAGAAGACTCAAATCTAGTAGCAAATACAACTCACATAGTTGTTAATCTTCAAATCAAAACTTCTACAATGGCTAGATAGTTTTCTTTTGCACCTTTCAACCAGGGAAGTCCATTGACTTTCACTATACATCATGATGTACCCTTGGTAGCATTGAAGAGCTTACCTAATTTCACAAGTGAAGGGCAGACTACTACTTTTGAGTACATAAGAGATGTGACCACCATCTGCAGCATACACAACATAACCCAAGAAGATGTGGTCACAAAGTTATTGGTAGCCTCTCTAAAAGGTAAGGCTCTTGAATGGTTTAGAACTCTAGCTGTTGGTTCTATTAATTCATGAGATGGGTTAGGAGATGTATTAAGTAAGCATTTTGAGGATAAATCAGATAATTTGTCTCTAGTTGAATAGTTGACAACCATTAAAAGAGACCCTCAAGAGCAAATGACAGATTACAATACTAGATTCCTTAAGACATGGATAGAATTCCAGCCATGGTAAGGCCATCAGCTGACCATGCTTTTATATACTACGTGCAAAGTTTGAATGGTCAAATTTCTATCATGATCTAGTCTATGGGTGGTACTTCTTTACCCCAAGCCTTTGACATAGTTGTCAGGGCTGAAAATTATTTAATTCAAGTAGGCATGATAGCTAGAAGGCCACCTATGCCCATTTTTCCTAGCCTTCAACCCATTGCACCTACACAAGTACCTCCATTTACCCCTATTCCCACCATATTAGCACCTCAAGCTAGTACCAGTGGTTAGGAGCTAACAACAAGTTTCTCCTAAGAGTTGAAAGAGAAAGAATAGTCAAGAAAGTAGTCAGAAATAAATCACAAACTTGTTGCAGACCTTGACTAAAGAAGTAACAAATTTAAAGAAGCAGGGTCAAGGAATCAGACCACCTTTTCAGCCACAAGGCCAAAGTCCTAATCAACAATATCAAAATCAAGGATAGCCTTATTAGCAAATAGGCCACCATACCAAGGATGCTATCAAAGACAAAGGCAATGTTTTAACCAAAGACCATTCCAACCATATAACCCTGCACCTCTCAATTCTGCAAATCTAGTGAGGGATATGGTTCCTAGTCAAAATAATGTGGCTAGGGATAATGAATGGTGTTTTCCTTGTAATCATCCTCACAATTAGGCTACATGTTCAAATGGATGGATGAACCAAGCTCTAATGGTTCAAAATGCCTCACAAGGTCAATCAGAGGCTTCATCCAGTCGGTCAGTCCCTCAACAAGAACCATAAGAAAATGGGACTGCTCTTTTCAATTAGGAGCAACTAGACTTCAATGGAGTCAATGATGAAGTTTCTTTTGTTTCCTATACAAGAGAAAAGAGGAGAGCTCAAGATATGGAGCGAGTAGACTCTGGTAATAAAGCTACTACATCTACAGAGCCACTGTAGCAGGCTACCCCTACCACATTCAAGGAGATTCCTACTATTACAAACAAAGAAGGGAAACAGTCCAAAGAAGTGGAGCCCATCATAGTGAAAGCACAACAAAGAGTACACACTATGACACCTTTTAATATTGTAGACAACATGAAGAAGGTGAATCTCACCATGTCTATGTGGGACTCTTTGGCTATTCCAAGGTAGTCTGACATTTTGAAGAAGGTCATGACCGAAGTAACAACTCCTCAACCTACAAAGGAAGCTACAAAGCCAGTGTTGGTTAACAATGATCAAGAAAAGGATACTCCAAGTAGAAACTCCAAGGCCAATACCATGCAAGGTAGGAACTCAAAGCCACCTCCCTTTTATGTATCTCTAATTATTGGAAAATCTTTAGTACATAATTATATGGTAGATAGTGGAGCTACTAGTACTATAATGCCCAAGAAGGTAGATGACCAATTAGGACTAAAATATGAACCCTTTCAAAAGAAGGTTACACAACTTGATGGGTCCTTAGTCAATACTATAGGTGTGGCCAAGGATACTAGTCTAATCCTTCATGCTAGTCCTAATTTCTCCATCCTCCTTGATATATATATATATATATATATATATATATATCATAGATCTACCTGCATTATTTGATATATGTCTTTCAAGGGAGTTTACAGCCAAAATAGGAGGCTATCTATCCTCTGATTGGTCTCACATGCTATTTCATACAAGGTATGGGACCAAGGTCACCATTAAATCAAAAACATTGGTAGCACATTGTATAGAACCATATGTGTCCAATTCCATCAATGTAAACTACCCCATATTTGATGATAGTGACTTCTAGACTATTGGAGAAGCAGACACTAAGATAGGGGATATCCCTAATATTATTCTAGATGAAAGAGCTTCAGAAGCCCAAGAAAGCCTTATTTGGGATTTTGGTTTGGGAAGTTATTTAATACAAGAAAGTGGGTCTATAGAACCAAGCCTTCTCAAAGAAGACACTGATTTAGAGGATCAGAATAATCAGGTTTGGGAACTATTTTTTGATGGAGCTAGAAGTATACATGGTTCTAGTGGTGGTGCTATGTTAGTGTCCCCAAAAGGAGAAAGGTATTATACTATCTTTAGATTTAGTTTCTCCTGCACTAGCAACACTGCAGAATATGAAAGCCTTGTGAATGGACTGGAGTGGGCTAGAAAAGAGAGCTTAGAGCCTTAAAAGTTTATGGTGATAGTGAATTGGTTGTCAGCCAAGTAAGAGGGATAAGTGAAACCAAAAATGACACTTTGAGAGCATACAAACATAGATTTTGGGATGCAATTGAAGAATTTTGTGCTTTCAATATTGTTGCTATCCCTAGAAAGCTAAATCAAAATGTAGATAGATTAGCTACTGTCGGATCTCAGTATGATATTCCCAATAGCATTTCAAAAGAGATAGATCAACAACATATCAAAGTGATTGTCAGACCCTCTATTCCTAATAATAATGTCAATTGGTAGGTGTTTGATAATGATGAACAAATTCTACAGTTCTTGTTTGAAGAAGATATTTTTTCAAAGCATAATCAAGATAGGTTATCAAGAAACTATGGTGATCAAGTGGGGTAAAAGCACAAAGTTGTGTCATGTTTCAGGACAAATTATCAGCACAGCTAAATTTGAGTATTTCTAACTAAAATTATTTTTTGTCAAACATATGGTCTAGCTAGATTCATTCTAGCTAAGTTAGATAAGTTCTTCACCTTTTCCAATTGGAAATATCTATTAAAATCATGTTTTATAACAATTACTAAAGAAATAAAATTATTTCAGAAAAGTGACATTTCAATAACTCTTACTCTTTTTAATGATATTTTTTTACAAATATAAAAATACCCTTTTTTAGAGCATAGAGTCAAGATTATCATCATATAATGTTTATAGTATTTTAATTAGATCTAATATATTATAATTTCAAAATACTACAAGTAGGTATTTTAACATTCGAGAAGAAGATGCTTCAAAAATAGAAAAAAATAGTAAAGCTTATCAAAAAAATTGAAAATTTATATTTAACACTAGAGGAGAGAGTTATCTTCAAGAGTGTGTAATTTATTTTCTGAATGGTGTAGATTTGATAGGGGAAATTTGACGTGAGATGAAAACTGATGATTTCAGGTATGTTCGACTTTGAGTAGTTATAACAGAGAAAATATACATTGAAAACTATTTTTTCTTCTTTTTTGCACTAGCTATACATTTTATCTATGACATATTTTGAAATCAAAGGAAAAAGAGATTATTTGCATATACTTTTTTGGTGCGGACAAGACCCTCATTTTTCAACATTTTTCAGCACGTAAAAAATGGACTTAAAAAATTTAAAAACTATGTGAATTCTTGTTAAAAAAAATTTAAAAAAATTATAGCCATAAACTTCATCCACTTTTACACATTTCATTAGTTTACATCATCTCCAAATTTTAAACATAAATGCCATTTTTATGTCATTAAAGTTAAAATTTTTATGTGTTGTTGACCTTTTCCTTTATAAAAGTGTGACATAGCTTTGTACTTTTACCCAGTGATACAACTTAAGTCCAATAAGATGCCTAGAGGTCTTATCACCTTAGAGACAGTCTTCAACAAGGATGATCAGGTTAAGAAGAACAAAGTTGGTCTGGTAGTTCAACAAGAACATTGTGTTGAATTAGAGTTGGAACTAGGCAAGAGCTTACAATTTGGAAAAGTAAACACTAAATTGGAAGATCAAGCTTACACTCAGTTATTCAAAGAATTAAGTGATGCATTTGCATGGAAATATGAAGACCTCAAAGGTTTTGATCTAGCCCTTTCTCAACACACTATTGAATTAGAACCTAATGCCAAACCAGTGAGGCAAAAGAAAAGGCCTGTTAATCCCAAGCTTGATCCACTTATGCATAAAGAAGTGCTCAAATTGATAGAAAGTGGTATCATCTACCCCATTAAGCATACTAGTTGGGTTTCTAACCTTGTTCCTATCAAGAAGAAGAATGGGGATTTAAGATTATGTGTTGATTTCAGGGACCTTAACAGAGCCTCCTTGAAGGACCACCATCCACTACCCTCTATGGAACAAATTTAACAATGTGTCTCTGGATCTGAGAGATTTACATTATTGGATGGCTATTCAGGATACAATCAGATCCTAGTAAATGAAGAGGATCAATACAAAACTGCATTTACAACCAAGTGGGGAACCATGGCTTATCAAAACATGCCCTTTGGTTTGTCAAATGCAGGTGCTACTTTTCAAAAGGCAATGGATATGGCCTTCAAAAGCCTCATGTACAAGTTTGTATTGGTCTACTTAGATGACATAAATATCTATTCTAAACATGTAGTAGACCATATCAAACATCTGAGGAAGATTTTTGAAAGGTGTAGAGAGTTTGGGATATCTCTAAATCCCAGGAAATGTGTGTTTGTAGTTCATGAAGGAAAATTATTTGGATATGTAGTATCCAAAGAAGGAATTACAATGGATCCTGAGAGAATTGCAGCCATCTTTGAATTACCATTGCCACATCATAAGAGAGGTCTCCAATCTTTCATAGGAAAGATTAATTTTGTCAAGCGTTTCTTGCCTAATATTGTAGATTTACTAAAGCCTTTGATAGCCATGCTAAAGATGAGCTCAACTTTCAGTTGGACTAAAGAAGGAAAAGCTAATTTCCAGGCTATCAAAGAGGCCTTAATAGAAGCCCCTGCTCTCCTAAACCCAAATTTCAGTAAGGATTTTATCCTTTATTCTTATGGAGGTCATGATGTTATATCTGCAATATTGACCCAAGAAAATTCAGAAGGATTGGAGTAGCCTATTACTTTCTTTAGCAAAGGTTTAGAGGAGTATGAACAGAGATACTCTTTTGTAGAAAATCATGCACTTGTTGTGGTGAAGAGCCTTAAGAAATTAAGATATCTATTGACCCATAGAAAGGTACACTTGAAAGTCACTCATCCAAGTGTCAAAGAATTTTTTCTTTCCAAGGACCTAAATGAAAAAAGGGCTGGTTGGATCACCAAGGTAATGGAATATGATATTAATATTTAGACCACCAAGCTAGTTAGAGGAAGAGGTCTTTGTGAGCATTTGGTAGGGGATCAAAGTTCAAAGAAATTAGAGCAAATGGATACATCTTTGGTTGTGCATTCTATAGAAGAACATGCCAAGGCATCAGGTTGGTTGCCTAACATGGTTCATTTCTTGAAAATAGGACAATGTCCTATAGGTTTGGATTCAGAAAAAGAAGGTATTATAGATTACAATCTATTCCTTTTGTGCTGATAGATGAAGTTCTTTTTAGAAAGGATCGCAATGGTGTCCTTTTAAGATGGATTGATTTAGAAAAGATAGTTGATGTCCTATTTGAGTTTCATGATGGACCTTTTGGAGGTCACTTTTCTCCTAGGACTACTGCTTTTAAAATCATGAGGGCTGGCTACTATTGGCCATCTATCTTTAAGGATAGTGATGATTATGTGAGAAGATGCATCAAATGTGCTATGTTTGTAGGAAAAGAAAGGCTTGTAGCCTTGCCCCTACAACCAGTCAAAATAGAGCAACCTTTCATGAAGTGGGGTATAGATTTCATTGGCATGATCAATCCTCCATCTAATGCAAGACACAAATGGATAATTACTGCAACTGATTATTTCACTGGATGGATAGAGGCAGTTGCCTTAAAAGAATCAAATGAGAGTGTTGTATTAATTTTTTATGATGATATAATTCATAGATTTGGCACTTCGAACTCCATAATATGAGATAATGCATTGGCATTCACAAGCATTAAAGTCTTAGAATGGGCAATCAGGAATGACATTTATCTAAATACAAGTTGAAATTATTATCCCCAGGGCAATGGCTTAGCAGAGTCAACAAACAAGAACTTGAGTAGGATAATCAAGAAGACCCTGCAGGATAACCAAAGGAGTTGGCATACTAAGTTGAAATCTACTTTATGGTTAGATAGAATCAACCCAAAGAAGATTATTGGGAATTCTCCTTATGTGTTAGTATATGGTAGAGAGGCTAAGTTGTCCATTTCAACTAAGTTACCAGCTCTGGACTTAGCTACTAAATATGCCTTGTTTGAAGAAGGAGATCCTTTACAAATTAGATATGCTCAGCTCATGGAGTTAGAAGAACACAGAGACAAATCCATGAAATATATGGAGTTCCATCAAATTCAGAAAAAGAAGAACTTTGATAAAAGAGCTAGGATCAGAAATTTCAAGATTGGAGATGTAGTCCTCAAATGGGATGAGTTTAGATCTAGACTTGGTAGACATACAAATTTTGATTCATTTTGGGGTGGACCATTTGTTATAACAGAGTGCAAGGGACCCAATTCTTTTTAGCTATCAACTCTTGAAGGAGATGCCTTGCCAATCCTAGTATATGGATTCCATTTGAAGCCCTACTTTGAGGTTAATCCCTCTCTGTAAAATTCTTGTAAATATGTGTTTCCTACTTTCTTTCCCTATTTCCTAGGTTAGTTTCCTACTTTTTGAGAAGTGCCTATGCACAAGTTCATTCTTCTGGTTCAGTTTTGTGTCTTTGTCAAAGTTTTGTGTTCCTGAGATGACCCCATGCCCAATGAATTATGTCAAGGCCACTGATCAATGTCTAGTAGGCTGACATCCAGCAAAAATCACCAAAATGTTACCCTAATTTTCATGTGCATGCAAATTTGGCTAATATGTATCCCAAGATCTCTATTTTTACCTTTCCAAGCATCCCTGAAAATTTCATAGATTTATGTCCTATTCTCTGGCCTCCACAATTTGTTTTATCCCCTAGTCTATAGGTCCCAAAATTTGAAAGTAGTTGTTGCCAAGAAAAACCCTACAAACCCTAGGCCAAGTTTCTATTTCATTGTTACTTTATCGGCCACTTAAAAATCCCAATATCCACATGCACTTTATTTTTCTTCGGTTGCCAGTTTTACTTTGTTCTCCAATGGTCTTTTTATGTGGGGTCCCAAATAGGAAGATCAATGGTTGTCATGAATTTGCGAAGGGTCAGTTAGAGGCTTGCGATTTCATGATAGCTGTCGATCTTCCCTTATACTCAGCACTTCAAACCTTGTGTGGGTCCATTGCCACATTTTCCAACTTGGAGGCTTTTTATTGGTCGAGGGATGATGACTTGTACATTGTCAGTAGGCCCGATTGTCAGTTTCCTTTTTTGATCAATGGTTGGCGTGTGTTCTCATGAAGTGTGTCAGAGGTATGTGATTATAAGACAACCATTGATTCTCCTTTGTGACGTAACTCTTCAAATAGGTGGGTCCACTGCTATGTGTACACAAATGGTGGCTTCTCATTGGTCCACCTAATAATTATTTGGCATGTGTCAGTGGGACCAGGGTTCCAGCGTTGCACAGGGCTCTGACAAATGGCAAAATGGGTCAAGGGTTTAGTGAAGTATTCCACAAATCAGCGACTAAAGGGGTTTTTCATGTTCAAAAAACTTAACTAGGGTCAGCTAAAGTATTAAATGATTCTGTGATTGAAGGAAAATTGGAACCCAAGGTAAATGCTGAGTTAGTTTTGCAGTCAAGTGCCAAGCCTGGGTAAAAAGGAGGATCTGACGGTTGCATTTGAAAGAGAGATTGTTTCAAATGCTAACCATCGATAGGGAATATTTGCACCACCTGTGACTATTTTATCAATTTTTAAATTCAAATATCTTAAAATATCAGATTTCAATAGTTATGGTGAGACCGAGTTGTAGGTAGGTAGATGGATCATGGCAACTAGATTTTTGCAGGTATAAACATGAAATGGACACGCAAACATAGATATCTAATTAGATGGGATATTTTCATGTGCATTTATGGCCAAATTTGACAGAATTAGGGTTTGATTATTATATGAAAAATTATGTAACCCTAATTAGATATTTTTGGCTCCTGCCTGTGCGCATTAGAGGAGATGTATATAATGTTTTTGGAGAGCTTTAGAGCAGAGAATTGACTTTTTGTAAAAGAAGAGTTGGACAATTGTAAAGAGAAAAATATATCTTTTCTTAGAAATCTATCTATGGCATTCTTCTCACCCTCTAGTTTTCTATAGTTGTAAAGTCCCATTTATAATTTAGATATTGAAGATATTTTGTGACATTTCTCATGTCCCTATGCCTTCTCATGTGAGTTATCTCTTAAATCATTTTAGTATTTACATGCTTCTCAGTGATATCTTAGGGTTCTTGACCCCTCTTCCTTTCTGCAATTTTGTGTATCATTGTGGATGAGTTGATTTGAATGCCTTTGTGGGTATACTACAACCCCTTAACTATCTTGTCTCATTCCTATACCAAGTTACATAGGTGAATGTTTGTTTGTAGGTCATAGATTGTTGTCTAACTCCAAAGAGTGTTATTGTTTGTGAAAGAATCTCTCTCTTTCCCTGAATACCCTCTTTCTTTGCAGACCCTTCTATGAAATATTTATGCAAGCCTATTCAGTAAGTTATGATTTCCTAGACCTAAGTTTGTGCATTGAGTCCATCTTTTATACTGTAATTCATACCTTCATTTCGGTGCATCACCTAGTAGGTAGTTTGCTTTTAGTCATTTCCCTTTCAAGCATTCCTTCTATCCCTTTCCCTCAAAAGATTTACTTTTCATGTCAAGAAGAAAATTAAGGTGATTATCCAAGAGGAACCAGCGTAGAAACTAGAGGTCTCATCTAAGTTAGCATAGGTCCCACAACCTGGAGATGATTCCCATGTTATACTAGGTTATCAAGACTATAAGAGCTTTAAACAAGGGTGAAAACTTAGTGTATAACATCAAAAATAGTGAATTTTCTTCAATAGAACATATTGGAAGAGTGGAATCAAGAATTTGTTCCCTCATTCTGAAGTCTTCTTTAGTGGCTTGTCTCTTCAAGGTATCCAATATCTCCCATACTTTATCAGGAATTGTTGTTTTCAATTCAAGAACTATCTTCTTGAACTTTATCATATGTTTTACAATCATATCATGTATTTTTGATTTATCAATCTCACTATAAGATTCATAAAACTTCCCTACTTGATCAATTCTACCTGCATGAACAATTCTTGTGCTCAATAATTTGAGGCTTGGTTTGAATCCTGCCTTAGGAGGTGCTTGAATGTTTTTATTTCTCCTTGTAGCTCATGAGGATGGATGACTAGTGTTGGTTTCTTTCTTCCTTTTGGCTATTGGCTTATACTCCAGAGGAGCATTAGAATCACTGGTTTCTTTGGGCACATAAGGAGTTTCATAAGATATATCCTTCTGATTGTCATCTTTTTCAATTTTTATTTTCTTCATCTTAGGATCTTCTTGTTCTTTTTCTACTGCTGTGCTCTTCAATTCCAAAGTAATCTTCTATTCCCTTTCCTTTTCAAGGTCTCCTTGGGATACACCATGAATCCTTAAGATCTCTAATGTGACTTTGGCAACCTTCATTTTTGTTGCTACGCTATTAAGCTTTGCATCTACTTCTCTTGTCTTCTCCTCATATGTTCCCCATCTAGGTTCATTAGGATCTTTGGGGGCTAACAGTAGTACCTATGCATATGCTTCAAGGACCTATTCCTCTACCTCATAGCCAAGTGGATGAATCCACTTAGTCCTTAGTTCAACAACTTCCATACAAGTTGTATCTATCTCTGCCATAAAACAAATTGAATCCTTATACTTTTCCACAATACTCTCTAGAATCTTGTATCTCATTCGCATCTTATCTCTAAAGGTCTTCAATTCCAATGTTATATAATTCGTTAGTGTACTTTAAAGTGAAAAATCTGCCATTAATGCAAGTCGCGTAAACCAGGCTATCACTTCAAAATTTGCAACTCAAGTTCTACTAACAATCAACATGTGCACTCTTGCACATAGGTATCTCTTTACTCCAAAAGCTTAATTCCAAAGGAACATACTCTGAGGATGAGTATACCAGCCACACAGCAGTCTAGAGCTAAATTAGCTCCCCTTATGATCCTGAGGACCATTCATCCAGATGTAGAGGGTGCGTCCACCGCGGATGCATCCAATACATTCTCATTAGTCATGTCCTTCTTTTTCTTTGAAAAAATCACACTCACATCATCTGAGGCTTTGACAAAGTTATCTTCTCCTACGGGATCCAAAACTAGTTCTCCAGCCTTTTTAGGACTTCCCTAACCTTGCATCCTTGATCTATAGAACCTTGAGATATGTATAGCTTTGTTACAAGAGTGAAAAATGATTGGAGGTCTTATATTCCTTGGCACATTGACATGAGTCACCATTCTATATTGATTTTTTGTGTGAGCATTATAGTTACATATCTGGCATGTAACATTCTAAGAACTTCTTACATTTGTTTGATTCTGATTTCTCTGATCTTGCTGAATTTTATTCTTCTTACTAGTCTTGCAATTCATAGCTCTATGACCAAACTTGGTGCATGAATAACATAAACCATTAAAATGTTTTACCTTTTTATAGTTCCTCGCAATGTATCCATGCTTGTTACAAGAAAAACAAGTACGTTCTACTTTCTTGCACTCATTCTTAGGTGGTCCACTATTATCTTTGGTTTGATCTTCAGTCTTTTTAGCATCAGTAGATTCCTTTTGTGAATCTTTCTTGCTTGCATATTGTCAAATCTGATTTTGTGCTTCATTGTATCCAATACAACTAGTGTCTCCTTTGGCTCTTCTTGCATACAACTAAGATTCTACCAAATCAGCACTAGTGTGCAACTTGTCAATATGATCCTTTGCTTCTTTCAATTCAGACTCTGAGCTTTCTTTTCTATTCCTTAGCTCCAAGATTTCCATGTTTTCTTTCCTTAGTTCTTCAGTCAGTCGAAGGTTCTCTTTGATCTGTTCATCATAGAATGCCTGATTATTAGTTAGCTTATCATCAAACTCTTCAATTTTTTATTTTAAGGATTTGTTTTCTTCATTGAGCTTCTTGACCATTGTCCCTAGATCACTGGTAGAGCATTCTTTCAAATCTTTCCTTATCTTTTTGATGACTAATTGAGCATCACTGAGTTTATCCTTTATTTCTTCAGATTCTCTTTCTGACTTGTCTAGATCTTCAAGAGTAGCTTAAAGATTTCTTTTCAGATGTTTCATTTCAACTTTTTCCATGATCTCCTCAAGTGGTTAAACTTCTTTGCTGAGGACCAGAGCTCTGATACCAATTGTTAGGAATGGAAACACTGAGAGGGGGGAGTGAATTAGTGTTCATTTTATTTTAACTTTTCACTTTAATCTTTATGTTTCAAACTTAAATGCTTAAGTAATGAAATAGGTAAAACCCCGGTGGGAATTGATACCCACTAATATTCTACACTAGTGTTTTGTGATCCTTGTTAGAAGATCCTTTACCTTGTTAGGAGTAGCTTTACAATGCTTTAAGTATAGTAGACCTTGTTAAGGGTCAGACCCTCTTAGGAGTCTTTTACAATCATCCCTATTAGGGGAGAGGACACACTATCCAAAAGGTCACTACTCAAGTGGTGTAGGCTACAACCTTCTGATCTTAGTACACACTATATTTGCAAGATGAACTGTCACTGTGACACTGCTTGTCAGATCAATTCCTTTTATGCCCTGATGCTTTGACCTCTATAAAAGTTCTAATACATCTTCTAGTGTCTTCATACACTTCTACTCTTCTTATGATTACTCTTTATCAACTTCCATACCGAATACAATGGGTGCACCTTATATTTATGCGCTCATACAAAATACATAATTAGTTTAGCCCTATAACTAATTACAAACAACACTTCCAAATGAATTGGCTTAAGTGTGCTTACAATTATACATATAAACATGTCAAAAACTTAAATACAATGGGCGCATAGCCTTTACAACATTACGTTATAATCAAAAACCAAAATGCTAACTATTGACTCCATGCTCTATTCTCTATTGGCACACACTGACTGTAACTTTCTCATCCTTGCACATCTACTTATGTGCTCATAGACTAAGCAAGAATATAGTCTAACCAACTTAACTTCTAGGGTGTAGACCATAATGCTTCCGTACACATGTGCGATGATTCTCTGAGCTATCAGAACTATGTATATTGTCCAATCTCAACACTTAACTAAATTATGATCTTTACATCAAGTGCACTAACTCCAAACTGCTATATGACTTTGTTTCCATAATGACAACACTATGTCTAGTCATATACTTTAGTATAGACAACTTTACAACATATCTTCCTCATGATTACATATCTAATCATGTGCTCATAGACTAAGCATGAATATAATCTAACCAACTTAACTTCCAGGATGCACACCATAACTCAGCTGTACGCATGTGCACTGATGCTCTGAGCTTTAGGAACTCTGTACACTATCCAGTCTTCAACACTTAACCATTTTTTTCTCTTTACATCAAGTGCACTCACTCCAAACTTCTATATGACTTTTTTGCCATAATGAAAACACTATAGTAAGCCATATACACTAGTATAGACAACTTTCCAACAATCTCCCCCTTTCTCATTGATGGCAATAAAGGAATATGGCCAAGTTGCTAACTATTCTTATTACAAAAACTTTTGTCTCCCTATACATATCTTTTCTATCTTATATCTTCTTATACATATCTATTATCAATATTCTATACATACTCCCCCTTTGAAATTAATGAAAAAGCTATGTCAAAAACTAAATCTACAAAAACTTACTATGATAGTACATTTGAATATGCAATCTATAGATTTTGGATCTCCTTCTTCTGAAATGTGATCAGTGAATTTACAATCTGTAGATGGGCACATAAAGCATACTGAAGCTTCTCCATCTTCTCCAAATCAGTGCTAGGACCGTGATCATATGTCACCATAGTGGCATCAATCTCCTTGATTTTTTGATTGAGGATGTCTAATGAGGGCGCAAGAGCATTCCTTAGCTAAGTTTGCCTAGCCCTTATTTTGTTCATCTCTTTTTCTTCTTTCTCAATTTTATCAATTTGTACTTGGTAGACATTGTTGCACATGTTCACATCAAAAGATGGATCTTCCACTAATTTCCTAATTCTATCTATCATAGCTTCAACCTCTTGAATCTTCTTGTATAGATCACCAGTTAGCTTGTCTTGGTTCATGCATTCAGCAATGATCTTTCTTCCCTTTTCTGCAAATTCCTTTAGGGATGCTTGACCAACCTTTAGTGAGCTTAGGTTAAGTACATAGTTTCTGACCAATTCATTGAGCCTTTTCTTCATGTATTTCTCCTCTTCAACTAAGGATGCAGATTCTTCCAGGCTAGTGAAGTTTCCCTTGAATTGTGAAATCATTGAACTGGCATCATCAACTGAGTGTACTTTCGACACTTTCTTGTCTACAAGTAACAAACTGTTCAAGATGTTCACTGACTCTACAAGGAGGGGATTCCTCATCACTTGTTTCTCCTTCACCTTTTCCGTAGCTAGGATGCTGAACTTAATCAAGTCTTCTTCTCCTCATGAGTCCAAACTAGTTGTGTGAGGTGTCAAACTTGACATCAATGCTGCTAAAGGAGTGATGGGAGTGTTATCCATGACTTCTTGTTTCACCTTGATTATTTCTACCAACATTTCATCTTTTTGTTCACATTCTTTTACCTCTTCCTTTTCTTTTTCTTTTTTTAGCTTCTTTCCCTTTTTCTTCTTCTTTCTTTACTTCCATCTTTTCTTCTTCTTTCTCATTCGATATATCCTCAATTAATATTTCTTCTTGATGAGTAGGAGTGTTACTGCATAATTTTTTTGCCTCTTGAGTGCTTATAAATGCCTCTTCAAACTTATCCAAATTAGTTTTAGTGGCCGCCATGGCTATCTCTACATTGTCAATGATAAAGGTGCTAGCCTTTAGTGACTCTATCATGCGCATAGACTTATTTTCCTCTGTTTGAGTTTCCACTACAAGTGTTGAAACTTGAGGACCTATCACTAATGTATTAGTGGGCTCTACCACCTTGACTTCCTCTATGGGTACTTGTGCTCTGGGTATAGTAGCTGGATACATGTGCCTATTCATGAATATTTTCTCGAATGCCTTCTCTGTTTCCTTAGCAACAAGATCATAGTTCTTGTCCATAATGTGCAAAGTCCTTGACTTTGTTATGAGATGTGGCTTCACTAAGTCTAAAAATAAATACTTCTCCTTTAGAGAACATACAAGAAGGGTATCATCTATAATATTTTCTCTTATCCATAGGTCTTCTTCAATAGCCTGTCTCTTTTGGAATTCTAGGATGTTCCATACATTATCATGGATCATAGTCTTAAGTTCCAAGACTATCTTCTTAAACTTTAGCATGTGTTTTAATATCATGAAATGTATCTCAAATTTGTCTATTTCACTATACTTTTCATAAAACTTCCCTATTGATGAATTCTTCCCTCATCAATTATTCTTGCACTTAGCACACTGAGACTAGGTTTGAAACTTACTTTAGGAGGTGCTTGGGAGTTCTTTTTGTTCCTTGTGACTCTTGAGGATGGATGACTAGTGCTAATCTCTTTCTTCCTATTTGGCATTGCCTTATACTTAGGAGGAGTAGTAAGGTCCATGGTTACTTTGGGCATAGAAGGAGTATCATCAATTTTACCCTTTTGTTCATCAGATTTGTCTATCTTTACCTCTTCAACTTGGGATCATTTGATTCTACCTTTGCTACATCTACACTCTCTAGTTCCAAAGAAATCTTTTTTTCCCTTGCTTTGTCTAGGTCTTCTTGAGACACTTTGTGTATTCTAAATATTTTTGAGGTCACTTTAGTGACCTTTCTTTTTGTTGCTACACTATTTAATACTGCATCAACTTCTCTAGTTTTCTCCTCATAGGTTCCCCATCTTGGCTCATTAGGATCTTTAGATGCTACTAATAGGACTTGAGCATAAGCTTCTAAAAATTGTTCATCTACTTCATATCCAAGTGGATGAATCCACTTTGTTCTTGGTTCCACTACCTCCATGCATGTTATGTCTGTCTCAACCATGAAACAAATGGTATCCTTGTATTTCTCAACAATGTTTTCTGGTATCATGTACCTCATCTACATTTTGACCCTGAATGTCTTCAACTCTAGAGTCATGTAGTCTCTTAGATTTCTCTCTATAGATGCCTTGAAATATATCTGAGGCATGGTGGGAATGGATTTTTCTAGATACAAATCAGATAGTTTTCCTACAATGTAAAAGTACATATAGATGATCAAAGACCCAAATCTCAATATTTTAGTCTTATCATGCTTGATTTCCTTAATGTTATCAATCGGCTATGCGTGCAAGATTTCACATAGGTTGAACTCTCCATTTTCTTTAAAAATTCTTATAGCTGTAAGAATTGTGGCTACAGACACACTATTCACCTTGCTGGTGTGTTGAAACCTATATCCAAGTATCATAGACATCAATTTGATGTCATTTTAGTCAATAGGATCTATGGTCATTCTGTGCCTATCACTCCTTGACTTGCAAGTCTGTTCAATAATCTTCCTCACATCTTTACCCACTACAAGAATGACACCTATCTTTGAGAGCCCTATTATTTCATGAATTAGGTCACTAGTAATTCTAACTGGCACTGCACCTGTCAAAAATAGGTCATCATGAATCCTTCTCAAAAGAATCTTGATCCATTCTAATTCATATAACTCATATGTCATAGCATACTCCACTATAGGGTGATTATCCCACCACACATACTCATCCAAGAAGGTTTTGTCTAGTTTTAGCATGGTTTCTATGTGCACCCATAGTCTTTCCAATCCTACTAGTTCTTTCTTATAGTAGATGTATGTCGTAATGTCCTCGACATGCATAATGCCCATAGGCATGCGGGAGAATGACCCTTCTAGGTCATCTAGTGTAGAATTAAATGGATGTCTCTTAAAAAAATATCATTTCTTCTTTATAACATCAAATAATATAGGAGTAGCCATCACTTAATTCAATATTTCTTTCACAAAGGTTTCCAAGGGATTCTGAATCGGCAGAATGAACCAGGGTTTTTGCAACCAATCAAATGCATAGAAAATCACTTGGTGAATCAAACTACAATCCTTCTTAATCAAATTCTAAGACTCTTCTCTTCAATTTCTCCTTAATCCAAATGCAATGAGATATCTTCTAACTTTTATGTACTTTAAATTAGAATTTCTTCCATTAATGCTTGTCGCATAAACCAGGCTATCACTTGGAAATTTCTATCTTTCATTTTGCAAAGAATCAGCTAGTGTGCTCTTGCATGAAGGTTTATCTAGTCTCCAAAAGCTTAAGTCCAAAGGTACATACTCTGAGAGTGAGTATACTAGCCACACAGGGGTCTAGAGCTAAATTAGCTCCCCCTATGATCCCCAGGGCCATTCATCTAGATGTAGAGGGTACATCCACTATGGATGCATCCAATACATACTCATCAACCTTGTCCTTCTTTTTTTCTAACCAAATCAAGTTCGCATCCTCTGAAGCTTTCACAAAATTGATTTCTCCTTCGGGATCCAAAACTCATTCTTCAGGATTTTTGGGGCTCTCCGGACCTTGCATCCTTGATCTGCAAAACTTTGAGATGTGTCCAACTTTGTTACAAGAGTGACAAATAATTGGAGGGCTTATATTCCTTGATGCATTGACATGGGTCACCATCTTACATTGTTTATCTAAGTGACCATTATAGTTACATATATATGACATCTAACATTCTGAGAGCTTCTTACATTTGATTGATTCTAATTTCTTTGATTATGAGTCCTATTCTTTTGGCTTGTCTTTCAATTCATAGCTCTATGACCAAATTTATTGCATGAATAACAATAACCATTGAAATCTCTTACCTTTGTACAGTTCCTTACTATGTGTCCATGCTTGTTACAAGCATAACAAGTGTGGTCTATAAGCTTGTGCTTATTCTTAGGTGGTTCACCATTATCTTTGGTTTGATCTTCAGTCTTCTTAGTATTAGTAGAGTCTTTTTGTGCATTCATTCTTGCTCTCATGTTGTCAATCTAATTTTGTGCCTCATTGTATCCAATGCAACTAGTATCTCCTTTGGCTCTTCTTGCATACAACTAAGATTCTATTAAATTAGAACTGGTGTGTAATTTATCAATGTGATTCTTAGCCTCTTTCAATTTAGATTCCAAGCTTTCCTTTTTGTTTCTTAGTTCTAAGATTTCCATGTTTTCTTGCCTCAATTCTTCCTTTAGTCGAAGGTTCTCTTTGACTTGTTAATCATAGACTTCTTAATTGTTAGTCATCTTATCATCAAATTCTTCAAGTTGTTCTTTTAATGATTTATTTTCTTCATTCAGTTTCTTGACCATTATCCCTAGATCACTAGTAGAGCATTCTTTCAAATCTTTCCTTAGTCTTTTTATGACTAATTGAGCATCACTAAGTTTTTCCCTTAGTTCTTTAGTTTCTCTTTCAGATTTGTCTAGGTCTTCAAGAGTAGCTTCCAAATTTCTTTTTAGATGTTTCATTTATGCTTTTTCCATGATTTCCTCAAGTGGTTAAACTTCTTTGCTAAGGACCAGAGCTCTGATACCAATTGTTAGGAATGGGAACACTGAGAAGGGGGGTGAATTAGTGTTCATTGTATTTATCTTTTTACTTAATATTTAAACTGAACTTAAATGCTTAAGTACTAAAATGAACATCCACATAAACATGAAACATGAAATCAATACATAACACCAATATGGTTACAGGGAAACCCAAATAGGTAAAAACCCCAGTGGGAATTGACACCCACTAATATTTTGTACTAGTGTTTAGTGATACTTTTTAGAAGATCTGTAACCCTGTTAGGAGTTTCTTTACAATTTATTAAGTATAGTAGACCTTGTTAAGGGTCAAACCCTATTAGGAGTCTTTTACAATAGTCCCTATTAGTAGAGTGGATGCACTATCCTAGAGCTCACTACTCAAGTGGTGAAAGATGCAACCTTCTGATCTCAGATACACACTATATCTATTGGATGAACTATCATTGTGACACTACTTGTCAGATCAGTTCCTTTGATGTGCTGATGCTTTTACCCCTTGTAAATCTCTAATGCATCTTATAGTCTCTTCACACACTTCTTCTCTTCTTATTGTAACTCTATATCAACTTCCATACTTATTACAATGGGTGCATCTCATATTTATATGTGCATACAAAATAAACAACTAGGTTGGCCCTTAAACATATTACACACAATGTTTCCAAATGAATTGGCTCAAGCATGTTTACAAATAAACATATATACATGTTGGAAACCTAATTATAATAGGCACATAGCCTTTAAATTAATAGAATATAAGTGCAACTCAAAATGATAACAGTTGGCTGCTTAGTCTGTTCTTCACTAGCACTCACTGGCTGTGTAACTTCATCTATCTGTATCTTCCTCATACTTGCATATCTGATCATGTGCTCATAGACTAAGCATGAATATTATCTAACCAACTTAACTTCTAGGGTGCACACCATAAATCTATCATACGCATGTGCACTGATGCTTTGAGCTTTAGGAACTTTGTACACTGTCCAATCTTCAACACTTAACTAATTTTTTATTTTTACATCAAGTGCGCTCACTTCAAACTTATATATGACTTTTTTTCCATAATGAAAACACTATATTAATCCATATACACTAGTATAGCCAACTTTCCAACATATACTACCATAAAATTTCACTAATAGTAAAGCTTCAAGAGAAAACCTTTGCTCTTTCATTCCATCAAATTCAAAATATAATTTCCTACGAAAAACATCACAAGAACTTTCCTGTCATCATTTAGGACTTTGTTTCTCTGTAATAGGGGATAATAGTCATAAATCAAGACATTCTTGTCCCATACCTCATGGGGTAGAGATTTCAAATCCTAAGTACATGCAAGGTAATATACAAGATAAGAAAACATAAAAAAATCTTTCTTGATAACTTGTGCTAATTTCAATTGTTCTCTCATAGAACTAGCTATAATTTTAGTCCAGTTTAAGTATTTTTTTCTTGCTAAAATAATATCAATAAAATAAAACATCCATTCTTCAAACAAGATAGCCTTAGGTGAACCTTTGACTCTATTCAACATGACCATTAAGTCATGAATGTGATATTTCATGTGATTTCTACACAAACCCTTAGGGAGACAAGACCCATCTTTGTAAAATGTCGCAGTCCAATTACGAGCAATAAATGAATGATTTTTATCAAGAGTCTCTTTGAACTTAGCATATGCTTGGGTAGGGATAAAGTCTACAAAGGGTTCATTAGGAATTTTGAAGACAAACATCATGGTGTCTCTAGAGATTGGGAATAATACTTTGCCATCATTATCTTTAATACACCTAGCTTTAATATCATAGTGATTCACACATTCACGGATTATCTTAGGGGTGATGTTAGCTTGAGGGAAACCTGCTACTTGTAGTAACCTGCTATCAAGAATCTCAGTTCAAAATTCTCTTTCTACATTTTCTTGCAGCCTAGTACATATTTCCTCAATATCCACTCCCTTTAAATTTGTATCATTTAAAAGATGACTTTTGCAATCCATACTAACACTATTCACGAAGAAATGAAGACTTCATATTATTAACTGCTACCAAGACCAAGCTTGTAGAGGAATAGTTTGAAAACTTGAAAACTAAATGGAGAGGTTTATTAGAATTTACCTTATTTTGTTGTTAAAGAACTCCTATAAAAACACCGAAATCCACTTCCGTCCACCTTCATAGCTTACACTTAAATGACAATGGACTTAAAATCAAGAAGGTAGATCCCTTTTAAAAATGCCAGACTTGAAGGGAAATTAATGGCAAAGATTATGTGAAGATCATCCCTCCTCAAATTGATGTACGATAAGGTAAATCAAGGAAAATTTCCATAAATATATGTCTTTTCACTTTTAAACTCACTACCAAAAAATAATTACTTCTTCTATAAGGACACCTCCTTGGATTTTGTGTCGAATCTCATGTGCCTATTCCCTAACCTTTTCATTTAATGATTTGAAAAGATGGTGGCTTCTCATGATTACAACTTTATTAATTACAAAACACCCCCTTTATTGTTGACATCACCAACGACTATGTAGAAACACTTGCTTCGCTATCAAATTTTTAAATTACTTAGTACTTACTCACACATACACCAACTAGTCTCCACCACCTTCTCTATGAACCATTTTGAAATACCAAACCACTTTGAACCACTTTGAACCAGGTTCAAAGTGGTTCAAAGGTACAAATGAGTTCACAAGTTCAAAAATAAGCAAAGATTCAAAGTTTGGAAATTGAACAAACAAAAGCCTTAAATCAAAAGAGAAAAACTAAGGATCTAGACTAACCTGAGGTGACTTAACAACTGGGGACAAGAGGAAAATATCTTAGGAAAATCAAAGCCGATGGTTCGAAATTAAAGAAAATAAAAAACCAAAAATAATGGTGACTCTGAAAAATACTTAGACCAACAACTATTAAAGTTATTCCTAAGATAGGTAAAATCTTCAATTTCATGCAAAATGTCTACTATCATGACAAAAATAATAAGAATTTATAGGAGAGATCGATTGCTGGTAAAAGTGTTTAAATATTCTACACACCTTTTTAGAATTTGAAGAGATTAGTTAATACTTCTAAATTTTTTTAAATCCAAATGTGTTCTAATAAAAAATAATAATTAAAACCTCCTTTTAAAACTTGGCCTTGTAATAAATTTCTTTGAAGAATATTTTTTCCAATGCAACCCTCACAAACATCTTCCAAAGATTGAGACATATCAAAGTGGTACAATGTAACATGTGGCTAGATCTCTGAAAGTTGAGATGGAAAGAAAATGTTAATATTTCTACTAAATTTTGCATGTTTATAGATAGACTTATATCAAAATAACAATCAATAGAGTAATACTCATATCCTGAAAAATAAGCTCATTGATAACATTACTGTATTATTAAGGGCCTTTTGAATTCATGGGTCTAAAACATTAACCAACTTATCTTGAATAGGATGTAAGAGGGTATAGGAGGAACCATGCTTGAGAGGAAGGATTTATAATAAATCCTAGATTTGATGTTTAGTACAAGTTTGTATAAAATCTATCTATAGATATATTGGATCTATAGAGTACTCTTACTTCTACACATTAATGAACTTTTAATAACTATTCTATACTTATCTACCTATTCCCTCCTATATAGGAGGATGAATCTTTTATTTTGGAAATAAACATACAACTAGGAAACTAAGTATATTTTATTTTAAAGAAGAGTACTACTAAAAAATTCCAATCTATGAATAGTAAAAACAAGTTTGTTCAAAAATATAAAGATAAGGCATGTCGGCCATTTAATCCTAGTTTGGTCCAAAACAAATTCTTCAACTTCTACTACTTGGGAAAACTAAAATACTTTCACTGTCTGTTCTTTTACTGATTATCATTCTAAAACTTATAGTAGTTACCAATCAAATCTAAAATGTAATATGCAAAGTATGATAACAAACAAATATCACAATCAACACATAACACAAGAGATTTAACGTTGAAACCTTCTGAAGGGAAAAACCACCTGGGACCGGGAAACTAAAAATGTTCACTCTTCTAAAGTGAGGTTGGTGAAGACCCAACCCTATTAAAGGTTAAAAACACACTATTAGGTGTGACCTTGTTAAAGCATTTTAGACCAGAAATTATCATCCAACTAGCAATCACTCTGGGGTTGACAAGATAACAATGTTCACTCTATGAATGAAACATAAAAAGACTTTCTTAGTCCACTTGGTTAAGAGATTTGACTGTGTACAATGGATATGTTGGTGTTTCTTTTTCCCCAAAGGTCAGCTTGGCATTAGGATTGATAGGGCTAGTGTCACATTCACTCAACACTCCAAATCTGATAGCAAAAAGGGCCAACTGACAAGGATCAAAGAGAGATCCTTCTACACTTTGAGCTCTACATCACTTAGGCGGGTATAGCTCATCTGCACAAACATATTAACTTGTGTCACACTACAGGCCTATAGGTAACTGACTATGGAATGGTTCTCAAACTCATCTAGGTATCCTGTACCTCAATGAAGCCAATATCTCATGCATTAGCCCTACTTGCATGGAGTGAGTATGAAAACCAGAGACCTAACCTATCAACAAGAAAGGGAAAAGGTGGAACTAAATGGAAATGATTTGAATGGACTGAAAGGATCCCTAAGATGCCCTAAGTCTCTCATAGACCAGTGCCTTGTCCAATGGGCCATAGAGTCAAATACCTTATTGCAAGAGAAAGCTATGAAACAAGAACACAATATGCTCAATGTGTTGATGCTTGACATCAATCACACACCATGACCAAACCTCAACTTAGCACCCACCTATGTATTTAAGTATGTTATTATCCAGTCAAAGGATTTTAACCCTCCCCTTAGAAGAGACCTATAAACAGACAATACATTAACCAACATCCACTGGAAGACAAGCATGAAATATCTTTGACACCTCAGCTCATACATACATAAACACTAACCCTGAACCAGTTATCTCTATGGAGAAAACTCCACTTGCAAACACTTAGGCAATGCAAATAGAAAAATCAAACACCCTTGATGTATGACTAATGGACTCAGAATTCAAATGGAGAGAGCTTGGTAACAGTAAGAGTATATTAAATTCTCATACATAAAACAAGTCTGTTATAATATGCATTGTATTCTCTGAACCAGTAATGGAAGAAGAACACCCTATATGCAAAGAGAAGGAGAAATCTATAGGACAGAACCTTTCATGGAACCAGAAAGGAACTCTAAGTTGGAACCCTTAAAAAGTCAAAATTTTGACAATTTATACCACTAGCTGCCTTGGAAACCCAAAATAGGTTGCAAAAAGCTACAGACAGCTAGGGCTAAAGTTTCACCCACCCAACCTGCTAGAAACAATCATGAATTTAATTCAGGGGTGAGAAACACATCCAATCTAGGAAAGAGGAAATCCTGAACTGATCCTTAATTATGAAAGTCTTCTCTACAAGTACAAAGGATCACAAAACCAAGCTCAAAAGGACACCCTGCAACATGCCTTGAGCCACAATTGCAACATACATGCTCTGCAAACAAGCACTAGACATCCTGGACCACACTGCAAATGGCAAACCAATCGCTTCTCACCAAACAGGGTCATTTCTGCATTGAATTCCATAAAAATGGTACCCTCTGTTGCTAGAAACTCTTTAGAAATTCAAATTTGAATCTCAACGGTTATTTCTTTGGCACCTATAGAGAAATGACAACCAAAATTTAAACCTTTACCAACTTTAAAATGCAGTCATCTGATCAATCTCCCTTTGCAGGTGTTATGACTTTCCTTAAAAGTGGTCCTAGTCAAACTTAGTGAATTGGCGACAAAGAACCTTCACCAATTCATAAAACACTTCACTCCACTAAATACTTTAGTGACTTCCTGACTACCATTCATCAAATTGCCAAACAAACTAGTGAATCACCTTCTTTATGTGCGAACATGTGAACACATTGAATTTTGTCAGCACCGCCAGATCTTTATCCACTCCACCAAACCTCAGAACCCACCTGGGTCCACCCGATGCCACATGTCACACCACCATTCATTGCAATCATTGAGTCACCTGACACAGGACCCACCACCTGTCAACCCTTTTAAACACTACAAGATCGGATGGTTGTTGCATGATCGCAAGGGGAAAGAATATTCCTTGCGGTCATGTGGCAACTGTAGGATTGAAAGGGCTCTAACCACCAGGCCCACATCTCTACCTTGCATCTAGTAGAACCCTACCACCTCAACATCCTTTGATAGCGGGCCCACTGCAAACAAACCCGTTAGCATCAAATTGGAAGGTGGGCACATTATCGCAAGGGGAAAGAATATTCCTTGCAATCACACACCGATTGTAGATCTTAAATCTCTAACACCGGGCCCCACTGACATGAAATCCAACTCATCACAGGCAACCAATAGAAAATTGACACATCGGTGCCACTAAGTAGATAGGTCCCACTACATGCCCATACAAGAAAATCCAACGGCCTTCATACCACATCAATGACTCTTGTTAAAGCACAGAGATTAAAAGGCTTGCATCTTTTCCTTGTGGTATGGCGAGGATCATTGATCCTGAACACTTGTTAACAATTTGTTAGAGCCCCCTAAGATGGGCCCGTTAGGACATGTGTCAACCGGTCGCATGGTCACATGTCAAAAATTTATGACATGTGATCATGCAACAACCAATCATTTGAAACCCTTTGAAGACCTGGGCCCACCATCCATCGCACTTGCGCATTTAGGGAACACCAGCAAATAGGAAACTGTGAGGATGAAAATACACAGTGTTTTTGATGGAAAAGATCGAAAACACACAAGGTTTTTGATGCCAAAAGATAAGCGCACAAAATCTGGAAGGCACAAAGTAAAAAACAATGAGGGTTTTCACACAGACCAAAAACATCATGGATTTTCAAAAACACTGTGGGTTTTGGACACTGTGCTAGATTTTAAAATTTGTTTCCTGCAGACCTTAGAACTTGAATAACTTTCTGGATTTTGTGACTCAGCATGTGCAATTTGAATTGGAGCAAGGTGACACAATGAAGAACATAGGGTAGGACACTTTTACAAAAACATTTGCAGGGAGGAGGCCATTTTAAAGGATTTTTGCTATGACATAAAAATGGCCTAATAGGTTAAATATCTAATAGTAGATGATTTGCCTTGAAACAACTTTAATTAAAGTTTATAGATCAATGTTCAGCTCATACAAATCATTCTAATCAATGTATCACTTTAGATTCAATACTATATCAACTTACTGTCCATCATTAATTACTCTTTGTAGCTCAATAATTGTTCTACAATTTGGTTCTCACTAACTAGTATGATCAGAATGCATGAAAACTTGTTTAGGCAATAATTTTGTAGTATTTTCTTCCTCCGGTGTTGTTTCAACAATGAAACCAATGTCTCTTATATAGATGAGTAAATCATTTTCTTTATGTCCATAAGATTTTGCTGCTTAATCTCATTCATTGATTTCGTTGCTTTAACCTTCCTTGGTTGATGTGTCAGTAACACATTTTCAATCTACTCCATTAGATCTTCCTTGAATTATGTTATTTGTCAATATTCATAACAAACCTTATATGTTACCTTGATTTCATACACTTTCCAGCTCATCAATTATTGACTCATTCCTTCTTTTAGCAATCCCATTCCGCTAAGGTGTTCTCAGTGTAGAGACCTATCTTTTGATACCATATTGCTCATTACAGAAATTATTAAATTCATCAGAGATAAATTCACCTCCTCTATCAGATCTTAAGAATTTTAATTCTTTTCCAGTCTCTTTTTCTACCTTTGCCTTATACCACTTAAACATCTTAAATATTTCATATTTTTCTTTTAAGAACATAACTATCATCAGTCTAGTATAGTCATCAACAAAAAGAATAAAGTATCTATCAACATAATAACTCTGAGTTCTCATAGGAACACATAGGTCAGTATGAACCAACACAAGTATCTTCTTTGTTAAGTAGTCTTTGCTTTTAAAAAAAGACTTAGTCATCTTACCTTTCTCACATTTATGACACATAGCATGATCTAGTTTTGACAAGTTAAGCAACCCTCTAACTCTTTTCTTCTTACTAATCTTGATCATGTTATCAAATTTCACATGGCATAACCTCTTATGCCACAACCATGCATATTCATCCTTCATTAATAAACAAGAAGACTGATCAATATCAAGATAAAATACATCACCTCTAGATTGTGTACCAGTTCCAACTTACTCCATCATCATAGATTTTTATCTTTCTTCTCTCAAAAGAAATTCGGTGGCCTAAATTATTCAATTGTGCCACACTTAACAAATTATAGTTCAGTCCATCTACCCAGTATGCATTTTCACATTTTATTCTATCACTAATCATCGGTGAACCTTTACCTCTTACCACACAGGGTGCATCATTTCCCATCCTAACAGATCCTCCATCATATTCATTAAGTAGATCAAATTTCTCTACATCACCAATCATATGATGTGTACAACCACTGTCTATGATCCATGTATCATTTATGATTACTTTAGAGATCAGCTCTATTTCTTCATGTTTCTCTTCTTCCTCTCAGTCATCTTTCATATAAACAAATACTACTTCTACATTATCATTAGTATCACATTCAGATTCAATATCTTCAACTATGTAACATACCTTTTACCCATTGTCATCTATTTCTCAATTATCTCTGTTCTTGTGTTGGTAGCCTCTATTAACTCTTGTCCCATAGCTTCCTTTGGATCGGTCTTTGGATCTATCATCATCTTTCTTATTTGGACATCTAGCAACAATGTGGCCAAATTCTTTACAATTAAAGCATGCCAAAGGTAGCTTACCTCTATACCTTCCTTTTCCTTTGGGTACTCTTTTGGCCATAAGAGCTTCAAGCTCATGAAGTTCACCATCAGTATCAGTATCACTATCATTATTCTTATTATTCCTGCTACTAGATTTACCAATCTTCAAAGAGGACATGAAAGAGGATTCAACATTATTGTCAAAGTTATTCAATTCAAATCTTGTAAGATTATCATTTAGTGTGTCAAGAGCAAGGTTGGATGTAGCTCTTGTTTTATGAATTGCAGAGATCCTAATTGCATAAACTAGCAGTAGAGTTCTGAGAATCTTTCTTATCACTGTTTCATCCTCAGTAATTCCATCTGATGCTCTAATAGCATCTACTACCTCATTTAGTCTATTTGTATATTGCACAATTGTTCTCACCTTCTTTCATCTTCATATCATCAAAATGACCTCTTAGGCTTTCTGCTCTGGCTCTGTTAACATTCAAATCTCCATTGTATATTAGAGTCAGTTTATCCCACATGGCTTTGGCAGTAGTGCATCCCTTAGTGTCTTCAAATTCAGCATTAGTAAAGTCAACAAAAAGTTCCATCATAGTAATATTGCATTCATGCCTATCTTTTAGTTGATCAAGTGTTAGCGGACCTAGTGTCGGTTTAATGTAGCCATTTTACATTAGTTCTAGTTCAAAATATGCAATTCTAGATATGTGCAACTTCATCCAACTTTTCCATACTATGAAGTTTTCTTTGTTGAGCTTTGGCACATCCCTCTTATACATCTTGAGACCTTTATGCTGGAGTCCTAAGCTAAGCAACCACAACTCTGATACCAATTGTTAGAATAACTGAGAGGGGCGTGAATCAGTTATCCAATGTCCCAAAACAAAATGTATAATCCAAAACAAATTCTTCAACTTTTGTTACTCGGTAAACATAAAATACTTTCACTGTCTATTCTTTTACCAATTATTAGTCTAAAACTTATAGTATTTACCGATCAAATCTAACACGTAATATGCAAAGTATGATAACAAGTAAATATCACAATCAAGACATAACACAAGAGATTTAACATGGAAACCCTATGAAGGGAAAAACCACCTGGGACTGACAACCCAAAAATGTTCACTCTTTTGAAGTGAGTTCGGTGAAGACCCAACCTTGTTAAAGGTTACAAACACATTGTTAGGTGTGACCTTGTTAGAGAATTTTAGACTAGAAGTTATCGTACAACCAGCAGTCACTCTAGGGTTGACATGATAACAATGTTCACTCTATGAATGAAACATAAAAAGAATTTCTTAGTCCACTCAGTTAAGAGATTTGACTATGTACCATGGTTAAATATGTAACAGTAGATGATTTTCCTTGAAACAACTTCAATTGTAGTTTACAGATCAATGTTCAGCTCATACAAATCTTTCTGGTCAATATATCACTTCAGATTTAATACTATATCAGCTTATTTTCTATCATTAATTACTCTTTGTAGCTTAGTAATTGTTATGCAGTTCAGTTCTCACTAACCAGTATGATATGAATGCATGAAAACTTGTTCACGTGATAATTTTAAAGTATCTTCTTCCTCCGACATTATTTCAACAAAGAAAACAATGCCTCTTATATAGATGAGTCAATCATTTTCTTTAAGTCCATCAAATTTTCCCGCTTAATCTCATTCATTGATTTTTCCACTTTAACGTTCTTTGGCTAATGTGTTATTAACACATTTCAATCTGCTCCATTAGATCTTCCTTGAATTATGTTAGCCATCAATCTTCATAACAAACCTCTTATTACCTCGATTTCATACACTTTCCAACTCATCAATTTATCGGCTAAACTAGTCATTTAATTCCTGTCTGTTATGCTCAGTTAACAATGAAATGCATCAGAGAACACAAGCTTGGTTAACACTATGCTTGGTATATACTACACTCTATTGGTATATACTAGAATGCTTCATTTACCGACAACACTATTTTGTGTCTTTCAGCTCTATTCTTCATCATAGATGATTGCAACATAATAAAGTCAATATCATCAAGTCATAGAATCATCAACAAGTTAGTTAGTGTATTCCTTATCCTTATCTGACATATACATCTTCCTCATGTAGATATTTTTGTTCTTCATCTCTTTCACCTTTCTTCAGAGTTTTTGGTGTAGTAACTTACAAGATAAGTTATGTCAAGCTAGTTGACATCAATGACAACATAATACTAATTTAATCATCTTAGATATCTAATCAACAACTCCTTAGTGATCTTTAATCATAGATTCTTCATTCAGTTTCTAAATCAGTTGTAGTTCATCAATCTCTCTCTTTGGCATTGATGGCAATTCAAGTAATATGAAGTGTACCATACACATACCAAACATGTATTCTACAACTCTGTGAGCAAGTGTTGTACAAGCTCTTCCTAGCTTAATATGTTTAATCATTGTGTTACTAAATAGTATTATAAAATACAATTTTTTCATTCTATAGATATGATCTTTTTAGCTCTCAAGTTCTTGTTTCAGAGATCTTAAATCTCTGACACCGGGCCCCACTGACATGAAATCCAACTCATCACAGGCAACCAATAGAAAATTGACACATCGGTGCCACTGAGTAGACAGGTCCCACTACATGCCCATACAAGAAAATCCAACGGCCTTCATACCACATCAATGACTCTTGTTAAAGCACAGAGATTAAAAGGCTTGCATCTTTTCCTTGTGGTATGGCGAGGATCATTGATCCTGAACACCTGTTAACAATTTGTTAGAGCCCCTTGAGATGGGCCCCCTAGGACATGTGTCAACTGGTCGCATGGTCACATGTCAAAAATTTATGACATGCGATCATGCAACAACCAATCATTTGAAACCCTTTGAAGACCTGGGCCCACCATCCATCGCACTTGGGCATTTAGGGAACACCAGCAAATAGGAAACTGTGAGGATGAAAATACATAGTGTTTTTGATGGAAAAGATCGAAAACACACAAGGTTTTTGATGCCAAAAGATAAGTGCACAAAATCTGGAAGGCACAAGGTCAAAAGCAATGAGGGTTTTCACACAGACCAAAAACATCATGGATTTTCAAAAACACTGTGGGTTTTGGACACTGTGGCAGATTTTAAAATTTGTTTCCTGGAGACCTTAGAACTTGAATAACTTTCTGGATTTTGTGACTCAGCATGTGCAATTTGAACTGGAGCAAGGTGACACAATGAAGAACATAGGGTAGGACACTTTTACAAAAACATTTGCAGGGAGGAGGCCATTTTAAAGGATTTTTGCTATGACATAAAAATGGCCTAATAGGTTAAATATGTAATAGTAGATGATCTGCCTTGAAACAACTTTAATTAAAGTTTACAGATCAATGTTCAACTCATACAAATCATTCTAATCAATGTATCACTTTAGATTCAATACTATATCAACTTACTGTCCATCATTAATTACTCTTTGTAGCTCAATAATTGTTCTACAATTTGGTTCTCACTAACTAGTATGATCAGAATGCATGAAAACTTGTTTAGGCAATAATTTTGTAGTATTTTCTTCCTCCGGTGTTGTTTCAACAATGAAACCAATGTCTCTTATATAGATGAGTAAATCATTTTCTTTATGTCCATCAGATTTTGCTGCTTAATCTCATTCATTGATTTTGTTGCTTTAACCTTCTTTGGTTGATGTGTCAGTAACACGTTTCAATCTACTCCATTAGATCTTCCTTGAATTATGTTATTTTTCAATAGTCATAACAAACCTTATATGTTACCTCGATTTCATACACTTTCCAACTCATCAATTATTGACTCATTCCTTCTTTCAGCAATCCCATTCCGCTAAGGTGTTCTTAGTGCAGAGACCTATCTTTTGATACCATATTGCTCATTACAGAAATTATTAAATTCATCAGAGATAAATTCACCTCCTCTATCAGATCTTAAGAATTTTAATTCTTTTCCAGTCTCTTTTTCTACCTTTGCCTTATACCACTTAAACATCTTAGATATTTCATATTTTTCTTTTAAGAACATAACTATCATCAGTCTAGTATAGTCATCAACAAAAAGAATAAAGTATCTATCACCATAATAACTCTGAGTTCTCATAGGAACACATAGGTTAGTATGAACCAACACAAGTATCTTCTTTGTTAAGTAATCTTTGCTTTTAAAAAAAGACTTAGTCATCTTACCTTTCTCACATTTATGACACATAGCATGATCTGGTTTTGACAAGTTAAGCAACCCTCTAACTCTTTTCTTCTTACTAATCTTGATCATGTTATCAAATTTCACATGGCATAACCTCTTATGCCACAACCATGCATATTCATCCTTCATTAATAAACAAGAAGACTGATCAATATCAAGATAAAATACATCACCTCTAGATTGTGTACCAGTTCCAACTTACTCCATCATCATAGATTTTTATCTTTATTCTCTCAAAAGAAATTCGGTGGCCTAAATTATTCAGTTGTGCCACACTTAACAAATTATAGTTCAGTCCATCTACCCAGTATGCATTTTCACATTTTATTCTATCACTAATCATTGGTGAACCTTTACCTCTTACCACACAGGGTGCATCATTTCCCATCCTAACAGATCCTCCGTCATATTCATTAAGTAGATCAAATTTCTCTACATCACCAATCATATGATGTGTACAACCACTGTCTATGATCCATGTATCATTTATGATTACTTTAGAGATCAGCTCTATTTCTTCATCTTTCTCTTCTTCCTCTGAGTCATCTTTCATATAAACAAATACTACTTCTACATTATCATTAGTATCACATTCAGATTCAATATCTTCAACTATGTAACATACCTTTTACCCATTGTCATCTATTTCTCAATTATCTCTGTTCTTGTGTTGGTAGCCTCTATTAACTCTTCTCCCATAGCTTCCTTTGGATCGGTCTTTGGATCTATCATCATCTTTCTTATTTGGACATCTAGCAACAATGTGGCCAAATTCTTTAAAATTAAAGCATGCCAAAGGTAGCTTACCTCTATACCTTCCTTTTCCTTTGGGTAATCTTCTGGCCATAAGAGCTTCAAGCTCATCAAGTTCACCATCAGTATCAGTATCACTATCATTATTCTTATTATTCCTGCTACTAGATTTACCAATCTTCAAAGAGGACATGAAAGAGGATTCAACATTATTGTCAAAGTTATTCAATTCAAATCTTGTAAGATTATCATTTAGTGTGTCAAGAGCAAGGTTGGATGTAGCTCTTGTTTTATGAATTGCAGAGATCCTAATTGCATAAACTAGCAGTAGAGTTCTGAGAATCTTTATTATCACTGTTTCATCCTCAGTAATTCCATCTGATGCTCTAATAGCATCTACTACCTCATTTAGTCTATTTGTATATTGCACAATGTTCTCACCTTCTTTCATCTTCATATCGTCAAAATGACCTCTTAGGCTTTCTGCTCTGGCTCTGTTAACATTCAAATCTCCATTGTATATTAGAGTCAGTTTATCCCACATGGCTTTGGCAGTAGTGCATCCCTTAATGTCTTCAAATTCAGCATTAGTACAGTCAACAAAAAGTTCCATCATAGTAATATTGTGTTCATGCCTATCTTTTAGTTGATCAAGTGTTAGCGGACCTAGTGTCAGTTTAATGTAGCCATTTTACATTAGTTCTAGTTCAAAATATGCAATTCTAGATATGTGCAACTTCATCCAACTTTTCCATACTGTGAAGTTTTCTTTGTTGAGCTTTGGCACATCCCTCTTATACATCTTGAGACCTTTATGCTGGAGTCCTAAGCTAAGCAACCACAACTCTGATACCAATTGTTAGAATAACTGAGAGGGGCGTGAATCAGTTATCCAATGTCCCAAAACAAAATGTATAATCCAAAACAAATTCTTCAACTTTTGTTACTCGGTAAACATAAAATACTTTCACTGTCTATTATTTTACCAATTATTAGTCTAAAACTTATAGTATTTACCGATCAAATCTAACATGTAATATGCAAAGTATGATAACAAGTAAATATCACAATCAAGACATAACACAAGAGATTTAACGTGGAAACCCTATGAAGGGAAAAACCACCTGGGACTGACAACCCAAAAATGTTCACTCTTTTGAAGTGAGTTCGGTGAAGACCCAACCTTGTTAAAGGTTACAAACACATTGTTAGGTGTGACCTTGTTAGAGAATTTTAGACTAGAAGTTATCGTACAACCAGCAGTCACTCTAGGGTTGACATGATAACAATGTTCACTCTATGAATGAAACATAAAAAGAATTTCTTAGTCCACTCAGTTAAGAGATTTGACTATGTACCATGGTTAAATATGTAACAGTAGATGATTTTCCTTGAAACAACTTCAATTGCAGTTTACAGATCAATGTTTAGCTCATACAAATCTTTCTGGTCAATATATCACTTCAGATTTAATACTATATCAGCTTATTGTCTATCATTAATTACTCTTTGTAGCTTAGTAATTGTTATGCAGTTCAGTTCTCACTAACTAGTATGATATGAATGCATGAAAACTTGTTCACGCGATAATTTTAAAGTATCTTCTTCCTCCGACATTATTTCAACAATGAAACCAATGTCTCTTATATAGATGAGTCAATCATTTTCTTTAAGTCCATCAAATTTTCCCGCTTAATCTCATTCATTGATTTTTCCACTTTAACATTCTTTGGCTAATGTGTTATTAACACATTTCAATCTACTCCATTAGATCTTCCTTGAATTATGTTAGCCATCAATCTTCATAACAAACCTTATATTACCTCGATTTCATACACTTTCCAACTCATCAATTTATCAGCTAAACTAGTCATTTAATTCCTGTCTGTTATGCTCAGTTAACAATGAAATGCATCAGAGAACACAAGCTTGGTTAACACTATGCTTGGTATATACTACACTCTATTGGTATATACTAGAATGCTTCATTTACCGACAACACTATTTTGTGTCTTTCAGCTCTATTCTTCATCATAGATGATTGCAACATAATAAAGTCAATATCATCAAGTCATAGACTCATCAACAAGTTAGTTAGTGTATTCCTTATCCTTATCTGACATATACATCTTCCTCATGTAGATATTTTTGTTCTTCATCTCTTTCACCTTTCTTCAGAGTTTTTGGTGTAGTAACTTACAAGATAAGTTATGTCAAGCTAGTTGACATCAATGACAACATAATACTAATTTAATCATCTTAGATATCTAATCAACAACTCCTTAGTGATCTTTAATCATAGATTCTTCATTCAGATTCTAAATCAGTTGTAGTTCATCAATCTCTCTCTTTGGCATTGATGGCAATTCAAGTAATATGAAGTGTACCATACACATACCAAACATGTATTCTACAACTTTGTGAGAAAGTGTTGTACAAGCTCTTCCTAGCTTAATATGTTTAATCATTGTGTTACTAAATAGTATTATAAAATACAATTTTTTCATTCTATAGATATGATCTTTTCAGCTCTCAAGTTCTTGTTTCTATTCTCTGTAACTGATCTTCAATGTTCTTTTTCTTTCAGATTATCTCTCACTTAGATAGTTCTCATCGGTGCATGTTTAACTTTTCCTTTCATATTATTTATCTCTCCCTTTGACAACAATTCCAAAGAAATAAATAAATAATCAGCTCTGTAATAGCTAAGTAACTCTCTATTGTCCAATATAGTCTTTGTATCTCTATATACTGATATCCCAATCTATTTCAGTTCTTCAAACTTAATCATAACCTTGAACATTATCGAAAGTGTGAACTATATTGCATCAACATGTGTGATCTTATGATAAGTTTAAGCTGATGCAACATCCAGATCACATTAGTGACTAGTACACAGGGGACAGACCCCAAGTACAAATTCTAACTTAAATTGCTTCTCTTGTATTTGTTCTCTTAAGTATTGATACTTAATTGATATATACTTTCTCTTAAAGTGCATCATTTGATTCATTGAAATATTAATAGCACTTGTGTTGTCACAGTACATAATCACCAGGTCAGTGATTACCTCATTCATTCCTTCCAACACTTGATTGATATATGCAATGCTTGAGCAATTAGTAGCAGCAACAACATACTCTACTTCAATTGTAGACTGAGAAATACAAGCATTCTTTTTACTTGTCTAGGTTACAAGTCTTTCACCAAAGAAGAATGCTTCTCTGGTGGTGCTCTTTCTGTCATCCACATTTCTAGCCCAATCAGCATTGGTATAGACCTTTAGTTCAAACTTACCTTCCTTAGGATACCATAATCCATAATCCTATATCTCTTTCAAGTATCTTAAGATTATTTAGTAGTAATCATGTGTGATTCTCTAGGGTTAGCAAAAAATCTAGCAACAATTCCCACAACATGTGCTATATCTAGTCTACTATGAACTACATACATTACCTTACCAGTAATGGATCGGTAAAGTGTCTGGTTTACCTCTATAGTTTCATCTTTTGTTGTCAATTTACATCTAGTAGCCATCAGTGCTCCCATGGGTTTAGCATCTTCTATGCCAAATGTCTTCAAGACTTCTTTTATGTATTTAGATTGTGAGATAAATATCCCATCACTTCATTGAATCACTTGTAGTCCTAGAAAGAATTTAGTGTCTCTGAACATAGACATCTCAAACTCATTTCTCATCTCATCAACAAAAGATTTACATACATGATCTTGACATCCAAAAATAATATCATCAACAAATATCTTAGCAATAATAATAGTGTCATCAGTATCACCTTTCATGTACAAATTGATGTTCTCACTAGTTCTAACAAATCCAATACTTAACAAGTAAGTATGCAGCCTTTCATACCAGGCTCTTGGTGCTTGCTTCAAACCATATAAAGCTTTATGTAATCTACATACCATGTCTTTGTTGTCTGGATCAATGAATCCTTCAGGTTGTTCTATGTAGACCTCTTCTTCAAGTATACCACTCAAAAATGTTGACTTCACATCCATTTGATAAACTCTAAATTTCTTGTGTCTAGCATATTCAAGTAGCATTCTAACTCCTTCCAATCTAGCAATAGGTGCAAATGTCTCACCATAGTCAATGCCTTCTTCCTGTGCATATCCCTTGCATACCAATATAGCTTTATTTCTTGTCACCTCAACATTTTCATTAAGTTTGTTCTTGAATATCCACTTAGTACCAATAACATTTTTATCTTTAGGTAGGGGTACTAGGGACCAAGTTTTGTTCTTCTCTATTTGTTCTAATTCCTCTTTCATTGCATTAACCCATTATTCATTCTCTAATGCAACTTTCACATTTTTTGGTTCAAATTCACAAACTAGACATGGACCTTGTCTTGCTTTGCTTCTTGTCTGCATTCCAGCTTCTCTGTCTCCAATAATTTGTGTCTCGGGATCATGTCTTCTAACAAAACTATCCAGTACTCAGTTTATTCTTTCTTTTTCATCCTACTCAGGTTCATGTGCTTTCTCGATAGCTCCATCTTGTTCATCAGTTTCCCTTTCCTATTCCTTAGGGTTATTTTCTTGCTCAGCGATTATCACAGGTTGTGACTTTCATAGATAATTAGGATGTTCAATGTAAGTGAATCTACCATAGTCTTCTAGTTCTTTTCTACTTTCCTCTATGTTCTTGTCATCAAACTCATCAACACAGACATTAGTACTTTCAATTATCTTATTTGTAACCTTATTCAGATATTTTTATGCTTTAATCTTATTAGAATATCCTAAGAATATTCCCTCATCACCTTTAGAATCAAATTTCCCATTTCTCTCATCTTTTAGAATAAAACATTTGGTTCCAAAAATCTTGAAATAACTTGCAGTAGGTTTGTGTCCAAACCATAGGTCATAGGGTGTCTAGTTCATGTCCTTCTTTAGTTGTACTTGGTTAAGAACATATACAGTTGTACTGACAACTTCCCTCTAGTATGTCTAAGAAATATTCCTTTTCAGCATTATTGTTCTTGCACAATCAATTATTGACATATTCCTTCTTTCAACAATCCCATTCTACTGAGGTGTTCTTGGTGCAGAGACCTATCTTTTGATACCATATTGCTCACTACAAAAATTATTAAATCCATCAAAGATAAATTCACCTCCTCTATCAAATCTTAAGCATTTTAATTGTTTTCCAGTCTCTTTTTCTACCTTTTCCTTATACCGCTTAAACATCTTAAATATTTCAAATTTTCTTTTAAGAACATAACTGTCATCAGTCTAGTATATTCATCAACAAAAAGAATAAAGTATCTATCACCATAATAATTTTGAGTTCTCATAGGACCACATAGGTCAGTATGAACCAACTCAAGTATCTTCTTTGTTGAGTTGTCTTTTATTTTAAAACTAGACTTAGTCATCTTACCTTTCTGACATTCATGACACATAGCATGATCTAGTTTTGACAAGTTAGGAAACCCTCTAACTCTTTTCTTTTTACTAATCTTGATCATGTTATCAAAGTTCAGATGGCATAACCTCTTGTACCACAACCATGTATCTTCATCCTTCATTAATAAACAAGAAGACTGATCAATATCAAGATAAAATAGATTACCTCTAGATTGTGTACCAGTTCTGACAAGTCAAAAGAAAGTCGGTGGCCTGAATTATTCAGCTATGCCACACTTAAAAAATTATAGTTCATTCCATCTACCGAGTATGCATTTTCACCTTTTATTCTATCATTAATCATTAGTGAACCTTTACCTCTTACCATATAGGGTGTATCATTTCCCATCCTAACAGATCCTCCATCATATTCATCAAGTAGATCAAATTTCTCTACATCACTAGTCATATGATGTGTACAGCCACTGTCTATGATCCATGTATCATTTCTGCTTGCTTTAGAGATCAGTGTTATTTCTTCATGTTTCTCTTCTTCCTCCGAGTCATCTTTCATAGAAACAAATACTACTTCTACATCATCATCAGTATCAGATTCAGATTTAGATTCAATATCGTTGGCTATTGTACATACCTTTTACCCTTTTCCATAGCTATGTCAGTTATCTCTATTGTTGTATTGGTAACCTCTGTTAACTCTTCTCCCATAGCTTCCTTCAGATCGGTCTTTAGATCTATCATCATCTTTCTTATTTGGACATCTAGCAATGATGTGGCCAACTTATTTATAATCAAAGTATGGAAAAGGTAGCTTACCTCTATACATTCCTTTAACGTTTGGTAATCTTCTAGCCATAAGAGCTTCAAGCTCATCAAGTTCACCATTGGTATCACTATCACTATCATTATTCTTATTATTCCTTCTACTAGATTTACCAATCTCCAAAGATGACATTAAAATAGATTCAATAGACAATATAACACTGTTGTCAAAGTTATTCAATTCAAAGGTTATAAGATTATTGATCAATGTGTCAAGAGTAAGGTTGGATGTAGCTCTTGTTTCATGAATTGCAAAGACCCTGATTGCATAAACTGGCAGTAGAGTTCTAAGAATCTTTCTCATCAATGTTTCATCCTTAATAATTCCATCTGATTCTCTAATAGCATGTATTACCTCTTTTAGTCTATTTGTGTATTGTACAATGTTCTCACCTTCTTTCATCTTCATATCATTAAAATGACCTCTTAGGCTTTCTACTCTAGCTCTTTTAACATTCAAATCTCCACTGTATATTAGAGTCAGTTTATCCCACATGGCTTTGGCATTAGTGCATCTCTTAATGTCTTCAAATTTGGTATTGCTATAGGCAGTAGCAAGTTCCATCATAGTAATATTGTGTTCATGCATGTCTTTTAGTTGATCAAGTGCCAAGGGACCTTGTGTCGGTTCAATGTAGCCATTTTACATTAGTTCTAGTGTAGAATTCCCATTTCCATATATGTGCAACTTCATTGGACTTTTCCATACTGTGTAGTTCTCTTTGTTCATGTTTGACACTTCCCTCTTATACATCTTGAGACCTTTATGCTGGATTCCTTAAAACTCTATTCTAAGCAACCACAGCTCTGATACCAATTGTTAGAATAACTGGAAGGGGGGTGAATCATTTATCCACTATCCCAAAACAAAATATATAATCCAAAACAAATTCTTCAACTTCTATTACTTGGTAAACATAAAATACTTTCACTGTCTGTTCTTTTACCGATTATCAATCTTAAACTTATAGTAGTTACCAATCAAATCTAACATGTAATATGAAAAGTATGATAACAAAAAAATATCTCAATCGACACATAACATGAAAGATTTAATGTGGAAACCCTGTGAAGGGAAAAACCAGCTGGGACTGGCAACCCAAAAATGTTCACTCTTCTAAAGTGAGGTCGGTGAAGACCCAACCCTCTTAAAGGTTACAAACACACTGTTAGGTGTGACCTTGTTAGAGGATTTTAGACTAGAAGTTATCTTCCAACCAATAGTCATGCTGGGGTTGACATGATAACAATGTTCACTCTATGAATGAAACATAAAAAGACTTTCTTAGTCCACTCAGTTAAGAGATTTGACTCCGTACAATGGTTAAATATGAAATAGTAGATGATTTTCCTTGAAACAACTTCAATTGTAGTTTCCAGATCAATGTGCAACTCATACAAATCTTTTTGATCAATATATCACTTCAGATTCAATACTATATCAACTTACTATCCATCCTTAATTACTCTTTGTAGCTTGGTAATTGTTCTGCAGTTCGGTTCTCACTAACCAGTATGATCAGAATGCATGAAAACTTGTTCATGTGATAATTCTACAGTATCTTCTTCCTCTAGCATTGTTTCAACAATGAAACCAATGTCTCTTATATAGATGAGTAAATCATTTTCTTTATGTCCATCAAATTTTTCTGCTTAATCTCATTAATTGATTTTTCTGCTTGAACCTTCTTCAACTAATGTGTCAGTAACACATTTCAATCTACTCCATTAGATCTTCCTTGAATTCTATTAGCCGTCGATCCTCATAACAAACCTTATCTATTACCTTGATTTCATACACTTTCTAGCTCATCAATTTATTAGCTAAACTAGTCATTTAATTCCTTTTTGTTCTACTCAGTTAACAAAGAAATGTGTTGGTGAACACAAACTCGGTTAAAACTATGCTCGGTATACACTACAGTCTGTCAGTGTATACTGGAATTCTTCATTTACCGACAAGACTTCTTTGTGTCTTTCAGCTCTATTCTTCATCATAGATGAATGCAACATAATAAATTCAATATCATCAAGTCATAGACTTATCAACAAGTTACTCAGTGTATTCCTTATCCTCATCTGACATATACATCTTCCTCATGTAGATATTTATGTTCTTCATCTCTTTCACCTTTCTTTAGATTTTTCAGTGTAGTAACTTACAAGATAAGTACTGTCAAGCTAGTCAACATCAATGACAACATAATACTAATTTAATCATCTTACATATCTAATCAGCAACTACTTAGTGATCTTTAATCGCAGATTCTTCATTCAGGTTCTAAATCAGTTGTAGTTCATCAATCTCTCCCTTTGGCATCGATGGCAACTCAAGTAATATGAAGTGTACCATACACATACCAAACATGTATTCTAACACTCTCTGAACAAATGTTGTACAAGCTCTTCCTGGCTTAATATGTTTAATCACTGTGTTACTAAATAGTATTATAAAATACAACTTTTTCATTCTCTAGATATGATATTTTTAGCTCTCAGGTTCCTGTTTCTGTTCTCTATAACTGATCTTCAATGTTCTATTTCTTTTAGATTATCTCTCCCTTAGATAGTTCTCATCGATGCATGTTTAAATTTTCCTTTCATATTATTTATCTCTGCCTTTGACAACAATTCCAAAGAAATAAATAAATAATTAGTTCTATAGGAGCTCAGTAACTCTCTGTTGTCCAGTACAGTCTCTGTATCTCTGTATATTGATATCCCAATCTATTTTATTTCTTCAAACTTAATCATAACCTTGAACATTATCCAAAGCGTGAACTATGCTGCATCAACATGTGTGATCTTATGATAAGTTTAAGCCGATGCAACATCTAGATCACATTAGTGACCGATGGATAGGGGACGGACCCCAAGTGTAGTCCTCAAGTATTCAAATGTGTCCTTTAGTAGAGCTTTTGTAAATATATCTGCAAGTTGTTCTTTAGATGTAACAAATTCTAACTTCACTTGCTTCTCTTGCACTTGTTCTATTAAGTAGTGATACTTAATAGATATATGCTTTGTCTTAGAGTGCATCACTAGACTCTTTGAAATATTAATAGCACTTGTGTTGTCACAATATATAATCACTGAGTCAGTGATTACCTCATTCATTCCTTCCAAATCTTGAAATATGCAATGTTTGAGCAATTAGTAGTAGAAACAACATACTCTGCTTCAACTGTAGACTGAGAAATACAAGCCTACTTTTTACTTTTCCAGGCTACAAATCTTTTGCCAAAGAAGAATGCTCCTTAGGTCATGCTTTTTCTATCATCCACATTTCCAGCCCAATCAGCATCAATATAGACCTTCAGTTCAAACTTACCTTCCTTAGGATACCATAATCCATAATCCTTTGTCTTTTTTAGGTATCTTAAGATTCTTTTGGTAGCAATCATGTGTGATTCTCCAGGGTTAGAAAAAAATCTAGCAACAATTCCCACAGCATGTGGAATATCTGGTCTACTATGAACTACATACATTAGCTTACCAATCATGGATCGGTAAAGTGTCTGGTTTACCTCTGTAGTTTCATCTTCCTTTGCCAATTTACATCTAGTAGCCATCGGTGTTCCCACAGGTTTAACATCTTCCATGCCAAATATCTTCAAGACTTCCTTTATGTATTTAGATTGTGAGATAAATATCCCATCACTTTGTTGAATCACTTGTAGTCCTAGAAAGAATTTAATCTCTCCAAACATAGACATCTAAAAATTGTTTCTCATCTCATTGGCAAAAGATTTACATACATGATCTTGACCTCCAAAAATAATATCATCAACAAATATCTCAGCAATAATAATAGTGTCATCAGTATCACCTTTCATGTACAAATTGATGTTCTCACTAGTTCTAACAAATCCAATACTTAACAAGTAAGTATGCAGCCTTTCATTCTAGGCTCTCGGTGCTCGCTTCAAACCATACAAAGATTTATTTAATCTACATAACATGTCTTTTTTTTCTGGATCAATGAATCCTTTAGGTTGTTCTATGTAGACCTCTTCTTCAAGTATAACATTCAAAAATGTTGACTTCACATCCATTTGATAAACTCTAAATTTCTTGTGTGCAACATATGCAAGTAGCATTCTAACTCCTTCCAATCTAGGAATAGGTGCAAATGTCTCACCATAGTCAACATCTTCTTCCTATGCATATCCCTTGCATACCAATCTAGCTTTATTTCTTATCACCTCACCATTTTCATTGAGTTTGTTCCTAAATATCCTCTTAGTACCGATAACATTTTTATCTTTAGGTCAGGGTACTAAGGACCAAGTTTTGTTCTTCTCTATTTGTTCTATTTACTCTTTCATTGCATTAACCCATTCTTCATTCTCTAATGCAACTTTCACATTTTTTGGGTCAAATTCTCAAACTAGACATGTACCTTGTCTTGCTTTTCTTCTTGTCTTCATGCCAGCTTGTCTATCTCCAATAATTTGTGTCTCAAGATGATGTCTTCTGAAAAAACTATCCAGTACTTAGTTTATTCTTTCTTGTTCATCCTGCTCAGGTTCATGTGCTTGCTTGGTAGCTCCATCTTGTTCATCACTTTCCCTTTCCTATTCCTTAGGGTTATTTTCCTACTCACCGGTTATCATATGTTGTGACTTCGATAGTTAATTAGGATGTTCAATGTAAGTGAATCTACCATTGTCTTCCAGTTCTTTTCTACTTTCCTCTATGTTCTTGTCATCAAACTCATCAACACAGACATTAGTACTTTCAATTATCTTATTTGTAACCTTATTTAGACATTTGTATACTTTACTCTTAGTAGAATATGCTAAGAATATTCCCTCATCACCTTTAGAATCAAATTTCCCATTTCTCTCATCTTTCAAAATAAAACATTTGCTTCCAAAAATCCTAAAATAACTTGTAGTAGGTTTGTGTCCAAACCATAGCTCGTAGGGTGTCTTGTTGGTGTCCTTTAGTTATACTCGGTTAAGTACATATACAGTTGTACAGATAGGTTCCCTCTAGTATGTCTAAGAAATATTCTTTTTCAGCATTAGTGTTTTTGCATAGTCAATTATTGACCTGTTCCTTCTTTCAACAATCCCATTTTGCTGAGGTGTTCTCAGTGCAGAGACTTGTCTTTTGATACCATATTGCTCACTACAGAAATTATTCAATTCATCAAAGATAAATTCATCTCCTCTAGTAGATCTTAAGCATTTTAATTCTTTTCTAGTCTCTTTTTGTACCTTTGCCTTATGCCACTTAAACATCTTAAATATTTTAGATTTTTCTTTTAAGAACATAATGGTCATCAGTCTAGTATAGTCATCAACAAAAAGAATAAAGTATCTATCACCGTAATAACTATGAGTTCTCATAGGACCACATAGGTTGGTATGAACCAACTCAAGTATCTCCTTTGTTGAGTTGTCTTTTCTTTTAAAACTAGACTTAGTCATCTTACCTTTCTGACATTCATGACACATAGCATGATCCAGTTTTGACAAGTTAGGCAACCCTCTAACTCTTTTCTTCTTACTAATCTAGATCATGTTATCAAATTTCACATGGCATAACCTCTTATGCCACAACCATGCATCTTCATCCTTCATTAATAAACAAGAAGACTGATCAATATCTATTAGGAATAAGTTGTCTCAACCTTGGATAATTCCTATTCTTATTATTTGTTTTGTAAAATGTATTTCTTGCAAATAATGTTGATGTGTCGACATCTTGAATTGTGTGTAAGGAGATCATGGCTAAAATGGTTATGATAGGTTCCTATTTTCTTAGAAAATGGTAAAACCCTAATATGGTTATCTTTGGGAGTAGCCCTAAAAAGTGAAGCGCATGATATAAGCATTTTTTTTTAGGGTTGCGAAGAAAAGTGATGTGAGTGTATTGTTGGAATGTTTTATGCTACCGTGATTTGTCTTCAAGGTTTTGAAATCTTCTGAAAGAACTTGCATTGCAGGTGTATTGTAAGCTGCAATAGTTTTGATCAATACATTGTGTAGGTTTTGGAGTGTTGGGGTTTTTACCGAAAGGTTTCCCCAGGGTATATCATTGTGTTATTCTCTATTTTCTTATATGCATGGTATGTGGTTGCAATATCTTTGTTAAAGTAGTTAACAAATCTGAAATTGTAAGGATTTAAAAGAATTTGCATAATACTTTCCTATAGATATTAGCATAGGAAGTTGTTTCCGCACCTGAGTTTCCTTACAATATCAAGATAAAATAGATTACCTCTAGATTATGTACTGGTTCCGACAAGTCTTCCTCCATCATCATAAATTTTTACCTTTCCACTCTCAAAATAAAGTTAGTGTCCTGAATTATTCAGTTGTGCCACACTTAAAAAACTATAGTTCATTCCATCTACATAGTATGCATTTTCACCTTTTATTCTATCATTAATCACCAATGAACCTTTACCTCTTACCATATAGGGTGCATCATTTTCCATCCTAATAGATCCTCCATCATATTCATCAAGTAGATCAAATTTCTCTACATCACCAGTCATATGATGTGTATAGCCACTGTCTATGATCCATGTATCATTTATGCTTACTTTAGAGATCAGTGCTATTTCTTCATGTTTCTCTTCTTCCTCTGAGTCATCTTTCATAGCAACAAATACTACTTCTACATCATCATCAATATCATATTCAAATTTAGATTCTATATCTTTGGTTATGTAACATACCTTTTACCCTTTTTCATAGCTATCTCAGTTATCTCTATTGTTGTGTCGGTAACCTTTGTTAACTCTTCTCCCATAGCTTCCTTCGAACCGGTCTTTAGATCTATCATCATCTTTCTTATTTGGACATCTAGCAGTGATGTGGCCAACTTATTTACAATTAAAGCATGCAAAAGGTAGCTTACCTCTATACGTTCCTTTACCTTTTGGTAATCTTCTGGCCATAAGAGCTTCAAGCTCATCAAGTTCACCATTGGTATCACTATCACTATCATTATTCTTATTATTCCTTCTGCTTGATTTACCAATCTTCAAATAAGACATGAAAGAGGATTCAATAGATGGTACAACACTATTGTCAAAGTTATTCAATTCAAAGGTTTTAAGATTATCAATCAGTGTATCAAGAGTAAGGTTGGATGTAGCTCTTGTTTCATGAATTGCAGAGATCTTGATTACATAAGCTGGTAGTAGAGTTTTGAGAATCTTGCTTCTCTTTTAACATTCAAATCTCCACTATATATTAGAGTCAATTAATCTGACATGGCTTTGGTAGTAGTGCATCTCTTAATGCCTTCAAATTTGGCATTGGTACAGGCAACAACAAGTTCCATCATAGTAATATTGTGTTCATGCCTGTCTTTCAGTTGATCAAGTGTCAGGGGACCATTTGTCAGTTCAATGTAGCCATTTTACATTAGTTCTAGTGTATAATTCCCATTTCCATATATGTGCAACTTCATTGGACTTTTCCATACTCTGTAGTTCTCTTTGTTCATCTTTGGCACTTCCCTCTTATACATTTTGAGACCTTTATGCTAGAGTCCTTAAAACTCTATTCTAAGCAACCACAGCTTTGATACCAATTGTTAGAATAATTGAGAAGGGGGTGAATCAATTATCCACTATCCTAAAACAAAATGTATAATCCAAAACAAATTTTTCAACTTCTGTTACTCGGTAAACATAAAATACTTTCACTGTCTATTCTTTTACCGATTATCAGTCTAAAACTTATAGTAGTTACCGATCAAATATAACATGTAATATGAAAAGTATGATAACAAACAAATATCTCAATCAACACATAACATGAAAGATTTAACGTGGAAACCCTGTGAAGGGAAAAACCACCTAGGACCAAAAACCCAAAAATGTTCACTCTTCTAAAGTGAGGTCAGTGAAGACCCAACCCTCTTAAAGATTACAAACACACTGTTAGGTGTGACCTTGTTAGAGGATTTTAGACTAGAAGTTATCATCCAACCAGTAGTCACTCTGGGGTTAACATGATAACAATGTTCACTATATGAATGAAACATAAAAAGACTTTCTTAGTCCACTGGGTTAAGAGATTTGACTTTGTACAGTGGTTAAATATGTAACAATAGATGATTTTCCTTGAAACAACTTCAATTGCAATTTACAGATCAATGTTCAGCTCATACAAATCTTTCTGATCAATATATCACTTCAGATTCAATACTATATCAACTTATTGTCCATCGTTAATTACTCTTTGTAGCTCGGTAATTGTTCTGCAGTTCGATTCGCACTGACCAATATGACCATAATGCATGAAAACATGTTCACATGATAATTCTACAGTATCTTCTTCCTCTAGCATTGTTTCAACAATGAAACCAATGTCTCTTATATAGACGAGTAAATAATTTTCTTTATGTCCAACAAATTTTTTCTCTTAATATCATTCATTGATTTTGCCACTTTAACCTTCTTTAGCTAATGTATCAGTAACACATTTCAATCCGCTCCATTAGATCTTCCTTGAATTCTATTCATCACCAATCTTCATAACAAACCTTATCTATTACCTTGATTTCATACACTTTCCAACTCATCAATTTATCGGCTAAACTAGTCATTTAATTCCTTTCTATTCTACTTGATTAACAAAGAAATGTGTCAGTGAACACAAGCTCGATTAAAACTATGCTTAATATACACTACACTTCATCAGTGTATACTAGAATGCTTCATTTACCAACAACACTTCTTTGTGTCTTTCAGCTCTATTCTTCATCATAGATGAATGCAACATAATAAAGTCAATATCATCAAGTCATAGACTCATCAAAAAGTTACTCAATGTATTCCTTATCTTAATCTGACATATACATCTTCCTCATGTAGATATTTATGTTCTTCATCTCTTTCACCTTTCTTTAGAGTTTTCAGTGTAGTAACTTACAAGATAAGTACTGTCAAGCTAGTTGACATCAATGACAACATAATACTGATTTAATCATCTAACATATCTAATCAAAAACTCCTTAGTGATCTTTAATCATAGATTCTTCATTCAGGTTCTAAATCAGTTGTAGTTCATCAATCTCTCCCTTTGGCATTGATGGCAACTCAAGTAATATGAAGTGTACCATACACATACCAAACATGTATTCTAACACTCTTTGAACAAATTTTGTACAAGCTCTTCCTAGCTTAATATGTTTAATCACTATGTTACTAAATAGTATTATAAATTACAACTTTTTCATTCTCTAGATATGAACTTTTCAGCTCTCAGGTTCCTATTTCTGTTCTCTATAACTAACCTTCAATGTTAGGTTTCTTTCAAATTATCTCTCACTTAGATAGTTCTCATCAGTGCATGTTTAACTTTTCCTTTCATATTATTTATCTCTCTCCCTTTCACAACAATGCCAAAGATGTTAGGAATAAGGTGTCTCAACCTTGGATAATTCCTATTCTTATTATTTGTTTTGTAAATGTATTTTTTGCAAATAATATAATTAAGTGTGAGTGTACATGTCTAGTTGGCATGTTGACGTGTCACTCCACTTGATGTGTCAGCATCTTGTGCATAAGGAGATCATGACTGAAATGGTCATGATGGATTCCTATGATGCGTAAGAACTATTTAAGGAATGTGCTATGATAGGTGTAAGAGCATCTTATGACTTGGGCCTATTTGGGCACCCAAGAAGAAGTGGTTGGTGTGTGTAAGTGAATATGCCAAAAATAGGTTGGTATGATAGATTCTCTTACACTTCTCTTGTGACCATTATTTTTTGCAGATTCGATGACAAGCTGTCATAGTCTATTCTAGGGATGGATGCCTATTCTTGGGATTTCATGTAACAACTATGTACATGTGGCTTTGTGCATGGGTCTTGGTGGTTGTGCCCATTTTTGGGTCTAGAGGAGTCTATATATATGATGCTGCTCCTATGGGAGAGATATAAAAAAATTTAAGTCTTGTTGGCTTTGTCTCTCATTTCTTGAAAGAACTTGCATTGCAAGTGTATTGTAATCTTTGTATTAAAGATAATACATTGTGCAGGTTTTGGAGTGCTGGGGTTTTTTACCGAAAGGTTTTCCCCATGGTATTTCATTGTGTCATTCTCTATTTTTCTATATGCATTGTATGTGGTTGCAATATCTTTGTTAAAGTAGTTAACGAATCTGAAATTGTAAGGATTTATAAGAATTTGCACAATACTCTCCTATAGAAATTAGTGTAGGAAGCTATTTTTGCACTTGAGTTTCCTTACAGGTGGTATCAGAGCTTGATCAACTTTTGATCCTAGTTGTTGGGTAGGGTTTTTTGAGCTAATCTCAAGTTTGAGTGGGAGTTTTTTGCAGAGCATTCTGAATCTTATTTGTAGATTGAGATGGCAAGTTCATCATATGGAAGAATGGAGGTGGAGAAATTTAATGGGACTAATTTTGAGTTGTGGAAACTCAAGATGGAAGACATGTTGGAAGATCGTGACCTATGGGAAGTGACTTCAAGTGCTACAAGACCAGCAACTATAGCTCAAGTAGATTGGGATATCAAAGACCATAAAGCTAAGGGTCTCATAAGACTCTATTTAATCGATGCAGTTCTTCTAAATGTTCTAGATGAGAAAACCGCAAATGGTTTGTGGGAAAGACTTGCAGCCATGTATCAGGCCAAATCTCTGGTGATCAAGTTTTTCTTGAGGAAGAAGTTGTACTCTCTACAAATAGAGGAAGGTGGATCCTTAACAAATCATTTAAATGCATTTAATCTAGTAGCTACACAATTGACATCAACTGGTGTCAAGTTAGAGGAGGAGGATCGTTGCTACACACTTTTGTGTTCTTTACCAGATTCATGGGACCATCTTGTGATGGCTCTCAGAAGCACTTTAGTCACCTTCAAAATGGATGATGTGGTGTCTTCGCTACTATGAGAGGAGATGTGGAGAAAGGCTTCCGTTTCAGAAAAAGAAGCCCTTGCTATTCATTGGAGATCCACTAAAAGAGGGAAGAAAAATGACAATAAGTCTAACAATAAGGGTAGATCCAAATCCTGTGGGAAGTCAAAGACTTCGAATAAGTCCAAGGCAAAATGTTGGAACTATGATAAATTTGGGCACTTTTGTAAAGACTGCAAAGAGCCGAAGAAGAAGAAGAAAGGTTTAGATTCAGCTTTAGAAAGATCTCAAGAAGATGGCAATGGATTCATCATAGCTTTGGTAGCCCATGCATCTGATGATGTGTGGTTGGTTGACTCAGGTGCATCTATTTACATGACCTCTCATCGAAACTAGTTCTCAAAATATGAAGAGTTCGATGGTGGAAAGGTGTACTTGGGTGATGATTCTCACCTAAAGATAGTTGGATGTGGAAGGGTCACTATCAAATTTCTTGATGGACAAGTAAAGGGAATCAACAAAGTTATGCACATTTTGAGTTTGGCATGAAACCTATTATCTGTAAGTATGCTAAATGATGTAGGTGTGCAAGTTGTTTTTTTGAAAGAAGGATGCAAGATGATAAGAGGATCGATAGTGCTTGCAAGGGGTACTAGGAGAGGTACCTTATTTCAGCTAGATGCATGTATTCCTCTATGCAATAGTTCTTCATCCTCACCATCTGAATAAGTAGTGAAGAAGTCTGTGGCTATTGGTTGTGATGGTAGTGCAAACACTTTAGAAGGTAAGCTTCCTACAGAAAAGACAATGTTGTGGCATATGAGATTTGGCCACATTGGTGAAAAGGGTCTCAAAACCCTAAAAAATAAAAATATCCTTGAGGGGTTAAATGATTGCAATCTCAAGTTTGACTTCTACAAACACTGTGTCTATGGTAAACAAAATCATGTTCAGTTTTACTCTAGTTCTCACAAATCTTCTGATCTTTTGGATCTTATTCATTCTGATGTATTTGGTCCTGTAAAAGTTCCTTCAATCTCCAAGTCTATATTTTTTGTATCTTTCATAGATAATTATAGTAGAAGGACATGGATTTATTTCCTTAAAAGTAAGACACAAGTCTTTATTTGGTTCAAGGAATTTAAAGCTCTTGTAGAGAATCAGACTAGTAAGAAGATTAAGTGTGTGAGAACTGACAATGGTGGTGAGTTTTTCTCAGCAGAGTTTGAATAGTTCTGTAAAGAAAAAGGCATCAAGAGGCATAAGAAAACTCCTTGTACCCCATAGCAAAATAGAGTTGCAGAGAGAATGAAGAGGACACTGATGGAGAAGGCTAGGAGTATGCTTAGTGGAGCTGGTTTAGAACAAAGGTTTTGGGCCGAAACTGTGGCCACTACTTGCTATCTGGTTAACAGATCTCCTACATCAGACCTTGTTGGTAAGACACCCATGGAGGTGTGGTCTAGTAAGAAGCCTTCAATTAGACATCTTCATGTTTTTGGTTGTGAAGCTTATGCACATGTTCCAAAGGAGAAAAGATCTAAGTAGGAAAATAAAGTCGTTAAATGTATTTTCATCAGATACAGTGATGGTGTGAAAGGATACAAGCTTTGGGATCCCGTGACTAGTAAGGTGTTGTATAGTAGAAATGTTATTTTTAGAGAGCTAACATCTTCTCCTATTGTGCTACAACTAGATGAAAAAGAAAAGGAAAAAGATGTTGTTCAGCTACCTCCTACCCCTGAGAAGATTGAACAGAGAGACCATGTTGGGCCTAATGATGAGGAGAGCTACAATAGCTCTGATAGTTCAGAAGAAGAGGAAGAACAACCTCAACCGCAGCCCTTGAGGAGATCCATGAGAGAAAGAAAGCAACCAAAAAGGTTTGGTTATTCTATGTTAGATTCCAGTTGTGCCTTTGCTTTGATTACTAACACTGATGAGCCTAGATTTGTGAAAGAGGCTTTGGGCATGGAAGATGCAGGTTCCTGGATTGAGGCTATGGATGATGAGATGGCTTCATTAGAGAAAAACCAAACTTGGGACCTTGTACCTTTTCCTAAAGGAAGAAAATTTGTTGGCTATAAATGGGTGTTCAAGAAGAAATTCTATGCAAATGGCAGTGTTGAAAGGTATAAAGCTAGATTGGTTGCAAAGGGGTATTCACAGGTAGAGGGAATAGATTATGGTGAAATATTCTCTCCTGTTGCAAAGTTGACATCCATTAGATTTTTTTTTATCTCTTGCTGCATCATATGATTTAGAGATAGAATAGATGGATGTGAAGATAGCTTTCCTTCATGGTGATTTGGAGGAAGAGATTTATATGTCACAGCCTGAGCACTACATTGTTAAAGGTAAAGAATCCTTAGTTTGCAAATTAAAGAAATCTCTATATGGTTTGAAGCAATCTCCTAGGATGTGGTACCTCAAGTTTGATGCCTTTGTGTTGTCAATTGGATTTGTAAGATCAAAATTAGATCATTATGTTTATTTCAGAGTTGAAAATGATCGCCTTCTTATTGTTGCATTATATGTTGATGATATGTTACTATTTGGGAAGGGTAAGGGTATGATTTCTGATTTTAAATCTCAGTTGTCAGCACGGTTTGAGATGAAATATCTTGGGGTAGCTAGGTACATCTTGGGTATGGAAATCAGTAGAGACAGGTCTAACAGAAAACTTTGGTTGAGTCAAAGTAAGTATGTGAAGTCTGTGTTGGACAGGTTTAGCATGGTAGATTGTAGACCACTATGTGTTCCTATTTCTATGGGAACAAAGTTATCTATAGATGATTGTCCAAAATCTCCTAGTGAGGTGGAGGACATGAGTAGAATACCTTATGCTAGTGCAGTTGGCAATCTTATGTATGCTATGGTCTATACTAGACCAGACATTGCCCAAGCAGTGGGAGTCCTGAGTCAGTTTATGGCTAATCTTGGATGGGTACATTGGGATGCAGTTAAGCGAGTATTCAGATATTTGAGGGGTACATCAGATTACTCCATATGTTATCATGGTAACTCTTCTGGATCTCCACATTTAGTTTGTATTTGTGGGTTTGTGGATTAAGATTGGGTAGGTGATATTGACAGCAGGAGATCCACCAGTGCTTATGTGTTCACTATGTTTGGTGGTGCCATTAGTTGGATGAGTAAGTGACAACCTATGGTTGCTTTGTCCACTACAGAAGTTGAGTACATGGCTGCTACTCATGCTTGTAAAGAAGCCATTTGGCTTAGAAGATTGTGTTCTGATGTTGGTGTTGATGCAGAACAAATTACTATTTGGTGTGACAGTCAGAGAGCTATTTTCCTTGCAAAGAATCCAACTTTCCATGCCAGAACGAAGCACATTGATGTGCAGTTTCACTTTGTGAGAGATATGGTGGAAGATGGAAAGGTAAATTTGGAGAAGGTAGATACTGTGAAGAATGTTGCAGATGCATTAACGAAACCAGTGGGCACTGAGAAATTTAGATGGTGTTCGGAGTCTATGGGCCTTTTGGCCTATAGCAGTTAAAGTTCCTGTTATGTTCCTATTGCTCTTACAAGGTGTTTGACAAGTGGGAGAATGTTAGGAATAAGGTGTCTCAACCTTGGATAATTCCTATTCTTATTATTTATTTTGTAAATGTATTTTTTGCAAATAATGTAATTAAGTGTGAGTGTACATGTCTAGTTGGCATGTTGATGTGTCACACCACTTGATGTGTCAGCATCTTGTGCGTAAGGAGATCATGACTAAAATAGTCATGACAGATTCCTATGATGTGTAAGAACTATTTAAGGAATGTGCTATGACAGGTGTAAGAGCATCTTATGACTTGGGCCTATTTGGGTGCCCAAGAAGAAGTGGTTGGTGTGTGTAAGAGAATATGCGAAAAATAAGTTGGTATGATAGATTCTCTTACAATTCTCTTGTGACCATTATTTTTGGTGGATTCTATGACAAGCTGTCATAGTCTATTGTAGGGATGGATGCCTATTCTTTGGATTGCATGTAACAACTGTGTACATGTGGCTTTGTGCATGGGTCTTGGTGGTTGTGCCCATTTTTGGGTCCAGAGGAGTCTATATGTATGATGCTGCTCCTATGGGAGAGATATAAAAAAATTTAAGTCTTGTTGGCTTTGTCTCTCATTTCCTGAAAGAACTTGCATTGCAAGTGTATTGTAATATTGGTGTTGAAGATAATACATTGTGCAAGTTTTGGAGTGCTGGGGTTTTTTACTGAAAGGTTTTCCCCAGGGTATTTCATTGTGTCATTCTCTATTTTTCTATATGCATTGTATGTGGTTGCAATATCTTTGTTAAAGTAGTTAAAAAATCTAAAATTGTAAAGATTTATAAGAATTTGCACAATACTCTCATATAGAGATTAGCATAGGAAGCTGTTTTCGCACCTAAGTTTCCTTACAAAAGAAACAAATAAATAATCAGCTCTATAGTAGGGAAGTAACTCTCTGTTGTCCAATACAGTCTATGTATCTCTGTATATTGATATCCCAATCTATTTTAGTTCTTCAAACTTAATCACAACCTTGAACATTATCCAAATTGTGAATTATGTTGCATCAACATGTGTGATCTTATGATAAGTTTAAGCTGATGCAACATCTAGATCACATTAGTGACCGATAGACAGGGGACGGACCCCAAGTGTAGTCCTCAAGTATTCAAATGTGTCCTTTAGTAGAGCTTTTGTAAATATATCTACAAGTTGTTCTTTAGATGTAAAAAATTCTAACTTTATTTGCTTCTCTTCCACTTGTTCTATTAAGTAGTGATACTTAATTGATACATGCTTTGTCTTAGAGTGCATCACTAGATTCTTTGAAATATTAATATCACTTGTGTTGTCATAGTATATAATCACCAGGTCAGTGATTACCTTATTCATTCCTTCCAACACTTGAAATATGCAATGTTTGAGAAATTAGTAGTAGAAGCAACATACTCTGCTTTAGTTGTGGACTGAGAAATACAAGCCTGCTTTTTACTTTTCCAGGTTACAAGTCTTTCACCAAAGAAGAATGCTCCTCCGGTGGTGCTTTTTCTGTCATCCACATTTCCAGCCCAATCAGCATCAGTATAGACCTTCAGTTCAAACTTACCTTCCTTAGGATACCATAATCCATAATCCTTTATCTTTTTTAGGTATCTTAAGATTCTTTTAGTAGCAATCATGTGTGATTCTCTAGGGTTAGCAAAAAATCTAGCAACAATTCCCACAACATGTGCTATATCTGGTCTACTATGAAGTACATACATTAGCTTACCAATCATGGATCGATAAAGTGTCTGGTTTACCTCTTTAGTTTCATCTTCCTTTGTCAATTTACATCCAGTATCCATTGGTGTTCCCATAGGTTTAACATCTTCCATGCCAAATATCTTGAAGACTTCCTTTATGTATTTAGATTGTGAGATAAATATCCCATCACTTTGTTGAATTACTTGTAGTCCTCAAAAGAATTTAATCTCTCCAAACATAGACATCTCAAATCATTTCTCATCTCATTAGTAAAAGATTTACATACATGATCTTGACCTCCAAAAATAATATCAACAAATATCTCAACAATAATAATAATGTCATCAGTATCACCTTTCATGTACAAATTGATGTTCTCACTAGTTCTAAAAAATCCAATACTTAACAAGTAAGTATGCAGCCTTTCCTACTAGGCTCTCAGTACTTGCTTCAAACCATATAAAGATTTATTTAATCTACATACCATGTCTTTTTTGTCTAGATCAATGAATCCTTTAGGTTGTTCTATGTAGACCTCTTCTTCAAGTATAGCATTCAAAAATGTTGACTTCACATCCATTTGATAAACTCTAAATTTCTTGTGTGCAACATATGCAAGTAGCATTCTAACTCCTTCCAATCTAAAAATAGGTGAAAATGTCTCACCATAGTCAACACCTTCTTCTTGTGCATATCCCTTGCATACCAATCTAGCTTTATTTCTTGTCACCTCACCATTTTCATTGAGTTTGTTCCTAAATATCCACTTAGTACCGATAACATTTTTATCTTTAGGTCGAGGTACTAAGGACCAAGTTTTGTTCTTCTCTATTTGTTCTATTTCCTCTTTCATTGCATTAACCCATTCTTCATTCTCTAATGCAACTTTCACATTTGTTGGGTCAAATTCTCAAACTAGACATGTACCTTGTCTTGCTTTGCTTCTTGTCTACATGCCAGCTTGTCTGTCTCCAATAATTTGTGTCTCAGGATGATGTCTTTTGACAAAACTATCTAGTACTCAGTTTATTCTTTCTTGTTCATCCCACTCAGGTTCATGTGCTTTCTCAGTAGCTCCATCTTGTTCATCGGTTTCCCTTTCCTATTCCTCAGGGTTATTTTCCTACTCACCAATTATAACAGGTTGTGACTTTGGTAGATAATTAGGATGTTTAATGTAAGTGAATCTACCATTGTCTTCCGGTTCTTTTCTAATTTCCTCTGTGTTCTTGCCATCAAACTCATCAACATGAACATTAGTACTTTCCATTATCTTATTTGTAACCTTATTCAGATATTTGTATTCTTTACTCTTAGTAGAATATCCTAAGAATATTCCCTCATCGCCTTTAGAATCAAATTTCTCATTTCTCTCATCTTTCAGAATAAAACATTTTCTTCCAAAAATCCTGAAATAACTTACAGTAGGTTTGTGTCCAAACCATAGCTCATAGGGTGTCTGATTGGTGTCCTTCTTCAGTTTTACTTGGTTAAGCACATATAAAGTTGTACTGATAGCTTCCCTCCAGTATGTCTAAGAAATATTTTTTTTCAGCATTAGTGTTCTTGCATAGTCAATTATTGACCTCTTCCTTTTTTCAGCAATCCCATTCTGCTGACATGTTCTCAGTGTAGAGACTTGTCTTTTGATACCATATTGCTGATTATAGAAATTACTAAATTCATCAGAGATAAATTCACCTCATCTGTCAGATCCTAAGCATTTTAATTCTTTTCCATTCTCTTTTTCTACCTTTTCCTTATACCACTTAAACATCTTAAATATTTCAAAATTTTCTTTTAAGAACATAACTGTCATTAGTCTAGTATAGTCATCAACAAAATGAATAAAGTATCGATCACCATAATAACTCTGATTTCTCATAGGCCCACATAGGTCGGTATGAACCAACTCAAGTATCTCCTTTGTTGAGTAGTCTTTTCTTTTAAACCTTGACTTAGTCATCTTACCTTTGTCAGATTCATCACACATAGCATGATCTGGTTCTGACAAGTTAGACAACCCTCTAACTCTTTTCTTTTTACTAATCTTGATCATGTTATCAAAGTTTAGATAGCATAACCTCTTATGCCACAACTATGCATCTTCATCCTTCATTAATAAACAAGAAGACTAATCAATATCAAGATAACATAGATTACCTCTTGATTATGTACCAGTTTCGACAAGTCTTACTCCATCATCATAGATTTTTACCGTTTTTCTCTCAAAAGAAAGTTGGTGGCCTAAATTATTTAGCTATGCCACACTTAACAAATTATAGTTCAATCCATCTACCCAGTATGCATTTTCACATTTTATTCTATCATTAATCATCAATGAACCTTTACCTCTTACCATACAAGGTGCATCATTTCCCATCCTAGCAGATCCTCCATCATATTCATCAAGTAGATCAAATTTCTCTACATCACCAGTCATATGATGTGTACAGCCACTGTCTATAATCCATGTATCATTTCTTCTTACTTTAGAGATTAGTGCTATTTCTTCATGTTTCTCTTCTTCCTCTGAGTCATCTTTCATAGCAACAAATACTAATTCTACATCATCATCAGTATCAAATTCAAATTCAATATCTTCATCTATGTAACATACATTTTACCCTTTTTCATAGCTATCTTGGTTATCTCTATTATTGTGTTGGTAGCCTCTGTTAACTCTTCTCCCATAGCTTCCTTTGGATTGGTCTTTGGATCTATCATCATCTTGCTTATTCAGACATCTAGCAATGATGTGGCAAACTTCTTTACAATTAAAGCATGCCAAAGGTAGCTTACCTCTATACCTTCCTTTACCTTTGGGTAATTTTCTGGCCATAAGAGCTTCAAGCTCATCAAGTTCACCATCGGTATCACTATCACTATCATTATTCTTATTATTCCTGCTACTAGATTTACCAATCTTGAAAGAAGACATGAAAGTTGATTCAATAGATGGTACAACACTATTGTCAAAGTTATTCAATTCAAAGGTTGTAAGATTATCAATCAGTGTGTCAAGAGTAAGGTTGGATGTAGCTCTTGTTTCATGAATTGTAGAGATCTTGATTGCATAAACTAGTAGTAGAGTTCTGAGAATTTTGCTTATCACTATTTCATCATCAATAATTCCATCTGATTCTCTAATAGCATGTACTACCTCTTTTAGTCTTTGTGTATTGTACAATGTTCTCACCTTCTTTCATCTTCATATCGTCAAAATGACCTCTTAGGCTTTCTTCTCTAGATATTTTAACATTCAAATCTCTACTGTATATTAGAGTCAGTTTATCCCACATGGCTTTGGCAGTAGTGCATCCCTTAATGTCTTCAAATTTGGCATCACTACATGCAACAGAAAGTTCCATCATAGTAATATTGTGTTCATGCCTATCTTTCAGTTCATGAACAAGTGTCAAGGGACTTAGTGTCAGTTCAAAGTAGCCATTTTACATCAGTTCTACTGTAGAATTTCCAATTCTAGATATGTGCAACTTCATCCAAGTTTTCCATACTGTGAAGTTCTCTTTGTTTAGCTTTGGCACTTCCCTCTTATACATCTTGAGACCTTTATGCTGGAGTCCTTAAAACTATGTTCTAAACAACCACAACTCTAATACCAATTGTTAGAATAACTGAGAGGGGGGTGAATTAGTTATCCAGTGTCCCAAAACAAAATGTATAATCCCAAACAAATTATTCAACTTCTGCTACTCGGTAAACATAAAATAATTTCAATGTCTATTCTTTTACCAATTATCAGTCTAAAACTTATAGTAGTTAATGATCAAATCTAACATGTAATATGAAAAGTATGATAACAAAGAAATATCACAATCAAGACATAACACAAGAGATTTAACATGGAAACCCTTTAAAGGGAAAAACCACCTGGGACTAGCAACCCAAAAATATTCACTCTTCTAAAGTGAGGTTGGTGAAGACCCAACCCTGTTAAAGGTTACAAACACACTGTTAGGTGTGACCTTGTTAGAGGATTTTAGACTATAAGTTATTGTCCAACCAGCAGTCACTCTGGGGTTGACAGGATAACAATGTTCACTCTATGAGTGAAACATAAAAAGATTTTCTTAGTCCACTCGGTTAAGAGATTTGACTATGTACAATGGTTAAGTATGTAACAGTAGGTGATCTACCTTGAAATAACTTCAATTGCAATTTACAAATCAATGTTCAGCTCATACAAATCTTTTTGATAAATATATCACTTCAAATTCAATACTATATCAACTTACTATCCGTCGTTAATTACTCTATGTAGCTCAGTAATTGTTCTGTAATTCAGTTCTCACTAACTAGTATGATCAGAATGCATGAAAACCTGTTCATGCAATAATTTTGTAGTATCTTCTTCCTCTGGCATTATTTCAACAATGAAACCAATGTCTGTTATATAGATGAGTAAATCATTTTCTTTATGTCCATCAGATTTTTTCGCTTAATCTCATTCATTGATTTTTCCACTTTAACCTTCTTCGGCTGATGTGTCAGTAACACATTTTAATCTACTCCATTAGATCTTCCTTGAATTATGTTAGCCGTCAATGTTCATAAAAAACCTTATCTATTACCTTGATTTCATACACTTTCTAGCTCATCAATTTATCAGCTAAACTAGTCATTTAATTCCTTTCTATTCTGCTCGATTAACAAAGAAATGCATCAGTGAACACAACATCAGTTAACACTGCACTCTTTATATAGTACATTCTATTGGTGTATACTGGAATGCTTCATTTATTGACAACACTTCTTTGTGTCTTTCAATTCTATTCTTCATCATAGATGAATGCAACATAATAAATTCAATATCATCAAGTCATAGACTCGTCAACAAGTTAATTACTATATTCCTAATCCTCATCTGACATATACATCTTCCTCATGTAGATATTTCTATTCTTCATCTCTTTCACCTTTCTTTAGATGTTTCAGTGTAGTAACTTACAAGATAAGTATTGTCAAGCTAGTTGACATCAATGACAACATAATACTGATTTAATCATCTTACATATCTAATCAACAACTCCTTAGTCATCTTTAATCATAGATTCTTCATTCAGGTTCTAAATCAGTTGTAGTTCATTAGTTATTACTACCAAATAATTGTCGACAATTGTGATTCTTTTGTGCTAGTTTTTGAAGCTTTGATTGTATGGGTGCTTGGTCATGGGTCATCTTCCTTACTATAAAAAATTTTAGCCTGAAAAATAATCTTTATTCTATGCTTATTTAATCAAATAATACTTTGTAATATCTTTTAAAAAAATATTATCTTAAGACAAACATTTGTTTTTTATTAGTGGTAAAAATAGGTTTTGTGGGGACCTAAAACCCCTTAGAAAGAGACTACGAAAGGTTAGACATTATGTCTAGAAAATAGAAATAGGGCTATAAAATAGTCCACTAGCAAACCCAAAACCCATCAATAAAACCGGCCAAAAACTAGTAATCGAAAATAGACACCCATCAACAAAAATGTAGACAAAAACAACAAAAACAAAAAAAATAAGAAACTAGGCAAACTCTAGCAGAGTTTCCTCCATGTCTTTTTTAACATTTGACATCTTACTAATGGTAGCATTAATATTAGAGATCTCCAGAATCCTATCCTGAATCTTTCTCTTCTTGGAAGATCTGGTGTGCTTGTTCGGCCCAGTCTGGTCCTCATCATCATCCTTGGTGTCATCAATCTTCATAGGGGACCTCGTGTTCAAATCCTCCTTGATTCTATTGATGCACTCAATTGTAATTCCCATAAACTAATTATTTTCCAAAAGAATCTTCTTGAGGGTAGACTCTATTTTATCCACTTTGTCTTACAGCAGACTCATATTCTTTTCATCCCTATTCTCCATAGCTTTGTCCTTCCAATCAGACCCAAAATCTAGCCTCCCTTGGATATTATCAACTTTGGTAGAAAAGGATCTAAAGTTACAACTCAAAGTCTTGATTTCATGAAAAACCCATTTAACCAAGTGGAAGGAGTACATAGACATAGTTTTTTCCATTTGTAGGACACCAAATGGGGGATCAATTTTATCCTCCATGTCTTCCTTGACGAGCTCAACATTTCTCTCATGTATGTCAATAGTCTTCAAAAAAGTAATAGATCTAGAGGAGGAGGGAATATTCTTATCCATAACCATCTCATCTCATCTCACCTCTTTACCCTTTTTGTCTGACTGGACATCCGGAGAGGCTTCATTTTATGGGGATATAGGAACATTGTGGTCCATAGAACTGCCATAATCGACTAGGATAGGAAATTTCTCACCCCCAGTGTCATTTTGATCATCCATATCTATAGTAGTATTAATTTGTTTAGAACCCTCCACTTTCGTCTCACTATTAGTAACATAAAGAGATTCCTTACTATCATCTTTGGTTCTTTTCTAAGAATTCCCTTTCATATCCAAAAACCCCTCAATTCTTTCCCCTTTTGAAGCAGTCTCCATGCCACTTTTCTTCCCAAATTTTAGCTTTTTAGAGGTTGACCCCTCCTTGCACACATCATCCCTACCTCTTTTATCCAAACTCTTAGAAGACCCACCACCCATAATCTGAGTCAGCCTGAGAGAAACATTCTTCTTGACATGTTCCACAATGAGTAGAATAATCCCTTCATGAGGAGAGGTATTACTCTCTTTCATTTTATGACCAGCAATGTTATGATAGAGAGAACTGAGCAAATAGAAGGGAAAGGAAACCCTAACCTTATTCCCAAAGTGACAAAAAATTAAAAAAAAAGATAAGAATGGGCCCATTTGCACCTCCCATCTTGTTGGATCTTTTCCTTGCAGGACCAAACTTGAATCAAATGGTTGGGCTAGAAACACAGGTTAGGCACTCAAGCTTGACAAGGAAAACAAACCAATTGATGAGGATAGAGAGAAATCCTCCTTCTTCTTTGAGCTCCACATTCACTTAGGCAGGTATTGCTTTATCTACACATTCAAGACACCTCATGACAAGCCAAAGGCTTGCAGACAGATTAGTGTGGAATAGCCTTTAAACCCCTTCAGGTAACTTGTACCCCAATGAAGCCAGTTCATGTACAAACAACCCTATTTGCATAGAATGAGTCTTAAGACTAGAGAGAAAATCCTACTACTACCACCAACATGAAAGGGAAAGGTAATTGATTTAATGTTGGGCTGAGGGGACCCCTGAGATATCCTAAGTCTCTCATAGACTAGTACCTTATCCAATGGGCCACAGAGTCAAATACAATGTTGCAAGGGACAACTATGAAACAAGAAAATAATATACCCAATGTGTTGATGCCTGACATCAATCACACACCATGACCAAACCTCAACTTAGCACCCACCTCTGTATTTAAGTATGTTATTATCCACTCAAAGGATTTTAACCCTCCCCTTAGAAGAGACCTATAAATAGACAATACATTAACCAGCATCCACTAGAAGACATGCATGAAATATCTTTGACACCTTAGCTCATACATACATAAACACTAACCCTAAACTAGTTATCTCTGTGAAGACAACTCCACTTGCAAACACATAGGCAATACAAGAAGTCAAATAAAACACCCTTAATGTATGACTAATGGACTCAGAATTCAAATGGAGATAGTTTGGTAACAGTAAAAATATATTAACCTCTCACACATAAAAAAAGTTTGTTACAATATGCATTGTATTCTCTGAACCAACAAGGAAAGAAGAACACTCTATATGCAGAGAGAAGGAGAAAATCTACAGGACATAACCCTTCCCTGGAACTAACAAAATTTAGAACCCACTCTAAGTCAAAAATTTGACACTTTATACCACTAGCCACCATGGGAACCCAAAATGGGTTGCAACAACCTACAGATAGCTAAGGCATAGGTTTACAATGGCTAACGACAGCAAAATTTTGAAAAATCACTGGAGGGAAAACTAGCACTAGCCTGTTAGACCAAGGGTGATCTTCGCACTTGAGAAGAATCTCTGGGAAGGATAGGAAGATCAACAAAAAACTATAAAACTCAACTGGAAATGACCTTGCAACTACTTTTGGTACATTTCATTTACTCCCCTACGGCAAGACACTCCACTTCTGCAATCATCTCACACCCTGGAGCACACTAGAGCGGTGGAGAAAATCAGTTTCACCAACTCAGGCCCTTCCTGTCATCAATTTCAATCCTTTCTGGTCACAGGAAACATTCGTAGAGAATTGAATTTGAACTTGAATGGTCATCTTATGGTTTTACCCTTGAATCAATGGATCACATTTGAAATTTAATCCAGCTTTAAGTCATGGCCATTGATCCTCTTACTTTCACGGGCTTCAGATCTTCACTTCAGCTTAGATAGCATCGACAGTTGTCCCTAGATGGCCAAGATAACTTCCTCACACCTTATCTCAATGGTGATACGATGGCCACAAGATCTATCAGCCCATTAATCACTTTAGAAACCCAGTGGCCCCACTTAATAACTCCACAACCACGATAACACTAGTGGTGGCATGATTGCATAGCCTAGAAATTGGGCTATGTGAACATGTGACAAGCCTCCATGTCAGCACCATGTCACTTCCCCCCACCAATGCAAAATGTGCACCTCCACAAAAAAAGACAACGGGCTCACTTACAAGCCACATCACCACCTCAGACCAACTAGAAGACCCCACCTAGGGCCACCCGATGCCACATGTCACCAAACAATTCGCTGATCCATGCCCAGTCCCTGGCACAGGACCCACTTATCATAAGCCTTTGAAATGAATGGTTGGTGTAAGATCTCATAGCTCTGACAAATCACATGAGAAACTACACTGACTATTAGATCTATCCTTGTCACAGACCCTTCTGATAACAGCCCCACTTCTGAGCACATCCACGTTGACCAATAGGAACATAGCAACTAAGCACCACATGGCAGATGGTCCCACTCGCATCGCACAGAGAAGATGCCAGATCAATGGATGGGGCATGATCTAAAGGGATGGGAATATTCCTTGAGATCATCCCGTGATCATTGATTGAAAATCCACCCTGCAAGCCCCACTGACAAGATCCACCTTGACAAACCTTCGACCAATAAGAAACCTCCACCTGCACAGACATGTCACACCAGACCCACTGTGGACAACATACAACCTGGCAAGATGGAATAAAATCTAACAGATGGTGCATGATCTCAAAGGCTCAGAATATTCCTTGAGATCATACATCAACCGTTAGATTAAAATCTTTCATTGCGGGCCCTTCTAACATAAACCAACTCATCATCACGTAAATGAATGAAAACCTACCAACTTAGATCACCGTGGCACATAAGAACTACCTGGCAAATTGGACCCACTACACAAAATGCATACCTCCACAACAAAAGCCAATGGGCCCACTTGACAAACCTTATCACCACCTACCATGGACATGTATCAACCAGTCGCATGATCGCATAGCCAAAAAACTAGGCTATGCAACCATGCGACAACTAATCACAGGCTGCCACATGTCCACCTTCGGGACCACACCAAAGAAGCCTTACCCTTTCAGAGGATCAGATGATTGTCAAAAAGGTGCATAGCCCTAACAAATCCTTCACACTTTAATGACAACTGTTGATGTTCTAACACATCAGGACCCTCTGCCCAATCCGGAAACTAGGTCCCACCATCCATCGCATTTGTGCACTAAGGCAAAGTTGACCGCTAGGCAGCTGAATAGGACTGGGACCCACACGGCTAGGTGGCAAGTGGTTGCATGATCACATGTCAAAAAAGTTTGACATGCAGCCATGCGATAGCCAATCAGGAAGAGCCTGGACCCACCATTGATGTTGGACTTGCGCAGTTGAGGGAACGCTAGCAAACAGGGAACTAGTGTGAGGTCAAAAACACACAATGTTTTCGATGAAAGAGGATCGAAAACACACAAAATTTCCAACACGTCAACAGATAAGCACACAAAGCTAGAAGACAAAGGGTCAAAAAAAATGCAGGTTATCAGTAAAAGATCGAAAACATCATGGATTTTTGAAAACACTGTGGGTTTTTGACATTGTGGCAGATTTTAAAGTTATTTCTAGCAGACCTTACAATTTGAACATCTTTCTGGGTTTGGAAAATTAGGAGACGTGACTTGGAGTGAAGCAAGGCAACAACAAGAAGAACATAGGGCATGACATTTGACAAACACTTGCAGGGGAGAGGCCAATCTTATAAGATTTTTGCTATGACAAAAAATTGGCCTAATAGTGGCTTTGTCTGGGGATGATGGGTAACTTGTGCCGATGTGATAATTCAAGATTTTTGGGAGAGCAGACCACCAATAGGACAAAAATAGGGAACTCAAAAAATGCAGGGAACAAGAAGGAAAAGCACACAATAGGAAAGGGAAAGACTATACAAAGATTTATAGTATTTACAACCAGGCTCAAGGCCCCAAAATTATGATCAATACTTGCCTCTGTCAAACAAGTAGTTTTCATCTCCACAAATTAGAGACAAGCTGAAAATTCTACTTCCATGTGACAAAACACAATTATATCCACTTTTCAAAAGCTTAAAACAAAGATTCCTAGCACATTTCTTCTGAGGGCTGGAAAAGTAACCATACCAATTCTGAAAATGCTGTGGCACATGCATGATGCAGTCAAAAAGGGAAATGATGAAGGAGCTACAAAATAAATCACTTTCAAATTTACCACCACATTTAGGAAGCTTACTATCCAACTGAGAAGAAAAACTCTCTAGCTCTATCAAACTATCAGTGCAATTGCTATTGGATCTATTCATACCAAAAATTTGCACCTTCAAGGAGAAGATACATTGATCTTCATGCAAACACTGAGGGAACTCATCACATGGGGCATGATCACCGAACATAGGAGCAACCTACATTTTGTCAACAACTGACAAAACCAATAAATTTTGATAGGTGGGAAGAGAAACATCAACCTATCCATGAGATGGTGAAGCTTGAGTAGCTGAGAGACCATCCTTCCATGGCCTAGCAACAGATTTAGAATCAGAAAAGGATTCAAAATCTATACAACTCTCCCAACCAGTATTTAGTACCACATCAGGGACACTTACATTACTTGAAGATGAACAAACACTGATGACTTCATCATCTGATATATCATACTGTACCTGGTTTCCATATAGTAGTGCTGGGGCAGCAAAAGAATCAGAGGCACACATGTCAAAGTCAAATCCTATTGACTCATGTTCCATATCAAAATCAATGTGTGCTAGATGTAAGAACTCAGAGCCATCACCCCCTGAATACCTAAGATACTCACAAGACAATAAATCTAAAAATTTTTCACTGTGAAGTGAACAGCTATCCTCAAGAACATCATCTTCTACCATATAATCATTAGCAGTACCTTCATCTATCCAATCCTCTTGCTCATCTAACTGATTGCATAAACTTTTTGTCCCATACTGAGACAAGGCATCACTTTCATGACTGCAAGAAAGAGTGTCAACACTTGATACATCCCCTTCATAAATTTCATCACTCTCAATATTAGCACTACTAAGCAAAGCCCCAAGTGCATCCTCAAGTTCATGACTACCATCACCAAGTACCTAATCCCTAACACATACATAATGCTCTTCCCACAAGGCATCTGACCAACTGGTTGACTCAAGAAAACAAAGCTCTAGGAATAAACCAATGAAGTCAGATTCAGGAAACTCAACATCCTCAGGAAGCTCATTATAAACTTCACAAAATCTATCATAGAACAAGGATATGGATAAATCCTTTCTACTTCCCACTTTTAAACTTACTAATCTCATGCAATCCCTAAGGATGCCCTCCTCAAGGAAAGCCAGCTCCTTATTCAACTTATCCATTAAACTTAATGCAATACTTCCACATAATTTTGCTAAACTACAACTAAAACTTAAAGTATGCTAACCTCTGCTCACACCTTATCCTCCTTTTAGTGCTTGACCACTTTATAAGGAACATTTAAAACTTGGAAAATACCTGGGAAAATCTTGTAGCAGAAGACCTTTGGCTGGAAGGCAGGGTAGATCTTGGGCTCACCTTGAAGCTCCATCAGATAACTTTGTTATGTAGAGCCACCACCTCCTTGAGAGAAAAATGTTTCACTGTTTGTTCTTCCAAATAGCACAAAGCTACACTAGGTATACACACTATTTATTAGGAGGAACATTGATCAAACAGAGACAAATCAGAGCCCCCACTCACAACTAGGTGAAAAGATTTCAGCAAATGCTTGTTTTTATATCTGACTCTTTTCTAGACTCTCCCTAGCAGAGTCACCATCTTGTTGGCTATTTTCCTTGTAGGACCAAACTTGAATCAAATGGTTGGGCTAGAAACACAAGTTAGGCACTCAAGCTTGACAAGAAAAATAAACCAATTGATGAGGATAGAGAGAAATCCTCCTTCTTTGAGCTCCACATTCACTCAGGTGGGTATTGCCTTATCTGCACATTCAAGACACCTCATGACAAGCCAAAGGCCTACAGATAGATTAGAGTAGAATAGCCTTCAAACCCCTTTAGGTAACCTATACCCCAATGAAGCCAATTCATGTACAAACAACCCTATTTTCATAGAATGAGTCTAAAGACTAGAGAGAAAATCCTACTACTACCACCAACATGAAAGGGAAAGGTAATTGATTTAACGTTGGGTTGAAGGGACCCCTGAGATACCCTAAGTCTCTCATAGACCAGTGCCTTATCCAATCGGCCACAGAGTCAAATACAATGTTGCAAGGGACAACTATGAAACAAGAAAATAATATACCCAATGTGTTGATGCCTGACATCAATCACACACCATGACCAAACCTCAACTTAGCACCCACCTCTGTATTTAAGTATGTTATTATCCACTCAAAGGATTTTAACCCTCCCCTTAGAAGAGACCTATAAATAGACAATACATTAACCAGCATCCACTAGAAGACAGGCATGAAATATCTTTGACACCTCAGCTCATACATACATAAACACTAACCCTGATCCAGTTATCTCTGTGAAGACAACTCCACTTGCAAAAACATAGGCAATACAAGTAGTCAAATCAAACACCCTTAATGTATGACTAATGGAATCAGAATTCAAATGGAGATAGTTTGGTAATAGTAAAAATATATCAACCTCTCACACATAAAACAAGTCTATTACAATATGCATTGTATTCTCTGAACCAGCAAGGAAAGAAGAACACTCTATATGCAGAGAGAAGGAGAAAATCTATAAGACAAAACCCTTCCCTGGAATTGACAAAATTCAAAAAGCACTCTAATTGAAAAATTTGACACTTTATATCACTAGTTGCCATGGGAACCCAAAACAGGTTGCAACAAGCTACGAATAGCTAGGGCATAGGTTTACAATGGCTAACCACAATAAAATTTTGAAAAATCACTGGAGGGAAAACCAGCACCAGCCTATTAGACCAAGGATGATCTTCGCACTTGATAAGAATCTCTGAGAAGGACAGGAAGATCATTGAAAAATTACAAAACTCAACTGGAAGCGACCCTGCAACTACTTTTGGTACATTTCATTTACTCCCCTATGGCAAGACAATCCACTTCTATAATCATCTCACACCCTGGAGCACACTGGAGTGGTGGAGAAAATCAGTTTCACCAACTCAGGCCCTTCCTATCATCAATTTCAATCCTTTTTGGTCGCAGGAAATGTTCAAAGAGAATTGAATTTGAACTCAAATGGTCAACTTATGCTTTTACCCTTGAATCAGCAGCTCACATTTGAAATTTAATCCAACTTTAAGTCACGGCCATTGATCCTCTTACTTTCGCGGGCTGTAGATCTTCACTTCACCTTAGATAGCATTGATAGCTGTCCCTAGTCTGCCAAGATAACTTCCTCACACCTTATCTCAATGGTGATATGATAGCCACAAGATTTGTCAGCCCGTTAATCACTTTAGAAACCCAGTAGCCCTACTTAATAACTGCACAATTGTGATACCACTAGTGGTCGCATGATCGCATAGCCCAGAAACTAGGCTATATGAACATGCGACAAGCCTCCATGTCGGCACCATGTCACCGCCCCCTACCAATGAAAAATGTGCACCTTTGCAACAAAAGACAACGGGGTCACTGACAAGCCACATCACACCTCAGACCAACCGAAAGACCCCACATGGGCCCACTTGATGCCACATGTCACCAAACCATTCGCTGATCCACGCCCAGTCACTAGAATAGGACCCACTTACCATAAGCCTTTGAAATGAATGGTTGGCGTAAGATCTCATGGCTCTAAAAAATCACATGATAACTTATGCCGACCATTAGATCTATCCTTGTGATAGACCCTTCTGACAATGGCCCCACTTCTGAGAACATCCACGTTAACCAATAGGAATACAACAACTAAGCACCACATCGCAGATGGTCCCACTCGCATCACATAGAGAAGATGCCAGATCAATGAATGGGGCATGATTTGAAGGGATGGGAATATTCCTTGAGATCATCCCCTGACCATTGATTGAAAATCCACCCTGCAGGCCCCGCTAACAAGATCCACCTTGACAAACCTTTGACCAATAAGAAACCTCTACCTACACAGACATGTCACACTGGACCCACTGCGGACAATAGACAACCTGGCAAGATGGAATAAAATCTGACAGATGGCACATGATCTCAAAGGTTTGGAATATTCCTTGAGATCATATGTCGACCATTAGATTAAAAGCTTTCACTGCGGGCTCTTCTGACATAAACCAACTCATCATCACGCGGATGAATGAAAACCCGCCAACTCAGATCACCGTGGCACATAAAAACTACTTGGAAAATTGGACCCACTGCACAAAATGCATACCTCCACAACAAAAGCCAACAGGCCCACCTGACAAACCTTATCGCCACTTACCATGGACACATGTCAACCAGTCACATGATTGCATAGCCAAAAACTGGGCTATGCGACCATGCGGCAGCGAATCACAAGCTACCACATGTCCACCTTCGGGACCACACCAAAGAAGCCTTACCCTTTTGGAGGATCAGACGGTTGTCACAAAAGTGCATAGCACTGACAAATCCTTCATGCTTTAATGACAACCGTTGATGCTTCAACACGTCAGGACCCTCTACCCAATCTAGAAACTAGGTCCCACCATCCATCACACTTGTGCACTAAGGCAAAGTTGACCGCCAGGCAGCTGAACAGGACTGGGACCCACATGACTAGGTGGCAAGTGGTCGAATGATCGCATGTCAGAAATGTCTGACATGTAGCCATGTGACAACCAATCAGGAAGAGCCTAGACCCACCATGGATGTCGGACTTGTGCAGTTGAGGGAATGCTAGCAAATAAGGAACTATTGCGAGGTCAAAAACACACAATGTTTTTGATGAAAGAGGATAAAAAACACACAAAGTTTTTGACATGTCAACAGATAAGTGCACAAAGCTAGAAGACAAAGGGTCAAAAACAACATAGGTTATCAGTAAAAGATCTAAAACATCATGGATTTTTGAAAACACTACAGCTTTTCGACACTAAGGTAGATTTTAAAGTTATTTCCAGCAGACCTTAGAATTTGAACATCTTTCTGGGTTTGGTGAATTAGGAGACGTGACTTGGAGTGAAGCAAGGCGACAATAAGAAGAACATAGGGTAGGACATTTGAAAAACACTTGCAGGGGAAAGGCCAATCTTATAATATTTTTGCTGTGACAAAAAATTGGCCTAACACCATCAATGATAATGTACTCCATAATGGCCGCCATAACATTAGACTAGATTTCCTTAAAATTCCCAATATCAAAGTACCCCTAGCATCCTTAATTAGATTGCTCACTTCCTCTTCATCCTTGAGAAAATAGTGAATGACATTGTAGGAGATCTTCTTATTCCTATAAAATTTCATCCTTTTTATGCTTAAGCCTGAGACTTTAGCAATAAGGTCCTTTGTAATCTTCATCTAATTCATTCCTCCAATATTCAAAGTGCCATCCTTCCAATTATCAACAAATATTTTGGTGACCCCTTCATCAAAACCATGCAATCTTTCCATAAAAGGAGTAATCCCTCCTTTACACAGCTTATCCTAGACCTCCTTTTCTTCTTTCCATCTCTTACAACTATTGGATTCCTGACAATTCAGCTCCCCACCCATCCTAGCAGAGACACCTTCAAACTAGAAAGGATTCTTAGTAAGAGGCGTGGACAAAATAGAAACAATGAAAAAGGAAAAACCCGTCACAACTCTAATGAACTTGTGTCTTGTCCTCTTTGTCTTGGGAAATCTGAAACTTTTCATAATGATATTACAACTCTTAATTAAAATATGTCTTATCATTATTACTACAAAGATATGCCAAATTAGCCCTCCAACTATGAATCTTATCATACTCCACCTTAGCTTTCAAATCAACATTAAGTTTACTATCGCCATGCCAAGTCATGATAGCCTCCAATTTGATAGCCAAGTTTTCCATAGCATCAACCATCCCATTGGCCTCATGATACACATGAGAGATGAGTACATCATGAAAGGTATTAATGATTTCAAGAGAATCTTTAATAAAGGCCTTAATTATCTACAACGGTTTAGATTTACCTTTGATGCAATCTAAAATGTTCATAGAATCACCCTCAATCCATACTTTGTTGGCAAGTGATGTTTTGAGAGCACTATGGATCACTTAAGGGTTGTCATTTATGGAAACATTTTTGTTTTAGTGATCACATGAAGTGAGTAGAAGTATTGGATACACAGTCATGAAAATGACTAAGTACAGTATCAGAGTTACAGTATACTGCAATACTGTTTTGGTCAGCAAAGGTGATATATGATATTTTGATGGCTTGAAAACTTAGAGGAACACATTTTTTTATATGTATGACCTTCAGTTAAGGTTTCATATGTTTTGGTGTTGATATTAGGAAGTTACAGTGTTATGGAGGTATGCAATGATAGAGAAATAGTGAAACAGGGCATATGAATAGTCTTGATGATTAAGGGAAGGTGAGATGGAATGGTAACATGCTAAGTTAGATGAAGATTATATATTGTGGAAACTTTGGTAATATAAGATTGTTGACTTGGTATTTATTATTTGTATAAGTAATAATAATGTTTTGTGATGTATTTGAGATCTGACTTGATGGAAAAATTGATATAAGTATAGAGTATTTTTTGGAAATGATAAGTGTGAAACTATGTGAAAGACATGTATGTATGATGGATGTAAATTTGGGATATCAGGGATGACTAATAGCAGATGTGAGATTAGAGATTTACTGAGCTATAATTGGAACTATCAAAGCATAGCAGATGCTTGTATTGTTCACACTTGGTGAACACTTTTGTTACTCAATTATTGATTGTAAGAGTTGTAAGCTATGTATACCTTTAATAGGTTTTTTGTAGACCCCTAACATAGTTTCTATTCCTCTAACAAGGAAATGTACTATGTAATACTCAGCTCCTAACAAGGCTAGATCTCCTAAGAGAGATTCTATGTTTTAGTGCATAGTTGTGGGTACCATCCCCACCAGGTTTTCTCTTGGCCAGGGTTTCCTCGAAAACAAATAATGGTGTTATGAGTTATGTGTTATGTCTTTATGCTCTTTTCATTTTAGTACTCATATGGTTTATGTGAAATTGGTTTAAGTTTGATTTGAATTGTTGTAATATGGATTCACTCCCCCTCTTAGTATTACTTAATCCTAACAATTAGTATCAGAGGTATTGGCCCTTGGAGAGAAATCTTGATAGCTTAAGAGAGATCATAATGGATTCAAAAAGTTTTCAAGAGAACTTTGAAGCAGCACTTGATGACCTAGACAAAGAAAAGGCTGAGAATGGTGAATTGAAATTCAAATTAAGAAGAGCATAAGGTTTCATTAAGAAACTAAAGGAACATCTTAAACTTTCAAGAAGTCAGAGACAAGACCTTATGCATAAGATCGAGGAGGATTTAGACAATGATACATCATACCAAGTAAAGAAGCTTAAGCAATAAAAAGAATAAATTAATCTTCTGATGATTAAAGAGATTCAACATGAAAAGGATGCAAGATACAAAGTTAAAGAGACTCTAAAAGGAAAATATGCATATACAAGAGATGTAAATAGAACTTAATCACTACAAAGACAAATTCTTAGAATTGGAGAAATACAATCAGATCATTAAAGTTGAGCTCAATCAATCCAAGTTACACATGAGCAGTGATAAGATTGATGAACAAAGAGAAAGACAAAAAACTAAAGGAGACATGACTGGAGTTGGATACAATGAAGGAGAATGTTCTAAAACTCATGAAGAAACATATGAAGAAAAGACTAAAGAAATACCTACTCTTAAAAGACCTAGAGATCAGATCACACCTTTCAGAGGTTGATGCTTTGGATGTAACAAAATTAGACACATGAAAAGAGATTGTAGAAGTAACAGTCCTTTCAAACCCTTTACTGGTTATGTCATAACTATTATGCATATGGACACAAAAAGGAAGAATGTAGGAAACATGATCAGTCTAGAAATAAACAAGATTACATTAGAGAAGAAGCAACAATGAAGATCACATGCTAAAAATGCAATAACTTTGGGCATACTGCAAGGTATTGTAAGCTCCAGGTTAATTAGGAAAGAAGACCACCTACATGTTTTAAATGCAACAACTTAGGACACATAGAAAATTTTTGCAAGTATAATGGCATGGACAATAGAAGAGGACCACCACTTGTGGTTATAAATAAGAATATTAGTGACAATGGTAAAAGTATTAATGAATCCATGGATGAGTTTAAGAATCATTTAAGGAAAAAAAAAAATGAATATGATGAGAAGATATGGAAGGTAAAATATTTCAATAAGGGATTGGTTCAGGGAGAGACAATAGATGCTACTTTGTCTTCGCATGATGTTGAGATTACTACATCAACCTAGAAGGTTGCATGGCCTTAGGGGGAGCATTGGATGTAGATAAAAAATTATATCCAGCCATTGATCATGTGGAATAATCTCATGCAAGATTAGATATGGTGTGTATAGACACTATAGAGATTATGTATGTGATCACAACACTCGGAGATTCTTATCCTATGTTCATGACATTTATGTTGACTAGGAAGCATGAAAAGTTGAGGTAACTATGATTAATGCACTTACTCAACCAGAAATGGATAAAATACCTTGAAGCATATCATTTCCCCACTATTTGACAATCAATGACCAAGGAGATCTGAGTTAAGAAGGACTACAACCATCTAGCAACCACATTGTGTGATTGATTAAGGAGAAGTTTTGGAATTCATTGTATTAAAGTTATTTAGATCATATACTCTTTCAAGAATACATAGATGCACCTATGATCTATGATGTAGTTGATAGGCCAAGATACAAGTTTAAGAGGAACCCATTTAATTTGTGTGACGATGATCTAGAAGGAGCATTTTCACAAACCCATACAACGTGTTACACATTGAATATATTAGGGCTTACATTCGCTACAAGTATGAGACCATAGGGGATGCAGATATCTATAGGGAAATAGATGAAATGATAGAGTCAGATGGGAAAATGAAATAAGAGTTCAAACATCTAGAAGACCAATCTATCATTAAGTTAACCCTTCTAAATGAGTTATACGATACTGAATGGTTCAAAATAATACTAAGCAAAATCTATGATCAGTTCATCTGGATAGGAGAGTAGCCTATAAAGATATGTAGTCAATTGATTCATGAGATAACTAAGTTAGACAACACTGGAGCCCTCCCAATGGAAAAAAAAAAACATCAGAAAACAAGTTAAAAACCTAACTCATTCCAAATGGGATAAGAGAGCGATTACTGTGAATGACATCTTTCAACAAGATGTGAGATTGGTAGCAATGCTACTAGGATATAAGTTGTACTACAACAACATACCTAATTCTCTATCAGAAGGGGTAATCATGATGGCCTACAAAATGGTTAAAGAAAACACAAAATATAACCTATGTGATATCCTAACACAACAGTTCTTGGAGAATGTGATCATTGTCAATAAAGATAAGTCAAAAGAATTCAGGTTTGGATCACTTCTAATCCACATGTACATCCATATTGATCATGAATTTTCTAGAATGCACCCTAGAGAATGGAAGGATAGTTTACCTACTAGTATACAAATCTTAGAAAGCTACTAGAGAGAAACCAAGAACTGGGTTGATGGTGAGTTTTTTGCAATGACTAAGGTCCTTCAAAGGAAAATAAAGGAGAGATACAAGATACCTGAGGAGTTAGTGGAGAAATATAAAGTCATAATCTATTTCTTGGTTGAAATTGATTGTGTATGCTTTGAAGTAGTTGAGCCTAGAAAGAAATGGTGCTACCCGATGGGGTATGAGGTAAGTTTTAAGGATGTTACAATGAAAATTGAACATGTATTAGTAGATGAGATAGACACATCTAAAGAAAGATGGAGAACTTACTTGGAAAAGTCAACAAAAGTTAGAGAAGAATGGGACAAGAGAACAAGGAAGAGAAAAATAGAGAAAATGATTGATGACCTAGCTACGAAGGCATGAATTACAAAGGAGAAACTAAAGGAAGTAAGGACAAAGATGACAGAAGGATCTTCTGGCATGGAAATTTAAGTACCTCCTCCTTCTGAACCTAAAAAGATAGTAAGTCCTACTACTAATTTAATAGACTTATCAATCACTCCTAAGAAGATTGCACAAGAGGTTGCACCTATGAGCACACCTACAAGATCTACAATATCTAACAAACCAAGCAGCCCTAAGAAAAAAAAGGTAGTAGTAGAAAAAAATAAGAAAGAGGACAAGGTGACTGAGAAGAAAGAGGAAAAAGAAGAAAAGAAGAAGCCACAAAAATTATGGAAACCAAATACTAAGATGTTGCAGAAGAGGATAATCAAAGATGGAAACTTGATAACACTAAATAGGTACTATGAGAGATATGACTTTGATGATCAAGCAGTGATTGAAGATATAGTGATTGAGCACTTTCTAATTTATAAGAAAAAAAAATTAGAAATTGAGGCCAATATTCCTAAAGACTTGTATAGAACATTGGAAATAAGAAAACAATTAGCACATTTAGAGGATGGGTCTATAAGAAATAAGGCTATTGAAGACATGTTTCTTCTAGTCTCCATATAGGAAAGGGAAAGAATCATCAAGGAACTCAAACCTCTATTGAGAACCAAGGCTAGACTTGTGAAGATAATGGCAAGAAAGTATGATGAGGTAATAGAAGACACATAAAAGGCATTGGAAAAAATTCTTATTAGAGACATGCCTAAGAATACCTCACCTCCCAAAGTTACAAGCCTACACCTTTAGGAATGGGAGAAAGATCTAAGATAACTGAAGAGAGTGTGCAATCAAGGGAACATGACAAGAAACCAGACTTCTATTGGAAATTTGGCTAATGTGGATGCATAGATGTTGTCATTATGGCAACATATGATCTCTATTAAGAGTGCAGAATCTGGAATGCAAGTATGGCAAGTTGAAGGAAAAAATTGTCTAAGTATGGATACAGTGATCCTGATAGAGCACCCGATGAAGATTTAGTTGGCGACGTCCAGTGGAGAAATATTTTTGTTTGCGTAGTTAACTAAAGCTTCTAAAGCATATGAGGATACCCCATCTTAGTGCGCATAAAGTTTGGAGTAGTACGAACAAAGTTATTCAAAGTTTACCGAAGATAGTTTTTGCAGACATAACAGTTTTGGAGATAGTATTAGCGAAAGAGTTAAGGGATTATTTTTGCTTGTCAAAATAATCACTTAACATTATGAAGGGATGAAATCCTAGATGTTTACTCTTGGATAAAGATTTTGGAAGCTGACCATGTAAAGTTATTAACTCTAATAACTCATATATTAGGCATACTTGAAATGTAATGAGAATATAGATGTGATATGTAAAAAAGAAAGAAAAGATAACTTGCGATAGTTGTATATTGTTATAGCAGCAAAGGCTATTGATGCGAAGTTGTAAGCACTATCATATTACAGTCAGAAACATTTTGTATTACCTATTTGGGTAGTGAGCTCAGCTGGTGATCAGGTTTTGTAATCTAACTCCTAACAGGGTTAAGGCTTCTAACAAGGCCTAAAGTCCTTTAACCAGGATAGATCTACTATATATTGTAAATTGACTCCTAACAGGGTCCAATATCCCTAATAGGATACTTTTGATTAGTGATCTTTGTGGGTACCATCCCCACCAGGGTTTTCCCTTGGCTAGGGTTTCCTCGAGAACATATCATGTGTTATGAATTCTTTCTATTTACTGCTATGTTTGTTAATCAACTTGATAATCTTTGTATGCACTAAAGTAATCTGTTATATCCATAAGTGGGCAAAAGAAAAAGTTTGTGAAATACTGATTCACCCCCCCCTCACAGTATTTCCTATTTCTAACAATTGGTATCAGAGCACAGTTACTCGGAGAAGGAACATTCAAGGAAAGCTTAGCAGCTTGAGTAAGATCTCTATGGATATGGATCAACTTAAAAAGAATCTTGAAGAAGCTCTTGAACAGATTGATATGCTTACTGATGAAAAAAACTCCTTAAGAAGAAAATATGAAGATGCAAAGAAAGCTATTGAAAAATTAAAAGGTAAGATTGAAGATCTAAAATATGAAAAGAAATCTGATATGCTTATTGAAGATTGTGATGAATTAGAAAAAGAAAATGAGATCCTTAAGCATGAATTGAAGATAGTAAATCTGAAGCTTAGTATGAAAGATGGAAATTTGAGATCTGATAATGAAAAATTGAAAATTGAGAATGAAGATCTAAGGTCAAGACTTGGAAAGGAAACATCTGAATCTGAAAAAGTAAAAGTGCAGTATGTGGAACTTGAGAAGTATAATAAAATTGTGAAAGGTGAATTAACTCAATCTAAACAACTTGAAAGGCTATATTCAAATAGTGATAAGATTGGAAAATAAATTTCTTTTGAAGAACCATTCTTTGATAGGACTAGATTTGGATTTAGTATGTTTAGAACAATCCATGAAAGTAAGAAGCCAGATTTGAAGACATCTAAAAGTGTGGAGGAAATAAAGCTAGATGAGAACACATTGGAAGATCCACCTAAAGAAGAACCACCTAGAGAGAAAGAAGAATCAAAGCAAGAAGAATCAAAACATGAAGAATCATCTAAAGGAATGCAAAGAGAATTCAAAGTTAGATGTTTTGCTTGTAATACTATTGGGCACATGAAGAGAGATTGCACAGGTAAGCAATTTAAACCTCTTAATGGACATTGTTATAATTGTCATAGTTTTGGACACAGAGCTAACAAATGTAGAAGACCTAAAGTAATTGTGAATAATTATGATAGAATGATTGGGAATACTAACAATGCAGATAAGAAATCTATTGAAGAAATGAATCAAAGAAAAGTGGTAGTATGTTTTAGATGCAACAAAGTAGGACACATTGCTAGAAATTATAGGTCACAGATTAACTAGCAAAGATAGAGATTTGGAAACAATGGAATCATTTGTCAGATATGCAACAAGTTTGGACACTCAGCAAGATTTTGCAAAATGAACAATGGAGGTTATCATCACAACCCTAACCCTAGGAACAATGCAAGAAGGAATGAAAATGTAGGAAACAAAGAGAAAGGTTGATGTAGCAATAAAGATGAAGTAAAATTTGATAAAGGCACAAATCAAGGAGGTATAGTCAGCACTGAAAGTAGTCAGGAAGGTAATGTAACTAATGGTAAGGATGAATCTTTACCTGACCCTTCTTTAAGTACTTAAATTATGTAAGTTTCTGTAGTTTAGGACTTAGGATTAGTGTAGATTAGGAATTTGAATGAGTTAAGTTTTGTGTAGTTAGATATAGGTTTATTATGTTGTACTAATGCTATGGTTAAGTGCACAAAAGAAAATATTGTGTTTTGCGAGGTCACAAATTTTTTTATGGTTGCAGGTTTGCAGAATCAGCTTTTTGAGGTTTTAGCGGCAAAATGAATGAATGCGATGTCAGATCAAGTTAATGTGAAGTTTTATAAGGTTGAAATCAAAGTTATCATGATTAAAAAGTGATTGAAAAGAGATTTGAAATAAAAAAAGTGAGTTGAGGATGATTTGAAGAAGTTTGGAAGCAGTTTGCAGCGATGATCATACCAAAATCCTAGATTTGCAAAGTTGAGGTATTTTTTGATCTTTAATCAGTTGATAAGATGGATATTTCTATGGTTCATAATGTTAAGGATAAGAATAGACCTAAGATTAATAAATAACTAGTAGAACCAACTAAAATTGATAGCAGTCTAGCACTATCATCCGTACCAGATGGAGTATTGCACATTGAGAATGTTAAAGGATATTTAGGTTGCAAGTTTGAAACTTTGGGAGATGCATATTTTAGTGATGATTATAGGAAATTGTAAAATCAAGACATGTCAGTTAAACTAGCTTATGGGAACCTAGAGAACAATGAAATTATCAAATATTCCATGAAGTATGAATTTAATGATGAGGAATGTACCAAGATCATTTTAAGTAGAATCCACAATGGGAAATTCTAGATGGAGGATAGAGTTATTGATATAATTGCTGACCTAATTCATGATGTTACTGGATTATAAAAAGTTGGAGAGATTCCACTGAATGAAAAGAACATGAGAAAGATTGTTTTAGACAACACTGGATCTAGTTATAATGGTAGAGGAATTGTGATAAGTGAAATTAAGCAAGATGATGTTAGGTACCTTTGCAAGATCCTAACAACTAAATTCTGTGGTAGTTCAAGGGAAGATGACATGGCTGTAGGAATGGTTCATGTAGCTTATCTTATGTGTATTGAGAAGAAACAAGTAGACCTATGTGAAATTTTGAAAATTTAGTTATTTGAGAACTTAGAAAAGATTAAGAAGGCTAAGTACGCATAGTTTAGGTTTTCATCTCTGATAGCCTATATGTTTTTCCATATTTTGAGAAGATTTCCTTACACAGTTGGTTGGAGTGACAATGTGAACACAATGGAAAGAATAAACTCAATCTACATGAAGCACCTTTTTGATAAACTTAATGACAGTGTGAAGCTTGTATTGAAGACTTTTCAGAATATTGTTAAGAACAAATCAAGGATTCCTCAATCCTTAGTTGAAAAGCATAAAGATGACATTTGTTTTATGGTAGACACTGATTTCACCTACATTGAAGCATTTGAGCCTAGAATGGAATTCATAGACCCTCTTGGCTATGAAATATCTAAAGCAGAAATAGTAGGATATGTGAATAGATTGTTAAAGTGTGAGTTGGATGGTCATGCAAATAGGTTTGGAACCTATGAAGAGAATTTCAACTCTACAATAAGTTTGAGAGAAAAGAAGCAATCTAGTAAGATAGTTGAATCTACTATGAAGAAAATACTGAAAGAATCCGGTATGTCAAGTCATGAGTTTGACATAGGTAAGAAGACTGCAGAAGCCTTGAAGCAAAGTGAAAATCTTGTAATCTCACCTGAGGCACCTAGTGCAGATTCTGTTGATCCTATTGCAGTAAAGGTAAAAGTTGAAGTACCTAAAAAAGATGAAGGAGATAAATATTTTTCTCCTATTCCTAGAAAAAGAGTAAAAGTGAGTGCAATAGGACCCAGCAAGAGACAGAAAGTAATTGTACCACCTGTACCTAGAAATGTAGTAGTAATTAAAGATGATGATGTAGTTTCAATCAAGAAGAAAACTTGGAAACCAAGAATTGAAAGAGTTAATGAAGATATATTAAAGAATGGAGACTTCACTAAGTTGAATAAATTCTATGATCTATATGGATCATTTGATAGATTGAATTTTGAAAATGCAATGATTACACATATGATTGTGACAAATAAGAAACTTAGCACTATTCATGGTAAGATCCCAGAAGATTTGTATAACAGACTTGTGAATAGAAAAAAAAGAGCACAAGAAGAGGACATAAAGATGAGAGAACATGTAATCAGACAGTTCTGTGAAGTTGAGGATGAAGATCATTTGAAGAGATTCTTGAAGTCTCTTGGAACTTTATTGAGAACTCAGAGAAGAACAATCATTATAATGGGAGGCAAAAAGGAGGAAGTACAGAAAGAGATAGAGAAAGCAGTAATGCAAGTTCTTGTAGATATAGTTGCAGAAAAGCATGTTGAATCAGACCCTCAGCAGAAGCAATCAGAGGAACCGCATGTAGAGGAAGTTGGTATTAAAGAAGTTCCATCTTCTTCACATATCAATATTGGCAAAGAATCAATGGACATTGAAGGAATCAAAGTGACCCTACAGTCAAATGATGCAGTATTTCATGATCTAGGAAACATTGTTGACAATTTGGCTTTAGAAGAGCAAGAGAAGATTATAGAATCAGAAAAGGATACAGAGACAATGGAAGCACCAGCAGTATCAGAATCAGTTCCAACAGTACAGACAGTTAAAGGTAAACAAATTTTGACAGAGGTCACTACCCCTAGTGCACCTGACAGTAAGAAAAGACAAATTGGTTCAATTTTTGAAGACCTTGGAAAAGAAGTTGAAGATGATGATCATCTTGAGTTCATCACATCTCTTAATAAAATTATTGGAAAGAATAAGAAGGTGAAGGACCTTGAAGGCAAAGTTAGAGTTTTGACAGAGAAACTTGAGAGTGTGATCAGCACTAAGGTATTTGAATTGGATCCACTTGAGAAAGCTAAAATAGTAATAAACTCTTTTGACTCTAAATTTTATAACTTAAAGGATATTGCTAGAATAAAAGTTCAGGAAGACTTTGAAGTAGAAATGCAACAATATTTAAGTGTAAATATTCAAAATGATATTGGTAATTTGGATGTATGCATAAAGAATTTGAGGAAACATTTTGAGACTGGAAAGAGTTTATATATACAATGCACAAAATTAGAAATCCTAACAGCTAAAGAAGATAAGAAGATCAAAGAAAAGATAGATGCAATTATAGCTGAAACAAACACCTTGTCAAGCCCAAATGTAAAGATAAGTTCTATAGAGAAGAACATAAGGAAGTTAAATGATGAAATCAGAATGTTAGTAGAGGAGAAGAATAGAAAGATGCTTAGGATTAACATCTTGAGAGAGCACATCTCAATCAAGACCTCAATTTTTGAAGACCAAATTGAGCAGTGTCTTTCAGCAAAGACATCTTTTCAGAAGTTTAGCTTCAATTCCCTGCAAGCTTGTCAGAAAAAAACATACGGATTGAGTACTCTACTTAATGTTGTTGAATCCATCAGGAAGATATGGGAGAAAGATTTTGAGTCATGGAAGTTAGAATTTGGTGACTGTGTTGCAAGCCTACCGGCTTTGCAATAGCTGATAACAAGGTATAAAATATTTTTTTTAAAATTTTTGTACGCCTTATCTTTGTCATTGTTGTCAAATGGGGAGAGATAGCAGAAAATTGAATATATTATGAGGAAGGATAATCATAGGGGGATCTATTCTATGGAGTACAATATTATATATGTGTTGTATAACTTTTGGCCACATTTTTGTGTAAATACTTTGAAGTTTTGTTTGCACACTTAGCAAATTTTCCCATTTGTTGCCACCAATGACAAAGGGGGAGATTGTTGGAAATTTGGCTAATGTGGATGCATAGATCTTGTCATTATGGAAACATATGATCTCTATTGAGAGTGCAGAATCTAGAATGCAAGTATGACAAGTTGAAGGAAGAAATTGTCTAAGTATGGATACATTGATCCTGACAGAGCACCCGATGAAGATTTAGTTGGCGACATCCACTGGAGAAATATTTTTGTTTGTGTAGTTAACTAAAGCTTCTATAGAGTATGAGGATACCCCATCTTAGTGTGCATAAAGTTTGGAGTAGTACAGACAAAGTTATTCAAAGTTTACTGAAGATAGTTTTTGCAAACAGAATAGTTTTGGAGACAGTATTAGCGAAAGAGTTAAGGGATTATTTTTGCTTTTCAAAATAATGACTTAACATTATGAAGGGATGACATCCTAGATTTTTACTCTTGGATAAAGATTTTGGAAGCTGACCATGTAAAGTTATTAGTTCTAATAACTCATATATTAGGCATACTTGAAATGTAATGAGAATATAGATGTGATATGTAAAAAAGAAAGAAAAGATAACTTGTGATAGTTATATATTGTGATAGTAGTAGAGGCTATTGATCTGAAGTTGTAAGCAGTACCATATTATAGTTAGAAAAATTTTGTATTACCTATTTGGGCAGTGAGTTCAGTTGGTGATCAGGTTTTGTAATCTAACTCCTAACAGGGTTAAGGCTTCTAACAAGGCCTAAAGTCCTTTAACCAGGATAGATCTACTATATATTTTAAATTGACTCCTAACATGGTCAAATATCCCTAACAAGATACTTTTGATTAGTGATCTTTGTGGGTACCATCCCCACCAGGGTTTTCCCTTGGCCAGGGTTTCCTCGAGAACATATCATGTGTTATGAGTTCTTTCTATTTACTGCTATGTTTGTTAATCAGCTTGATAATCTTTGTATGCACTAAAGTAATCTGTTATATCCATAAGTGTGCAAAATAAAAAGTTTGTGAAATACTGATTCACCCCCCCCCCTCTCAGTATTTCCTATTTCTAACAACTTCTTCATTTTTGGTGTGCCTATATCACTTGACACCTCACTTGATGAAATGATTTATTTCAAGGAAATATGGATAGTGCGATGATAGATAGAAGAAAAATTAGAAGAGAAAGAACAAGAGAAGGAGACACAACAAGAGGAAAAGAAGGAAGAAGAGATAGGAGTAGAAAAAGAAGAAGAGGTAAGAGTTGAGATCAAGAAAGAACCGAATACCTCCTCCACCTTATTGTTGGAAAGTATGGCCAAAATAGTGAGCACTGATGTGGAAAGCATGGATGAAGATGAGCTAATGAGATTATCTTTCATGGAATTTTCTAAGGCAAAGGAAAGGTTAGAACAAAAGGGGCATAAGAAGGTAAATCTAATTGCTAGGGTAGTAGAGACTCTGAATAAAATACTCCCTACACCTCTCACAGTTCAAGGAAAGGGTGATGTTGAGAACATAAATATGGCATTGAACAACTTTGACATCCATTTTGAGTCACAGTTGAAGATCATAGAGGATAAAGCTGAGAAAAGATACCTTGAAAAGAAGTTGAAGGAAGTTTTCTAGTATATCTCATGGGACTTAGGCATTCTAAAAGCAACTACAATCAAAGCCAAAAGTTGTGTGGCACAAGGAATAAAGTTATATAGGTATTGCATAAATCCTCTCAGACATGTTAAGAATATAGAAGATATCTTAGCCAAGGACATGGCTACATTAGATAGCATGATGGATAGTTGTGAGAACTCCTCACAATATATATTAGAAATGGACAAGCAGACATCCAAAATTTTGGATAAGATAAGTATTTTGAATACAAAGAAAGGGAGAGTAGTGGAAGTATTTGGTTTGATAAAGAGTTTAATCAATCCCAGGCTATCAATTCTTGAAGCTTATCTCAAAGAGATGGAGAAAATTGAGAGATCAACGATGAACTTTGTACCCACTGAGCTGAAGGAAACATAGACTACATCTTATGCACTGAATGGATTGATCCATGTTAGTGACCTACTGATTAAGTCATGGACTGATGATGTAAAGACCTTGGAAGATTCCTTCCAAGACATTCTAAATCTGGTGAGTAAGCACTAAGTCATATATGCTTAAGTTTTTGAAGTTTTCTAAATACCTTTGCCATTGATGTCAAAGGGAGAGGAAGAGGACATAAAAATGAGAAGAGGAAAAAGAATTAAATAAAAGAAGAGAAGAGAAAAATGAGAAGAGGAAGAAGAATTGAAAAAAAAGAGAGAGAAAGAGAAAAAGAAATTGTAAATAAATAAATTTAAAAAAAAGAGAGAGAGAATATGTATATAGAGTAGTAGAAGGAAGTTAGTATTTTTATACTTAGTCATTTTTTGCTAAGTGTTGCCATCAATGTCAAAGGGAGAGATTGTTGACAAGTGATGTTTTCAGAGAACTATGGATCACTTAAGGGTTGTCATTTATGGAAACACTTATGTTGTAGTGATCGCATGAAGTGAGTATAAGTATTGGAGACATAGTTATGAAAATGACTAAGTACAAAATTAGAGTTATAGTATACTACAGTACTATTTTGGTCAACGAAGGTGATATATGATATGTTATGGCTTGTGAACTTAGAGGAACACATTTTGTGATATGTATGACTTTAAGTTAAGGTCTCATATGTTTTGGTGTTGATATCAGGAAGTTACAATGTTACGAAGGTATGCGAAGATAGAGAAATAGTGAAACAGGGCATATGAATAGTCACAATGATTAAGAGAAGGTGAGATGGAATGGTAACATGCTAATTCAGAAGAATATTTTATATTGCTGACACTTTGGTAATATAAGATCACTGACTCAGTATTTATTATTTTTATAAGTAATTATAATATTTTGGGATGTATTTGAGGGTCAACTACATGGAAAAATTTATATGAGTATAGAGTGTTTTGTGGAAGTGATAAGTGTGAAACTATGTGACAGACATGTATATATGATGGATGAAAATTTGGGATATTAGGGATGACTGATTAACCAACATCACCCCTCTCTTTCGAAGACTATCTAGAATAAAAATCTTATTTTGCAAAACCATCCAATAAAACAAGTTAATTTTAGGAATCATCTTCTTATCCCAAACCTTATCCCAGAATGGGGGAGGATCCAAATGGTCTAGAAGAAGAGCCGAGATAGAGGAAATGATATAGGACCTAGAGGGATGAGCTTCCCAGATCCAAGCATCCTCCACTAATGGCTGAAGTCTCCACACATTGAGATCCAACATCAAAGGTTTGAGTTAGTCATCCACAAGCACCAGGTCAACCCATGACTGATTCCTCCAATAATTACAAACCTAGGGGCTGAATCTCCAGATACACTCCTCAATGAGAGGTTGAATATTATGGTTAGAAGAGAAAAGAGAGATCTTAAGCCAGCCATCCTCCCAAAACTTAATATTTCAACCATTACCCAACATCCACTTCACCCCAAGGAGATTCATACTTTTAGCATGTTGGATTCTATTCCAAATAGACAAACCATTAATCCTAACATCCGACTTCATAAAATATGAAATATGGGTGAAATGGAAAAGGTACTTCTTTTGAATGATTTGGATCCATTCCTTCTACTCACCATAGATCCACCAAATTTGTTTGGCCAATAAGGCATTATAAACCACCCTAATCAAATAAAACCCCAAATCTCCCCATTTTTTTGGTTTACACACTTTCTCCCAAGCAACCAAATCTAGTCGTTTTGTATCATCAACTCCAGACCAGAGGAAATTCCTCTAGATTTTCTCAATAATATTAGCAAATTTGGAAGGAGTTTTGAAAAAAATCAAAGTATAGATAGGAAGACTTTGCAAAGAGGCTTGCAAGAGTTGAAGTTTTCCATCTTGACTCAAAAGAACACCTTTCCAACCAGCTAGTTTTCTATTGAATCTCTCCACAATATTTGACCAAAAAGAATCAATTGGCTTAACACCCAAAGGGAGATCAAGGTAAGTAGTAGGAAATTCCCCAATGACATAGCCAATGATCCTGGCTATTTGATGTTGTCTATCCAAGGGTGTGTGAATAAGAAACATGGAACTCTTCTCCTAATTGATAGATTGACTCATAGCTATGGAGTAAAGAGAGAGGGTTTTCTTCACATTTTTTGCTTCAATGATAGAAGAAGAGCCCATAACCATCATGTCATTGGAAAACTACTCATGGAAACAAGAATTCATAGTCAAAGAAAGATTTATGCCTGTAACCAAACCCTTCCCCACAAAACTTTGAAAGAAATGACCAAGAAACCTACCATAATATAAAAAATGATGGGAGATAACGGATCCCCTTGGTGAAGCCCTCTAGAAGGATTGAAAAATATAGAAGAGGACCCATTAACAATCATAGCCGTAGTATCAATATTGATGTGTTGATTGACCGACTAAATGAATTTATCACAAAAACCAAAAGCCTTAATAAATTTAAACAACAAAGCCCAATCCACCCTATCATAGGCCTTAGAAAGATCTAATTTCAAAATAAAACTAGGATACTAAGAAAGACAAGACCGGATCACTTCATGAACTTTGATAATAGGATCAAAAATCTGCCAACCCAAAACAAAACCACTCTGTTGAGGAGAGATGATATTAGGTAGAATAGGAAGTAATCTTAGTGTTAGCACCTTGGAGAAGATCTTATAAATCAAATTACAAAGAATAATTGGTCTAAAATCATCCACAATATCTACACTAGGTTTTTTAGGAATGAGAACAATGAACGTAGCATTCAATTCCTTCATAAGAGATCTAGAGCCAAAGAACTCCTTAACCACATTACCAATATCCAAACCAACAATGCTCCAAAAATTTTGAAACAAAAAAAGAGGAAATCCATTAGGGCACGAAGATTTATCACCTTCAAAACAAAAGATACCTCTTTGAATCTCTTCCAATGAAGGGGTGAAAATCAACAACTTCTTAGTTCTCTCATCCAACAAGGCGGGAATATAATCAAGGAGATCTTGATCAGCAAGAGATAATGAATTATCTTTAGACAAAAGAGAAGAGAAAAATTCCACCATGGCATTCAAAATATCCTTATCATTATTCACAACACCTAAATGTAGGAGGATGTTGGAGATTCCGTTGGAGGTCCTATGCTTAGAAGCTGACAGATGGAAGAGCTAAGTATTCTTATCTCCATCTTTCAACCACAAAGACCTAGACCTTTGTCTCCAGTACACTTCCTCCTTAGAAATGATATTATGAAGTTTATCCAAAATATTCTCTTCTTTATACTTGATATCATGGGAGAGACCAACCTATTGTATAGTATCCTGAATGGAATCTAGCTCAGCCTTAAGAGAGACCTTAGTCTTGAAAATGTTCCCAAAAACATGTTTACTCCAAGATTTGATGTTCTCTTTAATGTGATTGAGTTTTTTGGCCACTCTGAACATAGAAGAACCCTGGATTTAGACATCCCACCATTCTTTATCATGATCTCAATATCCGGATGGTCCAACCAAATCTTCTCAAAATGAAAGGGCATGTTTCTAGAAGTGATCAAAGGGTCTACCAAAAAATAGATGGGGAAATGATCTGAACTGACTTTAGTAAAAGAGGATAAAGAACAAAAAAAACTATCAAACCAGTTACTAGAGATGAGGGCTTTAGCCAACCTGACTTGAATGAGATCCCTACCACTTCTCCTATTTGACCAAGTATAATTCAATCCTTGAAGATCAACATCAAATAACCCTTGTCTATTAATCAAGTCCATAAGATCAATCTACCCTTCCATCTGGCTCTAAGTGTCCACTCCTCCAAATTTATCATTTTCCTTCAGACGGGAATTGAAATCACCCATCAAAAGCCAGGGAGAATCAGGAAAGGAGAGTCTATGATTCTCAATAGTCTTCCAGAACTTATTCCTACCGACCTTAGAGTTATGAGCATAAATATTACTAATAACCAATTCAAAACCAGTTCTAATAAGAACAAACTTAATACTAAGGATATTCCTATCAGCACGCAAAATCTCACCTTTAAGATTGTAGAGGTTCCAAAAAATAAATAAACCACTAGACACTCCTTCAGAGCTATAGCCAACCACCCTACATTTTTTAAAGACTAACATTTTACACTTTTTCTTTCACCATTTTAGTCTCCTAGATAAGAATAATATCAGGTTTTTGATCTGTAGCCAGGTTTCTCAAAATATCCTACTTGTGAGGAGCATTGAAGCCCCTAATTTTCCAAGATATAAATTTCATTTATTAATAGGAGTACAAGCATTATGGATGGTGAGTTGTCTCTGATCTGCAATATCCTTCTTGCTTTCCCTTTCTCTAATATCTTTATTAGAACTTCTACCTCTGGACTTTTGCGGAGATCCCACATCATCCAACATACTTTGAGTAGTCACACCCTTTGAGTCTAGTGTAGAAATCTCTTTTAAATGCTTCATTTTCCTATTCTTTCTTCCAACTTGTTGTATCCATGGAACCTAATTCTCGTCATTAAGTAAATCAACTCCCTCTTTATCCAAGGAATATTCCTCATAGATGCCAAACATACTATCTGGAGTGCAAAGGAACTATCCTCATCATAATTTTATTAAGATTCTTAGTGGTGAAAGAATCCCCCATTAACACAAAAAAAGGTTGAGAATCCTTAAAGGGATCATTCTGGGAGCAAGCTTCAGCCCCCAAAATTGGGTGCGCATCTAAATCCCTCATTTGGATGGGAAAAACAATCTCCAAAGGAAAATAAGATTTCAAGGACAGAGGCTTGTTGGGATAACCAACATCCTCTTGGGACTTCTCCTGACTATTCACAGTAATCAATGACTATGTTACCTTCTCCTAAGAGTGGGATTCTCTATACCCAGCTGATACGACAATTTCACCTTCCTCCTAGTCTTTCTTTCTTTCACCAAGCCCTTTGGAAACCTGTCCCTACCTCGAAGACTCAAAAACTCTAGACTCACTAATACCCACAACCTTTGCCTCTGTAGAATTAGGTTTCTCCTTCTAGATCTATTTGAACTCTTTCTTAAGAAGCTCATCTTTAAACACATTAGCCTTTGGTTCCTTCTTAACCTTAAGAGGATAGTTTTTAGCTCAGTGACCAAACATTTTACAAAAAAAGAAAGGAAAAGGAAGAGATTAAAACTCCACCTCCTACTCACACTTTTCAAAATTAAAATTAATAGAAATGGTTGATGGAAGATGATCAAACTGATAAATATTCACACAAACCCTAGTAAAAACCAACCTAGATTTAGTCGATGTCGAGGGGTCTAAAGATAAAATTTCTACACCAAAGGAAAATGGTAGCCCCTTAAGGACATCCCCATTAAACTATTATAAGGGAAAACTAGGGAATCTAACCCAAATAGGGGCCGCCATGAATCAATTGTCACTATAATCCCAGTTGGGGCTCCACTTCCTAAATGCCAAATCCATTATACCAAACATCCAAGGGCCACCACATAGAACAAATCTAGATCAACCTTGTTGTTAAAGACAAAGGAAAGAAATCCTCTGGACATAGAAGCTATATCAACCTAACATTGAAGCACCCATTTTCTATGCATAAATGAATGCACAACTTCAATGTTTGGTTGAGGGCCCAAAAATTTCTCCACCAATGAAAGGTCCATTGTGGAGACTGAGAAATCCACCAGAGGGTCAAGATCAAAGATAAATCCCCAGTCACCTCAAAATCAAGAAAAGAAGAACAGCCAACTGGCTTCTTCCCCACATGATTAGACCACTTAATAGAATTACATAAACTACCTTCTTTACCACTTGTGATCGCACCATTGGAACCTACCCCATAATGTGGGTCCTAAGAAAGAATCTTGCCCTCTGAATTCTCCACCAGTGGAGGAGAAACCATAACACCTTAACCAACCTCAGCCCTAGATAAAGGTCCTTTAATCAATGCACAAGACAAGGATTGAAAAGGATGATCTTTCAAAACTCCCAAAGGATAGTTCTCCAAAATTAGAGTACCACCCAAAAGTGCAGGATGATCCTAGGGAATCCCAGTACCACCTAAAGGATCTTCTAACACCTTCAGGCCAGACTGATCCCTACTTGACTTAGGAGTCTGATGCAAGAGCATCTTGGGTCTTGACTAATCTTGCATCACTAAAAACATTTTATGTTCATGTACTTGTCTGATGTTTTTTTAGTAGCTGTTGTTGTTGTTGGTTTCTTGCCTTGAGAAGTTTATGTAGTGTAGTGGACCTAATTATGAAAATTCCCCTAAGGGCGTACATCCTAATTCATTTGGATCTAGGAGTTATCTTCATTTTCTTCACACATCAATTTTTCATCAATTTCACATGAAACATGTTGTATTTCACTTTGTGTGGTTCTGTATAGGGAAATTGGAGCTTGCATAGTTGGGGATATGTTCTTGGATTGTGTGAACCTAAATCTATCTTTGCATCATGTTTTTTTTAATTTTTGTCTTTAGTTTTGGTATGTCTCCTTAGGCTGGACCTTTATTGTAGTTAAATGCTTGATTGGTTAGCTTGTGGCTTAGCTGGTTATATATATTAATATGAGATTAGAATAGGGTAGAATCATAATAGGATTTTGTGATATCTTGAAGATCAGATGGTTTATCTGATAGAAGAGCTAGTGGTTTGCATGCTTGGAGACAAGGAGATTGCTTGGAGGCTTGAAAGCTCAAGTTTAGATCTTCCTTAGTGTTTCCATTAGTTACTAATGTGTTTCAGAGCTGGACTAGCTAGGAGATTGCTGAAATACTTTGTAATTTCATTATATAAGGCTAAAACCCAAAAGGCCTCACAGTCGGGCATGTTGAATGAAATTAAATTTTGAAGCATTAAATTGTTGTATTCCATTGTGACTATTGCTGGTGTAGGATTGGACTATCCATATTTGGATCCTCCATCCATGTACTACATCAAGTGGTATCAGATCTTGAAGATTCTGAGTGTGTGGACAGATCGTCGAAGGTGAGACATTTTTCACTAGGACCTTGGATTGAAGATGCCTCTGAGGAGAGCTTGAGAGATCTTAGAGGAAGAACCTACTGGAGAATTCAATCTTGATGATTTTAGGGCTTTGTAGAAACAAGTGCAAGATCTACAAGAGGAATTGAGAAATAAGACAACATTGAGAGAAGATAGTGAAGATGAGTTTGAGGAAGAAGATCATTTTGAAGAAGCTATAAAAGAAGCTAGAGATTCAAAAGAGAGAAGAATCATGAAGGCTATGTCTAAAATTGGGAAAAGACCTAAGATTGTTTAGTTTCTACATTTGCTGGAAGCCTTAGGCCAAAAGAGTTGATTGATTAGATTAATGAGATAGATGAATACTTTGAGTATGAAGAAATAGAAGATCCTGATAGAGTTTGATATGCAAAGACTAAGTTGAAGGGATTATGAAAATATTTGGTGGAGAGAAGTTCAATTGGAAAGAAGTAGGAGAGGAAAAGGAAAGATCATTAGATGGAATTGAATGGTTGACAAGTTAAAAAAGAAATTAATTATAGTGGATTATGAGTTAGAGATGTTTAAGATGTTAGAAAGTAAAGATCCCCAAGATAACTGAGAGTGGGGGGGTGAATTAGTTATCAGATAATTTAACCATTCAACTACTTTAAACAATATAATCAATGTGTTAATCAACCATAGAAAGATAACCATACACAATTGCACAATAACATAAGATATGTTTACTAGGGAACTTCTTGAAAAGAGTAAACCCCGGTGGGAATGATGCCCACAAAATGATGCACTAATATGAAAGTTCCTTGTTAGAGGATGGACCCTGTTAAGAGTTTTATGAAATAAATTCAGTACATATAAATCCATGTTAGGAGATTTTGAATCCCTGTTAAAAGATTCTAACCCGGTTAAGAGTTTATGGAAGACAGAAGGACTCACTGCCCAAACAGCTTCAAGGCAAGATCTCTGAACCCACTGTCCAAAAGATCTTAGAATTATTCAATAGAATAATATGAAATATATTACCTCTTTCATACTGTGCCAAAACCACACTCTCTACTACACAAGATCACAATTCCAGACCTCTGTACTCACAAGTCTTCCTTCATCACTGAATTAGCTCTTTTCTTCACTTCATGCATATATTCGCATCTCAACCTTTATGGTAAACATTACAAAAAGGAAAAAATTCCTTCTTATATACCAAAATTAAATAATTACAAATGAGTTGGTCCTCAATTACAAAATAATAAATTCTACATGCTACACACAGAATTCACATAAAACTGTCGGCTTCCAGATATTGTAACTTTCTCCAAACATATCTTCAAAGTTTTCACTATGAACCACATCATCATTAATGAGTCTCCAACATCCCTTTAACTATGCAAAATTAGATTCCATCCCAGCTAAGAGATATCCTCCAATTTCAAAAAATCGCTTCACAGAAACACTGTCTAAACACTGCTTTCACCAAAATGCTCATAACTCTCACAAATGAATGAATTTATTTTTGCGCTGTTAACCATAGGTTAATAACACACCAAAGAACATACCATAAATTTTGAAAAATCCAATCTACAATACAAAATTTGTGCAAAACAAAATTGTACCTGCTTTCCTGCTAATATCTAGAATATCACTGTGTTGACATCAATGACAATCCAAGACATGAATGCAATAACAATTGCTACAAAATGACTACCAAAATACTTTTCATTCATTCCTAATGATCTCCCCCATTGGAATTGATGGCAACATAGATGAAAAACATCCAATGTTCAAAAAATCCAATACTGCAACATCACTGCAAAATATCAAATTAAATCTTGCTTCATTTTCCTATTTAGCTCTCTCATACAATCCACAATGTTTTTCATGTATATCTCTCCCCCATTGACATCAATGATAGAAATTCCATCACTAAGTCAACAACAACTTAATGTCAAAAGACAATTTTCAGAAAAATACAATAACAAGAGTCCTCATGACTCAGCTCATAAACTCCCCCATAGAGGAAGTTCCAACATCCAATCTAGAAGAAAGATAGGGCTCATATACCACTGGATGGATGTAATCATCTGCATCAATTCTCAAAAATAGGTCGGGGCATAACCCCAAGCATACCTCTCAGATACACAAATGTATCCTTAGGTAAAGGCTTTGTAAATATATCTGCTATCTGCTCCTTTGTACTTATGTACTCCAATCTTACCTCTTTTTCTGCAACTTTCTCTCTTACAACATGATACTTGATCTCAATATGTTTAGTCTTAGAATGTAAAACAAGATTTTTTGACATACTCACTATATTGGTGTTATCACAATGTATAACAATAGGCTCATCAAACTTTATTCCAATATCCTTCAACATCTGCTTCATCCAAATAATTTGATTACAATTATTTTCTGCTACAACATATTCTACTTCTGCTGTACTTTTTGAAATGCAATTCTACTTCTTACTTAACCAAGAGACCAATTTTCCTCCAAGAAAAAAGGCTCCACCACTGGTGCTTTTCTTGTCATCAATGCTGCCTCCCCAATCTGCATTAGTATAGGCACATAAAGTAAAATCATCAAAATTCTCATACCATAATCCATAATCCATTGTTCCTTTTAGATATCTCAGTATCCTCTTTACTGCTGCATAATGTGAATCTCTAGGTTCTTCTTGAAATCTTGCTACAATCCCAACTGAATGTGCTATATTAGGTCTTGTATGTGTCAAGTACTGCAATCCTCCAATCATAGATCTGTACTTTCTCTACTCAATTGATGGTGTCTCATCTTTGCTAGATAACTTATGTCCAGTTACCATAGGTGTTCCAATAGGTTTAGAATCTTCCATTCCAAATTTTTTCAATAAGTCATTCAAATACTTAGTCTGACTTACAAATATACCTTCCTTGTTTTGTGTTATCTATAATCCCAAAAAATATTTCATTTCTCCAATCATGCTCATCTCAAATTCAGTCTTCATTTCATTTGCAAATTTGTCAATAGCTTCATCTTCTCCTCCAAAGATAATATCATCAACAAATATAACTATAACCAACAAACCATTCTCAATTTCTTTTGTGTATAGGTTACTATCCACTGTTCCTTTTATAAATCCCAATTTCAATAAATACTTATCCAATCTTGCATACCAGGTTCTAGGTGCTTGTTTTAATCCATATAAACCTTTCTTTAACTTACATACCATATCTCCTTCTTGTGTCAAAGGAAAACCTTCAGGCTGCTCAATGTAGACTTCCTCTTCCAATTCACCATTCAAAAATGTTGACTTCACATCCATCTGATACACTCTAAATTTCTTGTAAGCAGCATATGCTAAAAACATTCTCACTGCTTCAAGTCTGGCCACAGGTGCAAAAGTTTCTTCATAGTCAATTCCTTCTTGTTGTGAATATCCTTTACATACCAATCTTGCTTTGTTTCTTATCACTTCTCCTTGTTCATTCATCTTGTTTCCGAATACCCACTTTGTTCCAATCACATTCTTGTCTTCAGGTCTAGGGACCAATTCACATGTCTTGTTTTTTTCAATATGCTCCAATTCTTCTTTCATAGCATTAATCCAATGTTCATCTTCACAAGCTTCATTAGTAGTCTTAGGTTGAATTTGAGAAATCAAACATAAATGTACCTTATTTTGAGTCAAAACTCCTCTATCTAAACTTCCAATAACTTTCTCAACAGGGTGATGTCTTGAAGTATACCTGTTAGGTGTCATAGTTACTAATCTTGTTCCAACTGTAGATTCTTCTCTAGTTTCTTCTCTGTTTACTTCTCTATTTTCTTTTTTGTTTTCTTCTCTATTTTCTTCAGTATGACTTTCATTCAGTAAATCACTGTTAGTTTCAAAAAATAATTATGTATTTTCAATGTTAGGCTGAGGTTGTGCTTCTCCATCAGATTCATAATCAAACATTCTTTCCTAAATTTTAAACTTCTCATCAACTTTTACATTTGCACTTTCAACAATAGTCTTAATTCTTTTGTTATAACATCTATATGCTTTGCTTTTTAAAGAATATCCAAGAAATATTCCTTCATCACTTCTAGGATCAAACTTTCCTATATAATCATCTCTCTTTATATAACATTTACTTCCAAAAATTCTAAAAGACTTAACTGAGGGTGTATGTCCAAACCATAATTCATAAGGTGTCTTGTTTGTATCTGCTCTGATTTGTACTTTTTTCATAGTGTATACTATTGTGTTCACTGCTTCTCTCCAAAAAGTCTTAGCCAAATCATTTTCAAACAACATAGCTCTTGCTGCTTCAGTTATTGACCTGTTCCTTCTTTCTGCAATACCATTTTGTTCTAGTGTTCTAGGGGCTGAAAGTTGTCTCTTAATACCATTCATTTCACAAAAGGTGTTAAACTCTCTAGGTGTAAATTCACCACCTCTATCAAATCTTAGACACTTAATCTTCATTCCAGATTCATTCTCAATTTTTCTTTTCATGATCTTAAATTTATCAAATGCTTCAGATTTTTCTTTCAAAAATGCAATCCACATCATTCTTGTAAAATCATCAACAAGAATCATAAAATACCTTTCTCCATAGAATCCTCTAGTCCTAGTAGGACCACTCAAGTCTGTATGAACAATCTCCAACTTTTCTATCGATGTGAACTTCTTGTTGGGAAATGAACTCCTTTTGTGCTTTACCATCATACATTCTTTGCAAATCATGTTAGTAGGTTTCATAATTCTAGGTAAATCTCTTATCACAAGTGTAGTGCTCACCTTGACAATATTATCCAAGTTTATATGACAAAACCTTTTATGCCATAACCAACTGTCATCAATCCTAGTTATCAAACATGTCATCTCAGTAGGATTCAACTGAAATACATTACCTCTGGTTCTGGATCCTTTCCCAATCAGATTTCCATCTTTATCTTTTATCACACAAGTTTTCTCAGTAAACCAAACTTGATAACCTTTATCAGCCAATTGTCCAATGCTTAGTAGATTATGTCTCAATCCATCAACAAAGTAAACATCATTAGTGTTAGTCTTTCCATCAAGAGTAATAGATGCTATACCCTTAATCAAACAAGCTACATTGTTACCAACCCTAACAATTCCTCCATCATAATTATCTAACTTAACAAACTTTCTTTTATCTCCAGTCATATGATGTGAACAACCACTATCTATAATCCAATCAAATTTCTTTTCAAGTTGTGAAACTAATGCTTTTTCTTCCGTTTTATCAGATTCAGAACTTTCTTCTTTAATTGCTACAAATCCTATTTCCTCAAAGTTATCATTATCACTGTCACTTAAATGTTTTTCAATTTCTGCTTCAAGATCTTCATCATTTGCATAATAACATTCTTTAGATCTCCTAGGTTTAAAGTTTCTTCTATACTTAACTCTTTTAGGACATTTAGATGCAAAATGACCATATTCTTGACAAGTCCAACATTTAAAGATTTTCTTACCATCTGGTTCTCTTTTTACAAGCAATGCAATACCTTCTTTAATCTTCTTATCTTCCTCAGATCTACTACTGCTGGCATCATCTCCATTCACACTAGTACTTCTTGTAGGTCTAATGTTAAGAGCACTAAATGTTGTTTCCATTCTAGGTAGCTCTCCTGATAATCTCAAGTTCATCTCTACTATTTCTAATCTTCCAAGAAGAGTCTCTCTTGAAAAGTTTGATGTACAAGGTATCACTTGTTCAATCATCTGTGTTGTCTGCTTGAATACTGGTGTCAAAGTTCTCAAAATTTTCCATATCACTTCATTCTCTATCGTATCACCTCCACAAGACTTTATTCCTATTACAATCTCAGACATCCTACCAATATAGCTTCTAATAGATTCATCTTCCATCATTCTGATATCTTCAAATGCACAAATCCAATCATGTAATCTAGCCTTCTTTGCATGTTCATCACCTTCAAAACTAGAATGTAAAGCTTTCCAAATTGCATGAGATGTTTTCAAACATATTACCTGACTATATTCATTCTTTGGTAGTGCTGACAAAAGTGCTTCTCTTGCAAGTATGTTACACATGAATAGATCTAGTTCATCTTTAGTTCCTGCCTCTAGATTGTCTTCCTCAATGATAGTCTTCTCATTCTTTGTAATCAACCAATAACTTGGTCCTAAACACAATAGATGAGTCTTCATCTTTTCTTTCTAGCTATCAAAATTTACTCCATCAAACTTAGGGATTTTTTTTTTGAAATTCCCCATGGATCTCCTTAAGTTGTTAAAATTTTCTTTCAAGGACCTGCTGCTCTGATACCAATTGTTAGAAAGTAAAGATCCCCAAGATAACTGAGAGGGGGGGGGGGTGAATCATTTATCAGATAATTTAACCATTCAACTACTTTAAACAATATAATCAATGTGCTAATCAACCATAGAAAGATAACCATACACAATTGCACAATAACACAAGATATGTTGACTAGGGAACCTCTTGAAAAGAGTAAACCCCGGTGGGAATGATGCCCACAAAATGATGCACTAATATGAAAGCTCCTTGTTAGAGGATGGACCCTGTTAAGAGTTTTATGAAATACATTCAGTACATATAAATCCCTGTTAGGATATTTTCAATCCCTATTAAAAGATTCTAACCCGGTTAAGAGTTTATGGAAGATAGAAGGACTCACTGCCCAAACAGCTTCAAGGCAAGATCTCTGAACCCATTGTCCAAAAGATCTTAGAATTATTCAATAGAATAATATGAAATATATTACCTGCTTCATACTATGCCAAAACCGCACTCTCTGCTACACAAGATCACAATTCCAGATCTCTATACTCACAAGTCTTCCTTCATCACTGAATTAGCTCTTTTCTTCACTTCATGCATATATTCACATCTCAACCTTTATGGTACATATTAAAACAAGGAAAAAATTCCTTCTTATATACCAAACTCAAATAATTACAAATGAGTCAGTCCTCAATTACAAAATAATAAATTCTACACGCTACACACAGAATTCACATAAAACTGTCAGCTTCCAGATACAATAACTTTCTCCAAACATATCTTCAAAGTTTTTTCTGTGAACCACATCATCATTAATGAGTCTCAAACATCCCTTTAACTGTGCAAAATTAGATTCCATCCCAGCTAAGAGATATCCTCCGATTTCAGAAAATCGCTTCACAGAAACACTGTCTAAACACTGCTTTCACCAAAATGCTCATAACTCTCACAAATGAATGAATTTATTTTTGCACTGTTAACCATAGGTTAATAACACACCAAAGAACATACCATCAACTACATAAAATCCAATCTACAATACAACATGTGCACAGAACAAAACTGTACCTACTTTCCTACTAATATCTAGAATATCACTGTGTTGACATCAATGACAATCCAAGTCATGAATGCAACAACAACTGCTATAGAATGACTGCCAAAATACTTTTCATTCATTCCTAACATAAGAAGATGCAAGGAAGAAAAATAACCAATCAGTACAGGAGTATACTGAGGAGTTTTACAGAATCCTGATTAGGACTGGTGATTTTGAAGCTGATAAAGAGAATGTTGCTAGGTATGTTTATGGCTTGAGCCCTAGTATTCAAGAAGATTTACTTACTGTTTAGATGTAAACTATAGGAGATGCTTACCAAATGGCATTGAAGATTGAGGAGAAGTTGAAAAAGAGGTTTGAAGGGAGAAAAAATAATAGGAACCGGGGTGGTAAGACTAATGAAACAATTGCTGGAGGTAATGTGGTAGAGAATCCTAAGAAGATTGATGAAGGATCTGGTAGTGGTCAAGTCACTATGAACTACAATAATGAATAGAGAGGAAGATGGAGAAATGAGTTCACTGGTACATTTTTTCAGTGTGGTGAAGAGGGTCATAGAAGTTTTCAATGTCCTAGAAAAAGAGTTGCACTAATTGCCAAAGAAGACATAGAGGATGTTGCAGAGAAAGGTGAATTTCTTATCACTAGGAGATTGGCTACATGTGCTAAGGAACTAGTGCAAAGAAGAAATTTGTTCAGAACTAGATGTAAGTGCAAGAATAAGGTATGTAATGTTATAGTTGATGGTGGTAGTTCTGAAAACTTTATTTCAAAAGAGATGGTTAGTAAATTGAATTTGGGAAGAAGGAAACACCCTAATCCTTATCAGATTAGATGGATACAAGATGTGTCTAAGGTTAGGATTGAAGAGCAATGCTTGGTTAATTTTCAAATTGGATCTTATCATGATGAATTATTACGTGATATAATGCCTATGGATGCTTGTCATCTGTTTCTTGAGAGACCTTGGCAATTTGATAGACATGTTTTGTTTGATGGTCACGCAAATACATATGTGGTAATGCATGGTCGATCTAAGAATAAGTTGTTACCTTTGCAGGAAGTTGGGCCTAGTGGATGTGGAGTTGTTAGGTGTTGTCCTTGTGACAGTGACAAACATCAAGAGTAGAGAGTTGATGAACCTATTCCTATGGATGAAAGGAAGCTGAGTTTGAAAGGGAAAGAGAATGATATAGGTGAGGAAACTATAGAGGGGTATGTGCAAGATCATGGTATGCCAAACTAGGCCCTTAAGGGGAAATGAAAATTTAGAAAATCAAGTTTAGGCAAGTTGACATAAAAATTTGAACTAGTTATAAATATTTTATCAAAAAAATCTAATAACAGAATCTATAGAAAATTGAATTTAGTTTCTAAGATACTAGGCCTTTTTTCAATAACAATTATTCTATATGTTGATAATTTCAAATTTCAATGTAGTAGTATGAAAATTTCAGGGAAAAAATAAGTAGGTGTATGTCTGACCACCTTAAACATAATCAAATGATATATATTTTTTACAAGATTCTAGATATAAGTAGTAGACTCATGTCTGGATGTGACACATATTTTTTTGTAATTTTTTTTCCATGTAAATAATAAATTATGATTTTTCTTCTACAACTTTTCCAAAATACAAAAACTCTTGTGTCTAACCACGTTAACTTAGTCTAAACTTTATCAAATTGAAAACTTTTTTATTTTTCTTATAGTAGGAAAAGCATAGAATGTGGCACATGTTTTCGATTTCAAAAATGTTATACAATTTGAAAGTTATAGCTATTTTTCAATAAGTCTATCAATCCGGACTAGAAAGATAACAAGTAGGTGTATGTCTTACCACATTAAACAAATCAAATGATAATATTTTTTAATAATATTCTAGATAAAAGTAGTAGACTCATGTCCAGATGTGATGTATATTTTTTTGTATTTTTTTCCAAGTAAATAATTAATTATGATTTTTCTACTACAAATTTTCCTAAATATAAAAACTCTCATTTCTAAGCACATTAACTTACTCTAAACTTCATCAAATTGAAAGAATTATTTATTTTTATTATACTAGGTGAAGCATAGAATGTGATGTATACTTCAGATTTCAAAAATGTTATATTTTTTGAAAGTTATAGTTGTTTTTCAAAGAGTCTATCAATCAGGACTTTTTTTTCACATCGCCACTTTTTGGCATACCATGATCTTGCACATACCCAGAGATTAAGAGGCAAAAGTGTTGGAAATATTTAGGAATTAACCAAGTTACTGAGAGGGGAGGGGTGAATCAGTAACTTTAAATTTTCTTTCAGATGTATTAACATATAGTTCACTTTATCCTTTTGCATATAGAAAGCATGAAACATAAAAGCATTCACAATAATGACACATAGATTTGGTTACCCAGAAACCTTCCAAAAGAAAGTAAAACTGGGGTGGGGATGAAACCCACAAAGCTTTAGTACTGCAGTATAAAGTTGGCTGGTTAAGGCTTACATTGATCACTTCTGATGATCTGCCCTGCTAGGAGCAATAAGGATTGCTAGGTCCACCTTGTCAGAGGTTTTAAAAACATACAATGAAGTATGCACTCGGTAAAGATATTTTACAAAGACTGTTAAGTCTACCCGGTTAAAGGATTTCAAGCTGATTCACCTGTTAGGATGAAACAGTAGATCTCTTACTTTGCAACTAGATTGTTGAATGAGATTCACTGATGTACTAATCACCTTCTGTGATGAATTTTTCTTTGCTGCTTCTTATACTGCTGTAGCCCTTTGTAATTCGCTTATCTCTTCCTTTTATCTCTTTCTTTTTTTTACATTCATACTCATACTAATTACATCTTGGTAATTTTACAACATTGTTTATATACAAGTCTAAACAATTAATTACAATTACAAAGTCAGCTTGACAAATAAACATAAGTGCTACTAAGTCGGCCCAAGTATGGTTACACAGTTCCTGCAAAATAACTCGGTGACTTTCTGATACTCGGCGTCCACTGCATTACTCGGCATCGTCATGCACTTGGTAGAAGTGAAGGCTCGGTTCATACTAACCACTCGGTAAGTTTTGAACTCGGTAAATACTTGTGACTTGGTAGACATAATGTCACTCAGTTTACACTGTCCTGCTCGGTTTGCACTGTCCTGCTCGGTTTGCACTGTCCTACTCGATTTGCACTGTTCTGCTTGGTTTGCACTGTTCTGCTCAGTTTGCACTGTTCTGCTCAGTTTGCACTGTTCTGCTCAGTTTGCACTGTTCTGCTCAGTTTGCACAGTTCTGCTCAGTTTGCACTGTTCTGCTCGGTTTGCACTGTTCTGCTCGATTTGCACTGAGAATGCAAATAAGTGTTGTCACTAGTGGCAATCCTGCTTAATGCCAACAATCTCCCCCTTTGGCATTAGTGACAAAAACACTTATTGCCCAAAACTTATATACATGAATCATGCTGAGATTTATTTTGATTTTTCAAAATTTGTCTTTGTCATAGGGCTTTATAAATTATCTCCCCCTTTCAATGTACTAACTTTTTCTTCTGTACATATCTCCCCCTTTTTGGCGATAATGCCAAAGGTGTATATACAAGTGTTTTACAGGGAGAATCCAAAATTTGATAGAAAAATAGAATGTACCTTCATTATCAGTGCCAGGGTTCTGTTCCATTTTTCTTGCAGAATCTTGCATGTTTAGATTGCAATTTGGACTTCTGCAGAGAGTGTAATCATGTGATCTGCTATTGAGAACTGATTGTCATGAATTAATGTTTTGGAATGTTCAATGTGCTTATACATTGTATTCATGATGGGAAGGATCATGTTCTGAATGTCTAGCAGTGTGGACCGGATCCTTGTGTCTTCTTTCAGTAGTTCTGACTGCATATTTGATAGGAATGAGATTTTCATGTGATGAGCAGAGTTTGAACTTGGTTCAAGTTGCAGCTTCTGTATGCTAATCTTCAAATCCTCATCAATTTTATTCATTTTATCCTTGACATCCTTGGTGAACTCGGCAACATTGCATAGTTTGACCAAAAGAGAGGTAACATTCGAATAGGAAGATTCAATGTTTGTCAAAACTAAAGACAATTCTGCTTGATTAATAGCTATGTGCTGAGCAATGTGCTCAAGCACTTTATTGTTGAATTTCTTTTCGGCTTTTTCAACTAACTTATCTGTCCCAGATGAATCCTCATTGTACTTATTTACTGCTTCTGCTAATTGTAACAAAACATGTTGAGAGGAGTCTACTTCAATACCTAATGCTTCTGAAAAAATGTCCTTAGCATCCTTAATGATTTTATATTCCTTGTCTCTCTCATCTTTAAGCTTCTTTTGCTTCGCTTTCCTTTGGAGGATTTCACCTATATTTTGCATTTGATCCGCTGATAGATTTGCAAAATCCAATGTTGGAATCTCTATTTCCTCATCTAGGTCTATATCCTCTACTATATTCTTGCCCAAAAATCTTATACTCGGTTGAGCCTTAGGCTTATCTATACTTAATGCCTTAGTAGTAGTGACAGTAGACATAGTAGGACTGGCTATAGAGAATGGTATACTATCTACTGGAGAACTTAAACTATTTACACTTGTAGAATCAAAAACTGGAATACAAACTACTGGAAAACTTGATGAAATAGGAGACTGCAACTCGATAGAAGAAATGGTAGTTACTTCTGTTGTTGCTATAGGTGATTGGACAAATGTTGAAGTTGTCACAACCATGCTTGAAGGTGTCTCCGGGCTAGATGTAGTAACTTTTGCTGGAGAGGTAGGAAGTGATGCAATGACTTCTGCCGCTATCCTCACGGTATCATCTACCTCAGTGGCTTCTTCCTGTTCATCACTATCATCTTCAATGTCTTTTATTATAACTGTTTTAGTACTCGGTTGGTGAAGATGGTATATGTTCTTCCATGTGGAATTTGCACTCTTCACAACTGATTCAATATTGTTAATCAGAATTAAACAAGTATTGAACTTCAGTGTCATCTTATTTTCATTCTCCTTCAATGCTTTCTTTATTTCATCATTTTTCAAGCTCGACATTAACTGTCTTAGGGTTTGATCAAATATGTCTTTTACAGTTTGCTTTGCATTGGCCCATCTCATTTTTATTGGATCTAATAAAGCTGCTGGAATCTGTGGGGCTATTTCATCAGGAGAGTATTTCCACTGTCCCATCTTTTCAATGACAACATCTTCAATCTCCTTTTGTTCTATTTCCGATCTTGTTTCATATTTTAAAGATTTTATATTACTTACTCCAGATCCTGATCCTTCTCTCAAAAGTTTGATCTTCTCTTGAAGGGTTAGAGGAGGCTTTTTGAATATTATATCTTTGTCCTGTTTGTCTGCCTTACCCCTTACACTTCTTGTAAATACAACAGTGGCAGGCTTAGGTGCCTTGGTGATGAATACCTTTCCTTTCTTCTTGGCAGGTTCTGGTTCCTCTGTTTTCTCATCCTTTTTCTCTTCTTCTTCAGTGTCTTCTCCTCTGTCCTCGGTTAGCATTTGCATTTTGGCTATCCTCTTTTTTCCTTTATTTACTGCCTGTGGAAGTTTTATACTTAATTCAATTCTCACTTTTGCTTCTTCATATGTTCCAAAATATGGAGCTTTGGGATTAACAGGCTGATTAAGGAGGGCTTCAATGATATTCTTTGTTTCATCAATGTTTACCTCATAAGGAAAAGGTTTTACATGTAAAATCCTCAGTTTAGCTGCTTGAATGTATACTCTGTCACAGTCCACCATGAAACAAATATCATCCTTATAATCCTCCACCAACTTCTGTGGAATCCAGAATCTGTCGTTCATTTTCTCCTTGAAAGACTCAAAATAACTATCCATGATGCTCTCAAAATTTTCACCCATTTCTGAAATATATTCATTTATCTCATAAAGAACTGGCACATCCTTTCTCCATACTACTTTTCCTTTGGAAGGGAATAATTTCTGAACGTAGAAAAATAAACAGACCAGTAGAGATCCAAACTTACATGGATTGTTTTTGGAAGTTTGAATGCTTTCCATGTTCTTGTTAAACTGTTTTAACAACAAATCTACAAGGTCAAATGATAAATTATTCTTGACCACTTTGTATGCTAGGTCTATGGCTTCGCAAGAAACACTATTCTGTCGACTTGAACTGTATATTTTATGAGCAATGATGTGTGTTCCAAACTTCAGTTCAACATCAGTAATGCTGCTAACTTTCATGCCTCTACCGTCCCACTCGGCTAGGGTTTTCTTCTCCAGTTCCGGCCGACCTAGGGTTTTGGTAGTTTTAACTTTGTTTAACATGGGAAGACCAGTGATTTGGTGAATCATCTTCTTAGTGATCTCTATGGGTTGCTCAATCCAAATCTTGCCTTCGTGTACACGACTGAGAATGTATCTAATCCATTTTTCCCGAAAGTTTTGAGGTAAATGTGAAATATGAACTAATCCCTTGTCTTCCAGATGTTTGTGCTCTAGTTTTAGAATACCATTTACACACAGTTCCTCATGCACAATATCTAGCTCTAGGTTTCCCATCTCTTGAATAGCACAATTGAAATGATTGCGAATATCATTAACAAGTAGTACCTTAGGAGGAATCTGAGATTGAGCTTTGTTCGGGTTTAGGGCTGTTGCAATTGCAGGCACGAGTTTTAAATCTAGTGCTTTCCATTCCCCTTGGATTATCATTTCTGATTCTTTCTTTGCTGAAGTGCTGGATGATGCCATGGTAGCTCACAGAGAATTCTTTTCACAAAAGTGTTTGAATCGCTGGATTGCTCTGGAAATTTTCTGCTCTCAAAATGCTAAAGTTCACGGTGAAGAATGAGTTTGATTTCTTTCCTTTTGTTTACAACTTTGTCATTAATGCTCAGTACAAATTAGGGTATGAATTCTGATAGACTGTCACCCACTATGAATTAATTGCTCGGTAAAGACTTCGCAACTCGGTGAACTTGAGAATTCATATTGCTCTGACCTCGCTCGGTAATCATATTAGATCGCTCCCGACCTTGCTCGGTGAAAACTGATACCGACCTTCCTGTGATCTTATTGCATCTTGTATGTCAATTTAGATCTTTCTTTTAATTCAGTTCTGGAACTGCTTGAAATTTGTCTATGAGAATACAGTTCCAGTGCTTTCTTGGAAATTTAGTTTGAGTCGGTAGAGCCACCCATTCCATTACTTGGACTAGTTTTCTCGGTAGAATTAGGAATCCACTGTTGTCTTATCTGTTTCCTAACCTTAGTTGCTTCATTCTTCTTTCCATCTTCAACTTCACTAGCATTCATGCAATTTCTAGCTATATGACCGAGTTTAGTGCATTTGAAACATCTTATGGTAGTATCTCTTTTCCTTAGATGATGTTTTCTGCAGTTCATACCAATGTGTCCATATTCTCCACAGTAATGACATCTACACCAAGTGTTGTAATCCCATCCAAACATTGCTTTCATAATTTGTTCTGCTGGATTAAATGTTTTGGATCTGCACTCGGATGCCTTGTGACCTTGTTTGTTGCATTTGTGACAATTACCTTTGAATCTTGGTTTTTCCCTGCATTCATTTGCTTTGTGACCATGCTAATTGCAGTTGTAGCATTTTCCATTGAATTCTGCTTTTTCATTGCTCCAACATTTATTTGAAGTATGTCCTATTTTTGCCACAATGATTACAAGTAGGTTTGTGATTTCTTTGAGTACCTTGCGTAGAAGATTCACCTTCTCCTTTGTATCCAAGTCTTGCTTTTCTTTTTTGCCTATGAAGATTTCAATCATACAGTTGATTTAAGTCTTCTTAACTCTGTAGCATTCTTTCATTGATTTGTTTTTTGGTGTTTAGGTCATCCACCAATCTTAGATTGATTTGCTTTTCAGATCTTAGTTCTTCTCTTGTGCTTTCTATTTCTGATCTTAGAGTCAGAATTTCCTCATTTGTATGGGAGATCTGATCAATTAGGTTTTCTAGCTGAAGGGTTTTATTTTGGACTTCATTGTTCCTTCCATCTAATTCATCTTTCAACTTGTTTCTTTGTTCTAAGATCTCACAAAATCTTGTTGAGTGTAGCTCTTGTTCTCTTTTTAATTTTCTCACTTCTTCCTGTAGCGACCCATTCTTTTCTAGGAGTTCTTTGACAACATTGTTTGCTTCATCTAAGCTATCTGAGGGAAAAAGATCTTCAATCTTTTCTTCAATGTAATTATGATCATTCATCTGATTTGTAAGTTCCTTCCTTCTTCTTAGGGATTGGGAAAGATGTTCTTTTGCTTCTTTAAGTTTAGCTATGGCCGTTTCCAGATCTAGCTTTTCATTTTCAATCACCTTGTTCAGTTTGAATACCTCCATTGTCCTGGATCTTTGCTCAAGCTAGTTAAGCTTTATCTTGAGAACCAATACAACTCTGATACCAATTGTTGGAAATATTCAGGAATTAACCAAGTTACTGAGAGGGGAGGGGTGAATCAGTAACTTCAAATTTTCTTTTAGATGTATTAACATATAGTTCACTTTATCCTTTTGCATATAGAAAGCATGAAACATAAAAGCATTCACAATAATGACACATAGATTTGGTTACCCAGAAACCTTCCAAAAGAAAGTAAAACTGGGGTGGGGATGAAACCCACAAAGCTTTAGTACTGCAATATAAAGTTGGCCGGTTAAGGCTTACATTGATCACTTCTGATGATCTGCCCTGCTAGGAGTAATAAGGACTGCAAGGTCCACCTTGTCAGAGGTTTTACAAACATACAATGAAGTATGCACTCGGTAAAGAGATTTTACAAAGATTGTTAAGTCTACTCGGTTAAAGGATTTCAAGCTGATTCACCTGTTAGGATGAAATAGTAGATCTCTTACTTTGCAACTGGATTGTTGAATGAGATTCGCTGATGTACTAATCACCTTCTGTGATGAATTTGTCTTTGCTACTTCTTATACTGCTGTAGCCCTTTGTAATTCACTTATCTCTGCCTTTTATCTCTTTCTTTTTTTTTACATTCATACTCATACTAATTACATCTTGGTAATTTTACAACATTGTTTATATACAAGTCTAAACAATTAATTACAATTACAAAGTCGGCTTGACAAATAAACATAAGTGCTACTAAGTCGGCCCAAGTATGGTTACACGGTTCCTGCAAACTAACTCGGTGACTTTCTGATACTCGGCATTCACTGCATTACTTGGCATCGTCATGCACTCGGTAGAAGTGAAGGCCCGGTTCATACTAACCACTCGATAAGTTTTGAACTCGGTAAATACTTGTGACTCGGTAGACATAATGTCACTTAGTTTACACTGTCCTGCTCGGTTTGCACTGTTCTACTCAGTTTGCACTGTTCTACTCAGTTTGCACTGTTCTGCTCGGTTTGCACTGTTCTGCTCAGTTTGCACTGTTCTGCTCGGTTTGCACTGTTATGCTCAGTTTGCACTGAGATTGCAAATAAGTGTTGTCACTAGTGGCAATCCTGCTTAATGCCAACAAAAAGGTCTTTCTGACAAAGATAGTGCAGCAAATAATGACACTAGTGACACCGAGAGATGCAGATGTTGCCAAATTAGTTAGTAAGTCTGGAGAATATATGATTCACCGAAGTGCTGGTGTAATTGATAGTTGAAGAGTTTGTCAGAATCAGTTTCTATTAGTTGCAGAAAGAAAAGATGAGAAAAGTGCAGGACATTATGATTTGTTGGGTGTAACAATGGATAAACTGAAGATAACATGGAGTGAAGGACAAGAAGAGATATGGGTTGAGAATAGATATGGTATACCTATCCTAATTCCCTTAAAATTTTCATGAGAAAATTATTTTTATTTACCTAGGGTGTCTGATGCAGAAGCATCTTGGGTCTTGAGAAATCTTGCATCGCCAAAAACATTTTTTGTTCCTGTACCTATCTGATATTTGTTTAGTAGTTGTTTCTATTGTTGGTTTCTTTCCTTGCAAAGTTAATGTAGTGTAGTGGACCTAATTGTGAGAATTCTCCTAAGGGTGCACATCCTAATTCATTTGGATCTTATAGTTATCTTCATTTTCCTCGGGCATCAATTTTCCATCAGTTTTGCATGAAACATGTGGTATTTCACCTTGCGTGATTGCGTAAGGGGAAATTGGAGCTTGCGCGGTTGGGGATATGTTCTTGCATTATGTGTGGACCTAAATCTATCTTCACATCATGTTTTGTTATTTTTGTCTTTAGTTTTGGTATGTCTCCTTAGGCTGGACCTATATTGTAATTAAATGCCTGACTGGTTGACTTGTGGCTTAGCTAGTTATATATATTGAGAGCCTTGGGTTGATGTAGGGCACTAGAGCAGGTAGTATTAGATGAGTAATATGAGATTGGAGTAGGGTAGAATCATAATTGGATCCTGCGAGATCTTGAAGATCAGATGGTTTATCTAATAGCAGAGCTAGTGGTTTGGATGCTTGGAGATAAGGAGATTGCTTCGATGCTTGCAAGCTCAAGTTTAGATCTACCTTAGTGTTTCCATTATTTTTTGATGTGTTTCAGAGCTGGACTAGCTAGAAGATTGCTAAAATACTTTGTAATTTCATTGTATAAGGCCAAAACCCAGAAGGCCTCAGAGTCGGGTATGTTGAACGAAATTCCATTTTGAAGCATTAAATTTTTGTATTCCACTATGATTGTTGTTGTTATAATTGTTGGTGTAGGATTGGACTATCCATATTTGGATCCTCCATCCTCGCCCTACATTAGAGTTAGCACAAAATGAGCCATAGGAGACCCCTTGATAGTCGTACCAATCTCCAGTCCTAACCCAACCATAAAATCTCCACACAGTCTGCCATGACCTACTGGTGAACTACAAGAAATTGAATTCTTTTTCCCTCTTGAGTGCTCTCCCATCTCATACATATGTAATAACACAAACATTTGTTAAACAGTTATACATCTAATATAATGATTTTACCTAAATTTTGATAAAAATTTTAAATTTCGCATAAAAATATCCTTAGAAATATTTTTAAAATAGAAAATTAAAACAATAAATATAGACAATCATGGGACCCATCACCATGCAACACTTTAACCCATGTTCTCTTACCCATTGGATATGGGGTTTAATAGTTTTATGATAAATATTTTTTCCTCCTTTTTCTTTGGAACAAACATTGGGACAAATAGAATTAGTAAAAGTAGTATATGGAAATAAGAGTATATTATCATATGAATTCATGTTCCCACCTAGATGAAAAGAGATGGAATATTTGATCGTGTCCCAGAATATGTTTTCTACCTTGTAAAGACTCTCCACAAACCTAGATACCTAGGTTAATCAAAATAATATAAAAAGTAGTTTGTACATACATTTATTGTAGAGCATCATATGTAGCCTTGAATTTTAGCTTCCATTTAATAGACGATCAGATAACTAGGTGAGATACAAGATGACCCAAGGAAAATTGTTGACAAAATCATGGACTGCAAAATAAGATTTACCTCTAGTAGTAAAATGTGTGCAAGCTTCCCCTGCCTAACATAGTAGACACAATCATGCCAAGTAAAGGAATCTAGGTAGCCAACTATTAATGGCACATTATGTCAATTAATTATGCTTACAATCTCACTAAAGAGTGAATACTTTAGGAAAATGGAATCACAAGTTGCCAATCATCATAACTATGTACATTGTTAACCTTAAAACCATAAAAATAAAAGAAAAATAGTTAATTCATCTTGAAGGGTGCCTACAGATTCTTTGATAAAGTTTCCAGTAAAGTTTAAACCTTATGATAGGAATTCATTTTCTTATATTTAGGCGTATTCATTTCCTAGTTACTAGATGCTTTACAAAAATTACCAAGTTTTTGGGTTCTATTTAGATCAGTCCAAGTCAAACTGATATTTCAAATTTTCATGATTATGAAGCTTCTAAGCATAGTTAACAAAAATAAGTTTAAACACAAGTCTTCTCTTACAATTTTATTGTTCCTAGCCAATACCTCCTTATTTGAGGATTTGGCAATGTGTCACAATCAAGCTTCATATATTATAAATATAAAAATTTGAATCATCGGAGGATTTATATACAATCAAAATTTAAAATTGGTAGTACACGGAGCACAAAATAAGATCCAACCAAGCACTATTAACTAATATATTATTGAAAATCCTACAGTTTCCAACACCAAACAATTGCAATAGCTCTATTAAAAAACCTCCATATTAATCAATCATTAGATTATAGACTTAAGCAGCCAAGAAAAGTTTGTGTCCCCAATATCTGAAAGAATTGAGGATTGCAAGGGACTTTGCATATTTTTGTAGATAACTAATATGTAGGTCCACATAAGAATGTTCTTTATACACAAATCAAAGAGGTGGAAATGGAATTTTTGAGTTTTGTTATAGGAATAAATCAAATATAGAAACCTAAACTAACAATTGTGTCCCAGTTTTGGTCAGCCCAAGGCTGTCATAAATGAACGGTTGAATTTTTTGGAAAATAATCTAAACATCATAGAAGACACACACCTAAAAAGAAAGAAAGAAAATTTTCCCCAATATTTTTTCCAACAAGATTCATACCTTCATGTATATAATGATATGAATAAAACCTACAAGTTGGAGAAATTTCAAGAAAACATTTAAGAAATTAATTTACGTGCATACCTATGTTAACTGCCTTTGCTATGCAATAGTCTAACATGTTAATTATCTACTACATCTTTCATTGATGATTCAATATAATCACTCAACTATACCAATACCCGCAACCCAAAGAAAAGTAAAAATCTAAAATTTTGCTAAAAGAATAGATGTGTTACTAGAATTTCCTCAAACTAGAGAAGTTTTAATTTAATTTCTACCAAATGAAAAAATGGGTTGTCAAAATTCCATTACACCTGAGCAGTTTTCAAATATGATGTGAGTAGTCGGTTAAGTCTGAAATAAAATTACATCTATGCAATGAATGTTAACAAATTATTTTCCTAAATTGAATGTAATAATAAATTACTTTGGAAAGTAAAAGTCAGATCTAGATTAGCGTCCACCTCTAACCTAAATGCAAAATACTAAAAAAACCTAGTTTCTAATTGTTCAAATAACTTACTACTTGTATTGCTCCATGAAAAATAGGTTTCTAGGTCTTCTACTACCTTGTAATGTCCAAAGAAGCTAACAATTTGTAACATCCCTACAACTCATACCTGACAATTGGACACCACATGCCAATAGATGCATCTTCTTGATTGCATGTACCTTGTTACAAATGGGTGAGAGGGAGAGATATCTTGGAGGATATCTTCAACCTTAACAATTTCAAACCCTAAGTGCACAAGAGGCTCTGAGATAGCACCCGACTCCCTATATCCTCGACATTGGCCACATCCATAAGCATGCAAAATATCAAAGCATAGTAAGGCATGTGGACTATTAACAAATGTCGTCTAGTGCTCAAGATCTATTTGCTCAATTGATGCAAGCAATATTAATAATAACCCTGCAACTTATTGATAGAGACATAGTTTCTTTTGTGTTCTCTTCTGTTTGTATTTGTTAGATTTGGGGTAGCTTGGACACCTATTTGTCCATATGTGATTAATTAGTAAATAATTATTTTACTAACAAATAAGTTAGAGTAGGGACAATTATTTGTTAATTAATTGACCACTGTTGGAAGCAACTAGAAACCAATTTTTTTATTGGTTGTTGGGTTATTTTAATCTCAATTGTTGATTGAGAATCAATCTCGGCTGTTGCTTTAACACCGAGGGTAATATAAAAGGGGGTCTAGGGGCATTTGGACAACATATCTTGGAGAGCATTTGTAGTGTTAGCAAATGAGTTTGCAGTGATAGAAAACAATCTTGCAGTGTTAGCAAGGGCATGGTAAGAGTGTTGGGGATAGCAATGGAGGAATATCAATGGGAGGAATTGGGAGATTGTCAGAGTTCTACTAGTGAGGGGAAAGGAATTTTGTATCTCTTAATTTTTTGAAGTTTAATATATTTCTCATCTGCAGTACTGGTTTTCCCCTCAAGGTTTTTCCACGGACAATTGTCCGAAAATGTCGTATCATTGTGTTGCATTTTTCTTTCCATTTTTTTATTGGTGAAGTTGGAGTTGTGTTATTTTTCAATATTAGTAGTAAATTATTTTTCAGCAGTTTAATAATCTTTATAAGATAGGAGATCTTAATAATTAGTGACTGCAATAGAGAATTTTCATGTGGTATCAAAGCTAAGTTGAGGGTAGAAAAGGTTTACCCTAGGAAAGGAAATAAATTGAGGGTTTATGAAACCTAGTTTGACCTCTTTCGAGTTATTTCTTTTATTTCTTTGAGATGGCCTCAGATATTTTAAGAGATCAGGATAGATTGGATGGTGCCTCAAATTTCTATGTCTAGAAAGCCATAATTTATTTATTGCTAGAAGAGAATGGTATCAAGGAGTATGTTAATAGTGTTGTAACTATATGTACAGATGCAACACATCTCGCAGCATACAAGAAGGATGATGCCAAGGCGAGGAGGATAATCCTTGATGGTGTTAAGGACCATATTGTTCTACATATCCCAGAGTTAGATACTGTGAAGATGTGGGATGCCATTCTGAATCTATATCAAAATCCTACCACCAATCAAAATCTTATTCTTAGAGAAAAATTGAAGAATACTCAAATGAATAAGGGAGAAGACATCACAAGTTACCTCATCGGGCTTAGATTTGTCAAGGATGAGTTAGAAGCTATTGGAGATAGCCCCAGTAATGACAAGCTAGTCAGAATATACCTAAATGGGTTTATGAAATAGTGGGATGTCTTTGTTCAAGTTGTCAGTTGAAGAAACACCTTACTAAGTTGGGATTGACTATGGAGTGATTTCACTTAGCAGGAATTTAGAATAAGTCTTGTCAATGGAGCCAACAACAAGAGTCATAAAAGTGAGGTGAAACATAAAAATTTTTCCCTAGCAGGAAAGGGGAAGGCAAAGAAGGGGTCTAGCAAAGGATTGAACTCACAAAGTGAGAAGAAGAAGGACCTATTTCTAAGGTCAAGTGCTTTGGTTGTTACAAGTTTGGCCACCATGTCAATGATTATCCACAAAGGAAGAAGAATGAAAATGAAGGGAAAGAAGTAGGTGGCAGCTTTACCAAGTGTAGATGAGCTCTCTAGTAGATTGGAGGATGAGTTCGCACTCATATCTTGTATGGTTAGCTCAAACTCACAAAGTGTTTGGTATATAGACAATGGGGTGTCATTTCACATGACATGAGTTAGAGAGTACTTCTCCATTTATAAGGTGGAGAACACCCATATCCAGATTTTTATGGAAAACTTGTCCAAACTCAACTCAGTTGGAAAGGAACTGTTCAGTTTTAGAGGGAGAATGGGAAGATTAGTCCCCTTCATGATGTGTTACATGTGCCAGGCTTAGGTATGAATCTAATTTTTGTATCTGTTCTTTAGGTTAAATGGTATAATTTACTTTTTAGAGGGACATGGGTTTTGATCAAGCACAAGGATTGGAAATCATCTGTATCTGTTGGAGTTAGGAGTGGTCTCCTTTATAGGCTACAATTTGACATTCCTAAGGAACTCATGAGCAACAGTAATCCTACAGATCTTGGAGATATATGGCATAGGATCATGGGCCATATACATCATGGAGCACTTAAATTGCTTCATGAGATAGTGACAGGTGTCCCTGAGATGAGCACAAAGCATGATGATATATGTAAGGCATGTGTGTTGGGGAAGTTTTTGAAAGCATATTTTCCAAGGAGTGACACAAGATTTGAGGGTATTCTTGATCTAGTACATTCATATGTAGCTGGACCAATGTCAATGAAGTCTCTCAGAGGATATGAGTACTATGTTACTTTTATTCATGATTTCTCTAGGAAGACTTGGATATGCTTCTTGAAGACCAAGGATGAGGTTTTCAGTCACTTCCAAGAGTTTAAGGCTCTTGTAGAGAACTCAACAAAAAGGAAGATAAAGGTTCTTTGGTCAAATAATGGAGGCAAGTACAAAGGAAATGAATTCGAGGAGTTTTGTACCAAGAAAGGAATCAAGAGAGATTGGATTACTCCTTACAATCCATAATAGAATGGAGTTGCTAAGAGGAATAATAATTCCATATCAGAGGTAGTAAGGGCTATGCTACATGATCAAGATATTCCCCGCAATTTATGGGCAGAGGCATGTAGTATAGTAGTGTACATACAAAATAGGGTTCGACATAAGGTATTAGGGAAGATAACACCAGAGGAAGCTTTCATAGGGAAGAAGCTAGATGTTAGTCACTTCAGGATATTTGGAAGTTTGGCATATTTTCATATGCCACGTGATACATGTACCAAGTTAGATCAGACTGCAAAGAGGTGGTACTTTGTTTGGTACAGTGCAACCTCAAAGGCATATCAAATATTTATTCCAAGGACTAAGAAGATTATAGTCAGACGTGATGTCAAGTTCATGGAGGAAAAGGAATTTAGGAGGTCTAGAGATTTTCTAGTAGAATATTAGAGTGAGCAGCCAGCAGAAGCTCTAAGGGTAGCTCAATCAAGTCAAGGGTAGCAAAGCTTGAGTACAGTTACTAGTGTTAGAAAGTAAAGTCCACCAAGATAACTGAGAGGGGGGGGGGTTGAATTAGTTATCAGATAATTATAAATTTTATCATCTTCAACAACATTAAACCATATAAGAAATAAAATTACCAACCATAGAAATATATTCATACACAATAACACAATGACACAAGATATGTTGACTAGGGAACCTCTTGATCAAAGAGTAAACCTAGGTGGGAATGATGCCCACAAAAGATGCACTAATATGAATATTCCTTGTGAGAGGATGGACTCTATTAGGAGTCTTATGAAATAAATTTAGTACATATGAATCCTTTTTAGGAGATTTTGAATCCCTATTAAAAGACTCTAACCCGATTAAGAGTTATGGAAGACAAAAGGACCCACTGCCCAAACAGCTTCAGGGTAAGATCACTAAACACATTGTCCAAATAATCTTTTCATTACTCAATAAAATAATATGTTACCTCTTCTCTAACTATGCCAAATCACACTCACTATTACATCAGATCTCAATTTTAGATCTTTGTAGTTCGCATGTCTTCCTTCACAAATTTGCTTTCATACTTAGCTCTTTTCTTCACTTCATGCATACAGCATCACAATTGCTGCTACCATATCATAATTACACACTTTCATGTTACAATCACATGCTACTACACCATGAAAATGAAATACATTCTTGCCTTTATACCACACTCAAATAATTACAAATGAGTCGGCATGCAATTACAAAATAAAAAAATTTCCACACACTACACCAAAATTACATAAAATTATCAGCTTCCAAATACAATAACTATTCACTCGTGTGACCTCAAAGTCTATGCTATCATCCACATCACTATCAATGTGTCTGAAACTTCCCTGTAACTGCACAAAACTAGATTCCATCCCGATTAGGAGATATCATCTGATTTCCACAAACCGCTACTTAGGAACACTGCCTGAACACTGCTTCCACCAAAATGATCATAACTTCCATGAATCAATGAATTATTGTCTGCGCTCTTAATCATAGACATATGACATATCAAAGAGTATATCCTCAATTTTTCATATCTCCAACTACAATAACCCATGTGCGCTAATTCAAACTCTGTCTGCTTCTCTGCAAGTCTTCGGTAAATCACTGTGTTGACATCAATGACAATCATAGTCATGAATGCAACAAAAAATACTATAGAATGTCTGCCAAACACTTTAGCATTCATTCCTAACAATCTCCCCCATTGGCATTGATGGCAACATAGATGAAAAATATCCAATGTTCCAAAAATCCAATACTGCAACACTGCTTCTTCAAATCCTCTTCATCAATCAAATCTATCTTCATTATCCTGTTCAGTTCTCTCCAACAGATGTCTCATATTGTTTTTCATGCATACTTCTCCCCCATTGACATCAATGACATAAATTCCATCACTAAGTCAACAACAACTCAATGTCAAAAGACACTTTTCAAAAAATACATTTACTAGTGTCCTCATGACTTAGCTCAGATATGCATACTCCCCCATAGAGGAAGTACCAACATCTAGTCCAAAATAAAGATAAGACTCATATACCACTGGACGGATGCAACCAACTGCATCACTTCTCAAAAGTAGGTTGGGGAATAACCCCAAGCATACCTCTCAAATACTCAAATGTATCCTTAGGCAAAGGCTTTGTGAATATATATGTTATCTGCTCCTTTGTACTTATGTACTCAAATCTGACTTCTTTTTCAACAACTTTCTCTCTTACAACATGATACTTAATCTCTATATGCTTTGTCTTAGAATGTAATATAGGATTCTTAGACATACTAACTATACTAGTGTTATCACAATGTATAACAACAGGCTCAATAAATTTTATTCCAATGTCCTTCAGCATCTGCTTCATCCAAATTATCTAGTTACAATTGTTTGCTGCTGCTACATATTTTGCTTATGTTGTGCTTTGTGAGATACAATTATGCTTCTTGCTTAGCCAAGAAACTAATCTTCCTCCAAGGAAAAATGCTCCTCCACTGGTGCTTTTCTTATCATCAACACTGCCTCCCCAATCAGCATATGTATATGCACATAGGGTAAAATTATCAGATTTTTCATACCATAATCCATAGTCCATTGTGCCTCTTAAATATCTTAGTATCCTTTTTACTACTACATAATGTGATTCTCTAGGTTCAGCTTGAAATCTTGCTACAATTCCAACTGAATGAGCTATATCAGGTCTTGTATGAGTCAAATACTGTGATCCTCCAATCATAGATCCGTATTTTTTATGTTCTACTGCAAGAGTCTCATCTGTGCTAGATAACTTATGTCTGGTCACCATAGGTGTTCCAACTGGTTTACAATCCTCCATTCCAAATATTTTCAACAAGTCATTCAAGTACTTTGTCTGACTTACAAAGATACCATCATTGTTTTGTGTTATCTGTAATCCCAAAAAGTATTTCATTTCACCAATCATACTCATTTCAAATTTAGTCTTCATTTCATTAGCAAATTTGTCACTAGCTTCATCTTCTCCTCCAAAGATAATGTCATCAACAAAAATAACTATAACTAACAAACCATTTTCAATTTCTTTTGTGTATAGATTGCTATCAGTTGTACCTTTTATAATCTCAACTTTAACAAATACTTATCCAGTCTTGCATACCAAGTTCTAGGTGCTTGTTTAAGTCCATATAAAGCTTTCTTTAATTTACATACCATGTCTCCTTCTTTAGTTAAAGGAAAACCTTTAGGCTACTCAATGTAGACTTCTTCTTCTAATTCTCCATTTAGAAATGCTAACTTCACATCCATCTGATACACTTTGAATTTCTTGTAAGCTGCATATGCCAAAAACATTCTTACTACTTCAATTCTTGCAATAGGTGCAAAAGTCTCTTCATAGTCAATTCCTTCTTGTTGTGAGTAACCCTTACATACCAATCTTGCTTTCTTTCTTACTACTTCTCCTTGTTCATTCATCTTGTTTCTAAATACCCATTTAGTTCCAATAACATTCTTGTCTTTAGGTCTAGGGACCAATTCCCATGTCTTGTTCTTTTCAATCTGATCTAGTTTTTCTTTCATAGCATTAGTCCAACTTTCAGCTTCACAAGCTTCATTAGTAGTCTTAGGTTCAATTTGAGAAATCAAACATAACTATTCTTATCCCTTATTTCGAGTAAGAACTCCTCTTTTGATGCTCCCAATAATCTATTCAAAAGGATGATTCCTTAACAAACTCTTGCTAGGTGTCACTGTCTTAGATCTCTCTTCAGATGTAGGTTCTTCAATAACTTCACTATGGCTTTCATTCAACAAATCATTGTCAGTTTCATAAAACAATTCCATAGTTCCAGTATTAGGCTTAGGATGAGCTTCTTCATCAGATTCATAATCAAGCATTCCTTCCTGAATTTTGAACTTTTCATCAACTTTAACATTTGCGCTCTCAACAATAGTCTTAGTTCTTTTATTGAAACATCTATATGCTTTTCTTTTCAAAGAATATCCAAGAAATATACATTCATCACTTCTAGGATCAAACTTTACTATATCATCATCTCTCTTTATATAACATTTGCTTCCAAAAATTCTAAAATACTTAATTGAGGGTGCATGTCCAAACCATAATTTATTTGGTGTCTTGTCTGTGTCTACTCTGATTTGTACTCTATTCATTGTATATACTACTGTGTTCACTACTTCTCTCTAGAATATCTTTGCCTAATTATTTTCAAACAACATAGCTCTTGCTGCTTCAGTCACTGATATGTTCTTTCTGCAATGCCATTTTGTTTAGGTGTTCTAGGGGCTGAATAATGTCTTTTAATGCCATTTTCTTCACAAAAGTTGTTAAACTCTCTAGAAGTAAATTCTCCACCTCTATCAGATCTTAAACATTTAATCTTCATTCCAGATTCATTCTCAACTTTATTCTTAACAATCTTAAACTTATCAAATGTTTTAGATTTTTCTTTAAGAAATGCAATTCGCATCATTCTTGTAAAATCATCAACAAGAATCATAAAATACCTTTCTCCATAGAATCCTCTAGTCCTGGTAGGACCACTCAAATCTATATGAACAATCTCCAACTTCTCTGTAGATGTAAACTTCTTACTAGGAAAAGAACTTCTCTTCTGTTTAGCCATTACACATTCTTTGCAAATCATGTTAGTAGGCTTCATAATTCTAGGTAAATCTATTACTGCAAGTGTAGTACTTACTTTCACAATGTTATCAGAGTTTATATGACAAAACCTTCTATGTCATAACCAAATGTCATCAATATTTGTAATCAAACATGTCATCTTAGTAGGATTCAACTGAAATACATTACCTCTAGTTCTAGATCTAGTTCCAATCAAATTTCCATCTTTATCCTTTATCACACAAGTTTTCTTAGTAAACCAAACTTGATATCCCTTATCAACTAACTGTCCAGCACTCAAAAGATTATGTTTCAATCCATCCACAAAATAAATATCATCAGTATTAGTCTTTCCATCAAGAGTAATAGATCCTATACCTTTAATCAAACACGGTGCATTGTTTCCAACTCTAACAACTCCTCCATCATATTCATTCAACTTTATGAACTTTTTCATGTCTCCAGTCATATGATGTGAACAACCACTGTCTATAATCCAATTAGCTTTCTTTTCAACTTGAGAAACTAAAGCTTTTTCTTCCTTAACATCAGTTTTAGGATTTTCTTCTTTAATTGCTACAAATCCTATGTCATCATTATTTTCAATATCACTTTCACTTAAAGTTCTTTCTATACTAGCTTCAAGATCTTCATCATTAGCATAATAACATTCCTTAGATCTTCTAGGTTTAAAATTGCTTTTGTACTTTTTAACTCTCTTAGGACATTTAGATGCAAAATTACCATATTCTTGACAAGTCCAACATTTAAAAAATTTCTTACCATCTGGTTCTCTTTTCACAAGCAAGGCAATACCTTCTTCAATCTTCTTGTCTTCTTCATTTCTAGATCTGCTACTGCCAATATAATCTCCGCTCACACTGATGCTTCTTGACAAAGTAGGGCAAACACTAAGAGCACTGAATGCTGTCTCCATTCTAGGTAAGTCTCCTGATAATCTCAGGTTCATTTCTGTTGCTTCAAATCTTCAAAGAAAAGTCTCTCTTGTAAAGTTTGTTGTACAAGGTATCACTTGTTCAATCATCTGTGTTGTCTACTTAAATACATGAGTCAATGTCCTCAGAATTTTCCATATCACTTCATTCTCTGCCTTTGTTCCTCCATAAGATTTTATACCTGAAATGATCTCTAACATTCTACCAATATAACTTCTAATAGATTCATCTTCCAACATTCTTATATCTTCAAATGCACATATCCAATTATGTAATCTAACTCTTTTTTCATGTTCATCACCTTCAAAAGCTGAGTGTAAAGCATTTCAAATTTCATGAGATTTTTTTAAATATTTTACCTGACTGTACTCATTCTCCAAAAGTGCTGTCAAAAGTGCTTCTCTTGCAATTATGTTACACATGAATAGATCTCTCTCTTCTGCAGTACATGTTTCAAGATTGTCCTCTTCAATGATAGTCTTATTATTCTTTGTAATCAACCAATAACCTGGTACTAAACATAATAGGTGTGTCTTCATCTTTTCTTTTTAGCTATCAAAATTTACTCCATCAAACTTAGGGCTTTCTTTCCTAAAATTCACCATGGATCTCCTTAAGCTATTAAACTTCATCTTCAAGGACCTACTGCTCTAATACCAATTGTTAGAAAGTAAATTCCACCAAGATAACTGAGAGGCAGGGGTGAATTAGTTATCAGATAATTATAACATTTATTATCTTCAACAACATTAAACCATATGAGAAATAAAATTACCAACCATAGAAAGATATTCATACACAATAACGCAATGACACAAGATATGTTGACTAGGGAACCTCTTGATCAAAGAGTAAACCCCGGTGGGAATGATGCCCATAAAAGATGCACTAATATGAGTATTCCTTGTGAGAGGATGGACTCTGTTAGGAGTCTTATGAAATACATTCAGTACATATGAATCCCTGTCAGGAGATTTTGAATCCCTGTTAAAAGATTCTAACCCGGTTAAGAGTTATGGAAGACAAAAGGACCCACTGCCCAAACAGCTTCAGGGTAAGATCACTAAACACACTGTCCAAATAATCTTTTCATTACTCAATAGAATAATATGTTACCTCTTCTCTAACTATGCCAAACCACACTCACTGTTACATCAGATCTCAATTTCAGATCTTTGTAGTTTGCATGTCTTCCTTCACAAATTCGCTTTCATACTTAGCTCTTCTCTTCACTTCATGCATATAGCATCACAACTGCTGCTACCATGTCATAATTACACACTTTTGCATTACAATCACATGTTACTACACCATGACAAGGAAATAAATTCCTTCCTTTATACCACACTCAAATAATTACAAATGAGTCGGCATGCAATTACAAAATAAAAGGTTCCACACACTATACCAAAATTACATAAAACTGTCGGCTTCCAAATACAATAAATCTTCACTCGTGTGACAACGAAGTCTGCATTATCATCCACATCACTATCAATGTGTCTCCAACTTCCCTTTAACTGCACAAAACAAAATTCCATCTCGTTTAGGAGATATCATTCGATTTCCACAAACTGCTACTCAGGAACACTGCCTGAACACTGCTTCCACCAAAATGATCATAACTTCCACGAATCATTGAATTATTGTTTGCACTCTTAACCATAGACATATGACATATCAAAGAGTATATCCTCAATGTCACATAGCTTGAACTACAATAACCCACGTGTGCTAATCCAAACTCTGTCTGCTTCTCTACAAGTCTTTGGTAGATCACTATGTTGACATCAATGACAATCATAGTCATGAATGCAACAAAAAATGCTACCGAATGTCTGCCAAAAACTTTAGCATTCATTCCTAACAACTAGTACAAGCATAGGCTCAGGTGGTGAGAGTTTGTAGAGTATGGAACAACTGATGCAACACGAAATGCATCAAGAAGATATAGAGGTTGATATCTCATCCTCTAAATTTGGTAGCAAGAACTATGAGGTTCAACAAAGGGATACTCAAGAGTTTGTGTGAACTCCTAGGAGGAGTATGAGATAAAGGAGACAACCAGCCAAGTCCAATAACTATGTGGCTTTTGTCAACCAATTGGTAGATAGTGAGCCTTCTAGTTATCAGGAGGCTGCACAACATCAAGTGTGGCAAGATGTGATGGTTGAGGAATATGCCTCAATATTGTAGAATGATTTGTGGGAGGTAGTGCCTAGACCAACAAATAGGGCAGTGGTTGGATCACGAAGGATCTACAAGATCAAGCATGGTGCAGATGGTAGCATCGAGAAATACAAGGCAAGGTTCATTACAAAGGGGTTATCTCAGGAGGGAATAGACTACGAGGAGACATTTTATCCTGTAGTCAGGTATACTTCTATATGAGCTATGATCTCATTTATAGCATAGATGAGATGGAAGATCCATCAAATGGATGTCAAGACATCATTCCTTAATGGTGAGTTGAAAAAGGAGGTATACATAGAGAAATGAGAAGGATTTGTAGCACATAGAAAAGAGACCCATGTGTGCAGATTGAAGAGAGCTTTGTATAGATTCAAGCAGGCTCCCAGAGCATGGTATGAGTGTAATAATACTTACTTTCAGGAAATGGGCTTTGTGAAGAGTGAGGAAGATGCTAACCTCTACTACTTGGTGGTTGGGGGTGAGGTTCTCATTCTTGTTCTATATGTGGATGACTTATTTCTAACGGGTTCATTAGGGCTCATAAAGGAATGCAAGAAGGACCTTACAGTAGAGTTCAAGATGAAGGATTTGTTAGGAAGAGTTCGAAGAGATAACTAAGAGGGGGGGGGGGTGAATTAGTTATCTACAAGTTTCAATTCTTTATCCAATTAGGTATACTTAAACATAAAGCATAAACATAATGAAAGAACACTTAAACACAACACCAATATTTTGGTTATGGGGAAATCCAAATAGGTAAAAACCCTAGTGGGAATTGACACCCACTAATAATCTACACTAGTGTATTATGATCCTTGTTAGAAGATCCTTAACTCTGTTAGGAGTTTTCTTCACAATGCATTTAGTACAGTGACCTGGTCAAGGGTCAGACCTTGTTAGGAGTCTTTTACAATTAACCCTGTTAGGGGTGAGGACGCACTGTCTGAGAGCACAGTACTCAAGTGAGTGAAGGCTACAAACTTTTGAATAATAGATACACACTATATGTAGATCTTTGTGAACTGTGCTTTGACCTACTATCTCAATCAGTTCCAATGTATAGTAAAAATACTTTACTTGGTCACATAGACCTTCTACTGATGGTTCAACACTTCGCACACTTTGCTCTGCTCGTCACAATCAACTCTAAACCATCATGTAGCAATCACAAATGACTACCTATAAATATCTTTCCACTAAATGATATAATCAAGTTGGCCTGTTAGAACCACCTTGAAATCATATTAGAGAAACTATAACATACTCTAATAATAATTATGTTGGCTCTACTAAGCACACAACACATTCTGGGACCTGTCCAATATTAATAAATGTAGATGCATGCTACACACTCTCAGCTCTACCAAAGTAACTGAAACTTTCTCCTCAAGCTGAATTACATCATGCGCTCTTAACTAAACATTAATAACTCTTCTCCAAGCACTAATCCAAGGGTGCATACCAAAATGATAGGCACAACTCTTGAACCAATATAATCTTTGTCGGCTCTTTTGGATAAACACAGGAAACTGCTACTGGTGAATAGAGACTGCATAACTTCACTTCTACTAATCATAAGACTCTGTTTCTATGAATGTAACATCACTAACATGTCTGCATCACATATCCAAATGTGCAAGGCTTCATGATAACTGTATGGACAATCATTCACAGAACACTTCCTATAACTCTGTCAGGAACACTGTTGATACAAGTTGCTATATAACTGTATGTGCTAACAGTTAACCTCTACGTCCATGATATCATGCTGATAAAATATCCATGTTGTATATACTAGAAGCTTACTGCATAAGTCTTCCACGCATGCTACTTACCATATGTTATCATCAATGACAAAGATACGGTCAACACTAGCTTGTTGGCAAATCTCCAACAAGAGTTGGGACTTATGCACTACTTTCTAGGCATGGAGGTGTGACAAATAGATGGAGATATATTCCTTGGGCAAGGGAAATATTGCATTGAAATCTTGAAGAGATTTGGGATAGAGGATTGCAAAGCCATATCTACACCTATGATCATGAAATTGAAGAAAGGTAGATACATCCAAGGAGAAGGATGTAAATCCCACCTTATACAGGTAGTTGATTGGTTCACTCATGTATTTGGTCAACACTAGGCTAGATATAGCATTTCAATAAATTCTCTTAGTTAGTTCATGGTTGAGCCAAAGAGAGTGCATTGGATAGCGGTAAACCATGTGCTGCATTATTTGTATGGTACAGTTGAGTACAAGATCATATATGTTTGAGGTGAAGGTATCAAGTTGATAGGCTATACTAATGTAGATTGGGTAGGCAGTACAATGGATAAGAGAAGTACTTTAGGGTGCTGTTTTAGTTTGAGATTAGGAGTTGTCTCTTGGTTCAGCAGGAAGAAAAAGTCCGTAACTTTGAGTTTTACAAAAGCGGAATACATAGCAGCTATCATGGCGACGTATGAATCTATATGGATTCAGAAGTTTCTAGTGACCTTATTTGGTCAGAGAGTTGAGACTACTATGATACATGGGGACAATCAGAGTTGCATCAAGTTGTCTGAGAATCTAGTGTTTCATGATAGGCCTAAACATATAGACATAAGGTATCACTTCATCAGGGATTGTTCAGCTACAGTACATACCTACAGAGGAGTAGGTAGCATACATTTTGACAAAGGCATTGGGGAAGGCAAAATTCATCTTTTTCAGAGATAAGTTGGGTGTAATGCAGAGCAACTTCCTCGCTCAGAGGGAGTGTTAGTTTTGGGGTAGCTTGGACACTTGTTTGTCCATATGTGATTAATTAGTAAATAATTTTTTTACTAACAAATAAATTTGAGTAGGGACAATTATTTGTTAATTAATTGACCACTTTTGGAAGCAACTAGAAACCAATTTTTTTATTGGTTGTTGGGTTGGTTTAATCTCAACCGTTGATTTAGAATCAATCTCAGCCATTGGTTGACCAACGAGGGTAGTATAAAATGGGGTCTAGGGGCATTTGGAAAACATATCTTGTAGATCATTTGTAGTGTTCGTAAATGAGTTTACAGTGATAGAAAACATCTTGCAGTGTTAGCAAGGGCATAATGATAGCGTTGGGGATAGCATTGGAGGAATATTGCTGGAGGAATCGGGAGATTGTCAGAGTTCTGCCAGTGAGAGAAAAGGAATGATGTATCTCTTAATTTGATGAAGTTTAATATATTTATCATCTGCAATACTGGTTTTCCCCTCTGGGTTTTTCTAGGGACAATTGTCTGAAAATATCATGTCATTGTGTTTCATTTTTCTTTCCATGTTTTTATTGGTGAAGTTGTAGTTGTGTTATTTTTCAATATTAGATGTAAATTATTTTTCAACAGTTTAATAATCTTTATAAGATAGAAGATTAATAATCAGTTACTGCAATAGAGAATTTTCACAGTATGTATAAATATGATTTTCCTCCCTCTGCAATGCCAATCATAAATCTCCAAATATTTTGGGTAAAATTATTTACATAAAAAATATATGTTGTACACAATACAAATTGGAAAGGAAATTAATGTGAGATATTCTGATAAATTGATTGGTTGAATGAAAATGAATTAATTGTTGGTTAAATGTTTTAGCCTCTACTATAGTTCCCTGGCAAGAACTAACAAGCTTCAAATTACATCACAGTGTAAGAAGTTGATAATCCCATCTTAAAAATATGAAGAACAAAATTTGAAGCTAGAGTAGTACTAGGATGGGTGACTTTTGGGGAAGTACTGGTGCTTCACCTCTATAAGCATCACCTAGACGCAATAAGTGCTAAGTGTTCCATTCATTCTCGTGAGAGATGGGTTCATGTGAACTACTACTCATGAAACATGGGTCAATGAGTTTGACAAAAAAACTACATAGTTGAATTCTAATAGAAATATCACACTTTGACTTGTTGTAGAAAATGTCTCCTACTTATCAATTGATGAGCTTAAGGGGCTTTCTAATGAATGGTTGATAAGGCACAACAATTGCTGAAGGTTTTTCAAATGGAGTTGCAAGCGGAGAGGGTTTAACCATGGAGGAAACTTTGTAGTTAAGCGTGTCCAAGCTAGAGTAGTATTGGGATTGCTAACCTCTCGGGAAGTCTTGTTAAGTGTTCAATTCATTCTCATGAGAGATGGGTTCATGTGAACCAACTCATGAAACATGGATCAATGAGTTTTCCCATAAAAACTATACAATTGAATCCTAATAGCAATATCACAATTTGACTTGCTATGAATAATATTACCTAATTATAACTTATAAAGTGTCAAGAGCCTAAAATTATGCTTTGTTGAACCAGGATTCATCGTTTTAATGGTAACTGACCGCTAAGTAATGGAATTGGTCAATTCCAAAAGGCGACCCAAAGAGATGGATCACGATGGAACACTGAGCACCCACGGAACTTTATTGACTCATTCACCTGAATAAGACAGGTTTTAACAGCATTTAGACGAACTCAAAATGATCACTCCTTCTATCCGCTAATTTCATTGACTTTGACTGCGAAGGCGGCGTATTTTCTGGGATTTATGAATTTGCAAGTGCATTTGCTATTTCACAATAAAAATGGGGAAGACTCATTTCGCTTCTCTGGTTCTAATACACACTCTATTTAATTTACTCGTATTTGATGTTACTGTCTCCACCGGCGCTGATTACACAGTTAACATTGCTGCCATTCTTGACGTGACAACACCCGCGGGGAAGGCTGCAAATACGTCTTTACACTTTGCTCTCCAAGATGTTAACGAAGAGGGGGCTAATAATGGTACTCGCTTCAACCTCACAATTCAAGAATCTCCGGGATTTATCGGAAACGGTGAGAATATGCTCTAAAACTTTTCAATGGTTTTTGTTTCCTTTTTCACATGATTTTGTGTTTGCTTCTCAAATTAGTTCTGCGATTCTCGCAATGAATTTTATTTGGGAAAATTCTACCACAGTTTTTCAAGTATTCAGAAGTGAGGCTGCGGCAATCCTTGTGGAAGACCCTAAGATTTCAAAGCTTTTGGCCCCCGTAGCGAAAGAAGCTCACGTACCAATCCTGTCATTCAGCGGTGCGCATGCTTTTGGCACTCGAAGTGCTTCAGCATATTGGCTCTCCACATTTCCTAATCGTTACGAGGATATGAACGCCACAGCAGCCATAGCAAGCTACTTTCAATGGAAGTCAGTGGTTTTGTTGTATGAAGACGATGAATTCTGGTTAAATGGTGTTTACCAATTGACCGAGGCGCTGCAGGAGTTTCAGGAGGAGTCGAATACAACAATTTCAAGGACAGCAGCTCTTTCTTCTGGTTCAAGTCAAGACCATATTAGGGAAACATTACTGGAATTGAATAACACAAGCGGTGTTAGGGTTTTCGTTGTGCGCACAAGTGTGCATCTGGCTCTCCGTATGTTTTCCATAGCACAAGAGTTGGGCATGATGAATGAAAGCTATGTTTGGGTTGTCAGCGACTCTGTTGCTTCCTCTTTGGATTCTCTTCCTTACTCTTCTATCCAAACACTGCAAGGAATTGTGGGAATTAAAAGCGTTGCAACACCGGAATTCACAGAATTGCGGGAGAGGCTGCAGCTCAACTCTTCAGACGATGGCATCAACCGAATTGGGATACGAGCGTATACTTCTCTCAAGCTTGTTGCAAGTGCAGTTGATACCTTGCGTTCACAGGACATAAGGATTGGGTATGATGGACAAATTCCCAGGAATGACACGGATTTCCCTGCCTCGATAATGGTTTTGACAGGAGGGGACATGCTGCGTCAGGAGATTGTCCGCTTAGCATCTGGCACTATTGGCGGGAATTTACAAATCCCTGAGTATGAGATTGTTAACGTGGTTGGGAAAAGTTATAAAACTGTTGGGTTTTGGAGAAAAGAAACCGGGCGGCTTCAATCCGCACGCAACGAAGAAAATAAGTTGGGGGTTATTATCTGGCCCGGCGATAGCACACAAGCTCCCATCGGCTACAAAAAGCTTGTAATTGGGAAAATCATAGGGAAGAAGGCATCCAGTTTAAGTGAGTTCATCGGCCGGATTTCAGGCTACACGAATGACACATTTCAGGCTGCCGTAGACACACTTCCTTACAATCTGCCTTTCACTTACCAGGAATTCCAAAATTACAACTCAAAACTCTCAAATTACGATGCATTGGTAACCGAGTTAGTCTACGGAAATGTAATCCTCCACAACCCCTCTCCAGCCGTAAATGATTTAGGGTTTCCTAAACCTATGTATATTTCGTGATAGAAACTAATTTTTAGGGCACATGTTTGATTGTCCAGACATTCGACGCCGTAGTTGGGGACGCGACAATACGGTGGAACCGTTCTTTGTATGTCGATTTCACCCAACCATTCACCCAAACAGATCTGGTGATGATGGTACCATTAATAAAAGCAAGAGGGCAGACGTGGTCTTTTCTCCAACCATTCACTGCAGGGTTGTGGGTTATAGCGAGTGCACTCTTCTTCTTCACGGCGTTCCTTTTGTGGCTCATGGAACATGACCACAACCATGAATTCCAAGGCGGAGTTATCGAACAAGTAGTGACTTCGTTGACGTAAGAATAAATCTTATTACTTGTCTTTAATTTCTTGCAATTTTATTTTGTCTTGTGAATTGGGTTTCCAAATTCATATTCTTATTCTAAATCTCCAAGTATATATAGTTTCTGAATTGGATTCCCAAATTTCTCTTAGGACGAGATTCTTATATATTATTATTATCTTGTATTATGTGCAGATTGTCGGCCTCTGCCTTCGTATTTGCACAAAGTAAGTAATTTTCAAATTCATGACTTCGCCATATTTGAGGATATACAAAGATGTACTCAATGATTCTCTCACTTTGACAAGCTGAAGAACTTTATCGTTTTGTATTCTTATATATCTAGATTCCTGATGTCTCTCAATTCACATAATTGTAATATTCCAATTACCTTGTGGATGTTTAATGACATACAGAAGAGGAGGTGAGGAGCGGTCTGGGCAAGGGAATATTAGCTGCGTGGCTCTTTATCGCCCTAATATTGAGCAACAGCTACACTGCACATCTCACCTCTATTCTCACGGTGCAGAGATGGGTTCCAACCATTACAAAAATTGAGAGCCTCACCACAAGCAATGTCAAAGTAGGTTATCTGAACAATTCATTTGTTGAAGCGTATCTCAGTGGTAATCTGAAAATACCTCAGGAGAGACTGATACCTTTGGGAAGTCCCTATGATTACATGCAAAAGCTAATGAGTGAGGAAGTGGGTGCCATAGTGGATGAGAGCTTATATGTTCAAATAGTGAAATATCTCTACCCATGTGCAAAATTACATGTTGTTGATCGAGGATATCTCGACACTGGAGGCTTTGGATTTGTAAGCAATTCTTCCATTTCTCACTTCATTCTACAGATTATTTCTAAATATTACAATAGATGCTCAGTTTTGAACTTTGTGTCTGTGACAGTTTTTCCCCAAAGGGTCGCCATTTTTATCAGATATATCGAAAGCAGTGCTGGATGTATCGGAGCAGCAGTCCAGGGTACAGAGTATCCGCAAGAAATGGTTTGGCGAAGCATTGTCATGTCCAGATATGGAGGCAGGGCTTGAATCCAGCAATACTCCCATTAGTCCAGCCAATTTATGGATTCTTCTCGTTCTCACCGCGTCCGTCTATGCAATTGCAACGTTGATTCATATTGACCGAAAGTTCCATCTGAGTCGGCAGAATTGAGGTGGAGCCCTAGCAAGAATTTTCGACGCCCAAGGCCAAATCTTACAGATTACTAGGGGGCCCGCGCCCATATGAATCCAACGCTGACAACGCGGATTGTGCGAGAGCAACAAAATTTGAAGTCAATTTTAACAATTTTTTTGGTATCCTGTTAATTGTTGTAGTTAAAGCAGAGGTTTTTAAGGATTTATAAAAGTTATATTATAATGTATGTATAGTCATCTCAGCCGATTGTAGGAGACTCGCAAATTTGAAGTCAGTTTTAGCCCCCAAAAAACTGGTATCCTGTTAATTGTTGTAGTTCAAGCAAAGATTTTTCAGAAGGATTTGTAAAAGTTATATTATAAAGTATGTATAGTCATTTCAAATTATTATTTGAATGGATAATCATTTCAAATTATTATTTGATTTTATTAGTTTTAATATTTTTAAAGTATGTTATTTTATAATTTTTTATCATAATATCAAAACATGTAATAGTTTTGTTTTGATCATAAGGGATAATTTGAAGACTTATATTTCAGAGTATAAATAAAGATTGTTGGAGTCATAATAAAGTGAAATTAATTTGTTGAATATAATCTATTTACTATACATAACTTATAATAATTCAAAAGCATTTAATGTATGATTTACATCCTAGCTAATATGAGAAGAAGACAAACTATACATATATTTCTACAGTTATTCTCTCTTAAAAGTTTCAGAGAACTAATGTTGGAGTCATAATGAAATGAAATTAGTTAAGAGTGTTTGACGTAAGATATATATCCTAGCTAGCATGAAAAGAAGGCAAACTACACTAATTTCTACAATTATTGTCTCTCTTCAAAATTTCATTGTGAATTTTATATTGCAAACCATTTATTATGAATCCTTTTTTAAAATTATCAAATTAGTTCTATAATTTAAGATATAAATTGAATATGATTTATATTTTGTAAAAATATATTAATTCTCGGCTACATGTGGAGATTGACCAATATTCCTAGAAGGAACAGATCTAGAAGGTCTTGAGGAATTGTGAGATTCTTAATAGTAAATGATGTTCCTCTACTGGTTGCGGTACTGGGCTTATGCTATTTTGCTATTTTAATGCTTATAAACTTTATAATCCTGTGTAGGCCTGCTAAGGCTAGAAGTTTGTTAAGGCTTATTATTGATAGTTTTAGTTCTTATAAAGTTTTTATTAATATAAATTGTCATGCCTACGTGCCTATCAAGACTCGACATAATTTTTTGATAATAAACTTCTTTAATACTGTTATTTTATGTTCTAGTTATAATGTTGCTTTATGAACAATGGTTACATGCTCATGAGGTTGGATGATAAGTATGACTGGAGGGAAGCTAGACCCTTTTATGCTGTTGTTTTCTATTATATTGTGACGATATCTGTACCAAGATAGTGTTTGTACTGCTAGTTGTGTGAGGCTAGTTGTTATTTTTGTCTTGAATGTTCTGTTGTGCTATTTAGCTGTTATATCTCTGTGAAGGATTAAGACCCTTGTCCCTGTTTATTTAATAAAAAACATTTATAATTCCTAACTCAAGATTTTTTCTTTCATCTTTCTAATTAGCGGGAGATACCCTGAGAGCAACTAATGCCGGTAGTCCTCTTCATGGTATCACAAGTAAATGGCACTTATAGGTTATCATGTATGCATTTCGTTTTATATCAAGAGTTCCATTTCTTAAGGAATAAATTCTGCACGGACTCAAACGTGCAGAATAAACTTCAAGCTAGAATCATGTAAGACAAGCCACTTGAAGTATTCTAAATGATCTTAAACTTCCACCGATAGAAGAAATCAAAGCAAAAGACAAGCTTCACAGTTGTCATTGGGGCGAGAATTCAATAATTGACTTCATGTCCTTTTACTCTGTAAATCTCCATGACGCATTAAACGCGTCGTGAACTGGAGTATATATGAATACAAACAATGGCTTTTGGAATGGTAGGATATACACAGATTGTACATGGCTTGACATTGACTCCAAATTTAGAGTCTTCCACAACTTGCAGAATCATCGTTAGATTTCTATGGATGGCGGGGCCCTCACAAGTTTTAAAGATCTGATCATAGTCATTATATGCGTAGAAAAGTCTTGCCCGTGGGCTGCTGCCCTCAAATCTTGCTGCCTTCGATGCAACTTTCGACCGATATGAATCAACGCTGTGAGAGCATAGATGGATGCGGTGAGAACAAAAAGAGTCCACAGATTGGCAGGAGTGATGGGAGTGTTGTCCGTTTGAAGCCCTGACTCCACATCTGAACATGTCGTTGCTTCCCCAAACCATTTGTTGCGGATGCTCTGTACAGTGAAATGCTGCTCCGATACATTCAGCACTGCTTCAGTTATGTCTGATAGAAATGGTGACCCTTTCCGGAAAAACTGCCACAGATATGGAAATTTGAAAGCTGGGCATCTATTTCTACTTTGAGAAAACAAATTGTAGAGAAAATTGAGATATAAAAACTGGGCATCTATCTAAATGGAAGTAAAGTATAGAACAAAGTATGAGATATGGAGAGTTTCTTACAAATCCAAAGCCTCCTGTGTCGAAGTATCCTCGATCTACAACTTCGAGCTTTTCACATGGATAGAGAGATTTCACAATTTGAATGTAGAGGCTCTCATCCACTATGGCACCCACTTCACCCTTTGAGAGCTTTTCCACATAATCATGTGGACTCATTAGAGGAACCAGTCTATCTTCAGGTATGTTCAGATCTTGTCGAAGATAACTCTTGGCAAATGAAGTTTGCATGTAACCCACTTTAACATTGCTTGCGCTGAGGCTTTTCATGCTTGTAATGGTAGGAGCCAGTCTCTCCACAGTTAAAATAGAGGTCAAATGTGCTGTGTAACTGTTGTTCAAGATTAGAGCAATGAAGAGCCACGTAGCTACTATTCCCTTGCCCAGAGTGCTCTTCACTTCTTCTCCTGTATGTCATTACACATCCACAGGATAATTGATAGTATTAGGTGAATTGAGAAACAGCCTAGAATCTTGATTCATAAGAATACAGTATGATGAAGCAAGCAGCTACAAATTGCACCTAGTGTTTCATAACTCATATTGTTTAGAGTTGAAACAGTTGGTATTGGTATTTACTGGGGGCGGGGGTGGGGGCAGGGGCTGGGGCAGGGGATGCAAATTGTCTAAGGATTAGGATGTATGGTTAATCTTATTTACTAATTAATTTAAAAATTAGTCAATAATGATATGTTGTGATGGTTAAGTTGTGTTGTTCTTCTTGTTATCAAGATTTTCATGGAGGTTTCTCATTTGTAACCTCACTGGTTCATAGTTCTTGATCAAAATGGTTTGAAGAAGTAATTAGAATTGTCTGGCAAATGAAATTAGACTATTTAGTTGGTCAAAAGCTAAAATATGGAAGGCTATTTAATTGGTCAAAAGATAGAATTTATAATTTATTTTTATTTTTCTTTTTAAACATATAGAAAAATAAATAGAGACTATTAAGCACTCCGTCCATAGTATAGGGAAGGAATCTATTGCAACTCCTCTAATTACTTCTGTTTATAAATAAACTTTTTCTAGTTAACCTAAGGTTGGGCGGGACATAACCTCTATGCACTTAATTTATGAGGGCATTTATGCTCATCACCGTCCCCAGTTTCTTCTATTAACAGGTCTTTTCTATGAATTCGAGAAGTTAACTCGTATGGGCAAAAGAATCAGTCAATAAACACATGTCCTAAAACATGTTGTGATCATGAATTGAGAAATACTTACTTTGAGCAAATACGAAGGCAGACAGCGACAATCTGCACATAATACAAGATAGTATAAGAAACTCGTCTTAAGATGAAACAGTGAACGCAATTAAATAGCTAAAAAAATTTGCAATAAATTGAAGATCTGTAATAAGATGTATTCTTACGCTAGTGAAGTGACTACTTGTTCGTTAACTTTTCCTTTGAACTCGTCGTTATCTTCATGTTCCATGAGCCACACAAGGAATGCCGTGATGAGGAAGAAAGCCCCCGCTATTGCCCACAACCCTGCACTGAATGGATGGAGAAAAGACCACGTTTCCCCTCGCACTCTTTCCATTTTCACCATCATCACCAGACCCGTTTGGGTGTAGGGTTGTGTGAATCCAACATACAGAGAGCGATTATACAGTATTGTTGCGTCCCCCACCACCCCATCGAATCTCTGAACAAGCAAACCAGAAGATTAAACCCTAATTTCTAATTTAGAAAACCCTAAATTCTCAAAAGCTGGAGAGGGCTGTTTGTAGGGAATTACATTTCCATCGGATAACACGGATACCAGTGCATCATAGGTAGATTGATCTGAGTAACTTGAGTTTTCTTTGACGAAAGCCTCGTAGACGAAAGGAAGATTGTACGGGAGTAAGTCCACAGCGGCCTGAAATGTATCATTCGTGTAGCCTGAAAGCCGGCCGATGAACTCACTGAAATTAGAAACCCTCCTCCCAGCGATTTTACCAATTTTAAGTGTTCTGTGGCCGTTGGGAATTTCTATGGTATCACCTGGCCAGATAATGGCCCCCAGCTTATTTTCTTTTCTGCGCGCAGATTCAAGCTCCCCAGTGTCTTTTCTCCAAAACCCAACTCTTTTATAACTTTTTCCAACGACGTTAACAATCTCATACTCTCGAATTTCTAAATGATCGCTAACAGCCCCAGATTCTGAGCGGACAATCTCCTCACGAAGCAACTCCCCTCCAGTCAAAACCATTGCCGAAGCAGGGAAATCCGTGTCATTCATGGGAATTTGTTTATCATATCTAATTTTTATATCCTTCGAACGCAAGGCAGCAACTGCACTTGCAACGAGCTTAAGAGAAGTGTACGCTTGTATCCCAATTCGGTTGATGCCATCGTCTGAAGAGATGAGCCCCAGTCTCTGCTGTAATTCTATGAATTTGGGTGTTGCAACGCTTTTAACTCCCACAATTCCTTGCAATGTTTGGATAGAAGAAGAAGACAGAGAATCGAAAGAGGACGCAATAGAATCCGTGACAACCCAAACATAAGTTTCAGACATCATTCCAAGCTCTTGTGCTATGGAGAACATTTTGAGAGCCACATCCACGCTGGTGTGCACGATAAAAGCCCTAACACTACTTTTGTTCTTCAATTCCACCAAGCTTTCCCTCATTGGCTCTTCCCTCGAACCAGAAGAAAGCGCCATCGTCCGTGAAATTGACGTCCTATTACTCCTGCTGTCCTCTTGAAACTCCTGCAGCGCCTCAGTCAATTGGCAAACGCCATTCAACCAGAGCTCACCGTCTTCATACAGCACAACCACTGACTTCCATTGAAAGTAGCCTACTATGGCTGCTATGGCGTTCATATCACCATAACGACTAGGAAATGTGGGAAGTAAATATGTTGACTCACTTGTAGCCCCGAATCTATGCAAACCACTGAATGACAGGATTGGTACATGAGCTTCTTCCGCTAGAGGGGCTAAAAAGTTCGAAATCTTAGGGTCCTGCACCAGAATTGCCGCAACCTCACTTCTGAAAACTTGCAGAACTGTGTGAAAATTTTCCCAAGTATATTTATTGTGAGAATTGAACAACTAATTTGAGAAACAAACACAAAATCATGTGAAAAAAAAGAAAAAAAATAAAACATTGAAATGTTTTAGAGCATGTTCTCACCGTTTCCAACAAATCCTGGAGATTCTCGAATTGTGAGGTTGAAACGAGTACCATTAACGGCCTCGTCGTTAATCTCTTGGAGAGCAAAGTGTAAAGACGTATTGGCCGCCTTTCCTGCAGGTGTATTCACGTCAACAATGGCAGCAATGTTTAGTGTGTCATCAGCAACACCAAAGGTCGGTAAAATCAAGAGACTACACATTAGAAGCAGAGAGGCGCAATGAATCTTTGCCATTGTTGTGGAAGTCCCAGATTGAGCAGCTAATTCTGATGAAAATGAAAGTGCATTTCCCAATTAATGTAGTAAAGAACATTTTGAATTCGTCAAACACCCAAATTCTATTCAATGAATTGACTTTAGATAATTTACGTGCTTGGCGGGCGAATTGACCCGGAGTAGCAGCTTCGAGGCATGTTCCAAGTTGAAAGAAGACGATAGAAATTAAGGAAGAGAGGTGCAAAGAAGCTTCCGCAGTATTCCACCTTGATCACGGGAATTATAATTGGATTATAAGCTTTTCTTTTTCCTCACGACAGTTAACCATCGTAGTCATTGTCACATCCTCAGCCGGACTAAAAACGATTTATTTGTTTCTTGCCATTGGATTTCATCAGGCATTTTCCCTACAGCAAATGAAATATTGTAAACACCGCCCACAACATTCTGGTTAGTCTGTAGCTATATTTTGTAGTACCTTCCACCTTGTAAACTTACCGTTTTTTAGCGTTATTTCCTCCTCCTGGCGGATGGTTAGTTCTCTTGTGGTTAGGGTTCGCCTGATATCTGCAAATGCCTTGGATATATACCGAGTACGCATGGTCAAACTATCATTAAATTACTACGGAATTGGCATGGAACGTAAGCATCGAAAGCCTGTATAAAATTGATGTTATATTTTTTATTTCAAAAGTTTAAGGAAACGTGGGCGCAGATAAATAACAATGCTAAAGATTTACAAAAATATAAAAAATAAATGGTTTAGATTATTAATATTGCTTCCTTCTAATATTTTATTAATGTACATGAAAATCAAAATCGGAAAAGAATCATGATTTGCACTTTCATAAGCATGGCATTTGCAACCCCTAGGACATTTTCCTAAAGCTACTATGAATCTCCACTCTTCGGAAGATATGAAAGCTCAGTTTCGTCTCATCCGATCAGATTGTCAAACGTTCAACTTGGTCATGTCTACTCTACCTCTGAATATGCTACACAAGTTGGGCATCTATGCAGTAAAGCCATTATGGAAAAATTGGTGTTGGTTTCCCAATACCTCTTTTTGTAGTTACAAACCCAAGCTTGGATATTGTTGGCTTGTTCCTCATTTGCCTATGGTGTCAGTCTTGAATCTTTGGTGAGACTTGCAGTCCTCACAACTTGTCTAGTGTCATAGTTCCAAATTATATGGTCTGCCATTGTTGAGCCCAAGTTGGCTCATTTCACCTGGTGTATTCTTGTCCAAGGCTTGTTATTAGGCTCTCACCTATAGTACTTGGGTGTTCTGGATCCACATTATCCTTTCTATAGGCAACCAAAAACTTTCACACACCTCTTCTAGTTTTTCCATCATGCCCAACACTTTTGGAATTGGATTCATAATTTCCTTTGGGCATTCCAAGTTGAACCCTTTTCTTAGCATATGGATCTTTTGAGGGTTTGGCCTTGTATCCCTTTTAATTTACCAAGATTTGGCATGCTTTCAAGGTGAAATTCCTCTTCACGTTATGGAAAGATAGAAATATTGTTTTATTTTCTCATAGCTCAATTGATGTTAGTGTTGTTCATTTTACTAAAATGTGTATATATAATAATGTGATCCTCCAAATTCAAGTGCAAGCCAACAAGGTTGCATTGATGCACTTTTAGCGCATTGAGAAAATGCTCCTTGTACAATTATTAGAGTTCCACTAAATCCTTATGTGTTCTACGACCACTCTTTGCCCCATGGTTGTCGATGCGGCGAAAGTTCCTCAATGCACTAGGTCTCAAACCCTATAGTCTCAGACTCCCCATTGTCAATGTGGTGGTGGTAGAAATTTTCAACAACGATGCTCCACCTCTCTGCCACATGAAGGATAAGCTTCTAGGTGGGGGATGGAAGGTGTAGCCCTTCTACTAGTGGTGGTATCACTTGGCCAAATTTTGGTGGTGACAACAGTTGGTCGCATTTGGGATTTCCAATTTCTCCCTCCCTAAAGGACCAAGATAAAGACATAGAGGAGGTTGAGACTAAATAAGGACACACTTGGTCCTTCCTAAATGCTACCCCCAACCCACTAATATCTAAGATCCCAAGAATTATTAAGATCCTCTTTTGCCTCCCTCATCCATTGCTCTAGCCACTTAGCAACTTTTAATGTGATGTTTACTCTCCAGGCTTAGCCCCATTTTTCTATTTCTAGGTGATGCTCGTGTGTTTTTTATCCTTTGGACACTACCCATTTGACTCTTACGGGTGATCTTGTATCCCCTATTTTTTTGTGAATAGGGTATGTTTTTGAAATTAGCAGCAACAAAAGGGTGCTGACCCATGGAACAAAGAGGCTAACTATGTGAATTAACAAAAAATTAATTCACCATAGAGAGAAACATTGAAACAAGAACGTCTACCACAATCAAAAACAAAAAAGCAGTAGAAAGTAAACCACCATAATCGCAGAGTATCACACATCCACGAAATAGTTTTGAAAATGTTCAACTTAAACCAAACCAAGTGCCATGCAAGGCTAAAAACCAAATTCAAAGTTTTGAGCATACGTAAAAAAATAAAAACTAACCAAAAGGGAGGTGAGGAGATAACAACATTCTCCACCCTCCCGTTCACGGATAGCCACAGAGCTATTTTCCATCCCATAAAAAATTTGACAGCAGAAGGTCTGCCCAATCCTCATGTAGGAAATTAAAGAGTTCTTGGTTATCTTTAAGAACATCCTTGTCCTTTGAGGCTTTCTCATTGAGGAGGAAAAGAGTAGTGGAGGACGCATGCATCACCATAAGTGCAAACTTATTGACATCAGTCAGCCACTTGTTGGTAGCCTCCAAGTCCCGAGTTAGTTTAGACACCATATTCTCCATAGAGGAGAACTGGTACTTAATTTTTCCCATCAACCCGCTTCCAGTATGCTCTTTATCCACACTAGGGTCTTTTTCCTTCAACACTTCTTCAGCCACATTGGTTTGGATACTGGGGTCTTTTTCCTTCATCACCTCCTCAGCTGCATTGGTTTGGATTTCCACCTATTCAGTCTCATAGCCCTATCCCTCTTTACTGGGGGAGCCCACAGAAGCATCCTCCTGGGCAGAAGCGTCCTCCCGACTCATGAGCTCTCTAATAGCTCTTTTCCTTTGCTCTTTAGAAAGGTGGGAGGAGCGATGGGTTGAGGTGGGTTGGAGCTCCGGGTCTATGGGCAGTCCAGATTAGTAATAATCTTTTTATGCTTCTTAGGAGGAGGAGGAGAGCTATCATCAGGGTCCTAGGTGTGCTTCTGAGAGCTAGGCATGAGTTGGTTTTCAGAAGACTTGGGGCTTGAAGCAGGGGTGGGAAAACCCTTATTGAGAGACACCGAAGGTGACAAGGGTTGGTGAGAGGAGTGGGAAACCTGGAGAGGTAGAGGGGGGCAAAGGGCACGGTGGAAATTGTAAAGGCGGAGGATATGGCCCTGATGGAGATAGGCGGGTGTTTTACCAAGGGAAATGGCCTCATTCACAGTCTTCACGTTAGCTTCCAATGAATGTAGAAGGTAAAATGGGAAGGAGATTAACAACTTATGCTGAAAATGGTTAAGAAAGGGGAGATGATACTTAAACAATGTACCAAACCGGCCCTCCAAGGTGAAGTATTTCATGACCAACTTGCACATCTTATGCTAGAACTCCGGGAGCTCAGAGACGTTGTAGCCACCATTAAGTAGAGAAGGGGTAGCTTCATCCTTGAAGAATTGTGCAAACTCCGACTTCGCTTGAGTCTTAGTAGTTTTTTTCCATTTCCTTCCCATTGTTAGCATTCTCATAGCCTAGCTGATAACCTCCTCATTGATTTGGAAGGTGATGTTGTTAATGGTGACCTACCTTTCATTCCAAGTTTTGGCAACCTATCTAGTGATCATTTCATCATGACCCTGGAGGCATTCCATAAAAGACAGGACGTCGCCCTCCTTGCAAAAATACATCACCATGGGATCAGAGGAGAATTCCTCCTCTATCCTATCATGCTCAATTCTTTTCCTATCTCCACCCATATTCTTCCCCCTAAGCTACCAACTGAAAAACCCAGAAACCAGAGGAAGACCAGAGGAAGGATCTTTCGCACCAAACTCGGCTCTCTGAAAATTCACAAAACAAAAGTTGGGAATGCCAAGAAAAAAACCAAATAGGGGATTATAAGTCATGTCAAGCCACAGAGAGTAATTAAGGCTTTGATTATCTTGGGGTTCACAAAGCCTTTCGGTGGAGGCCACTAGGGTTAAAACGTGGGAAGTACACAATAACCCATAAATGTCATCAGAAAAATCCACTTTGTATCTCTTAACAACCTCTGAAGATTTATTTTTACACAAGGCCCATTGAAAATAATGATGGCCATTTAAAGGAAGTCTCATGCCCAAATTCCACCTCAGACCTTTTTCTAAATTTAAATTACGATCACAACGAGCCATGTGGCAAGCAAAAGAGGTTATGATGGGGGTCACAAAAATGAGTTGGCACCCGGCCCCACCACAAGGCGTCCCACTGAAGCTACCCTTTTTAAACTTCATGAGATTCAAATTCAACTTCTCTCATTTCCTGCCTAAGCAGGTCCTGAGTATTCAGAGGAATTTGACTAACAGCTCTCCAACATCGAAGCCCATCAAGATTTAGACCAGTAGCAGCCATGGAATCAACAACCGCATTTCCTTCTCTATAGATATGTGTGATAGTAACCATGTGCGTGCGATCCATAATGTGATGGATATCACTAATGATACTATCCACTTTCCAACCAACATTACAGATACCCCTGGAAGCATCAATTATGGTTTTGGAGTCTCTTTCGATAGCAATATTGGTGCAGCCCATGGACATGGCAAATCTCAACCCCCAGAGGAGAGCCATACCCTCAGCCTGGTTGATGGTATGGTTATGTAGGGGTCCAGCATAGGCCACCACTAGGCAACCCTTGTAGTCATGGATGACACCACCACCAGCTTGGAGCTAATTGTGGACCGGGCGATTGAAATTCAATTTGTGCTAGGTAGGTCGGGGGGGAGTCCAGACAGTGGCATTTCGAACAACAATTTTGGTGTTATCAAATTTGGCAAATCCCTTATCCATGCCCTAGTTCATGGCAATTTTGTGGTCCCAAATAGAGGGTGGGAGACTAGGAGTCTTCCAGTGAGAAACAAGTAAGCTTTCTTGGAGTAATTTGAGACCAAGTTGGAACACTATCATGCTATTCAGTTCAGTATCTTTGAAAATCCTATTATTGTGTTCCTTCGATAGGGACCGACAGAAAATGGGCAAGGCCTGATTCCAAATGAGCTTTATCAATGGGTGGTGGGAAGGGGAGATCCAATTAAGGAACCAATCATGAATATCCCTATTAGGGACCCATCAGATGTAGAGACAGGTCAGAATCTACTGCCAAACCTCAGCTACAAAATCACAATGGATAAATAAGTGATTTATGCTTTCCTCCTCTTTTTTACATAGGCAACATCTGTTAGCAAGATTGAAGCCTCTCTTGGTGAGGTTGTCCAGAGTGAGAATTTTACCATGTAGCACCATCCACCAAAAAAGGTTGACCTTAGGGATAAGTTGTGGTTGCCATACCTTCTTCCAGCAGGAAGTGTCAGCAATATCTATGATGAGTTGATTATAAGCTGATTTGACCGTGAAGCCACCATGTTGGGTATGACTCCATATGATTCTATCAGGCTTGTTAAATAGGGGAATGCGGATAGAGTGGATCAAGATATTGAGGTTAGTATCTAGGTTGAGGAGATCCGGTCTTTCCCTTAGGAAAGGGATAATATTGATCCATCTGCCACTTCTTATGAAGTTGGAGACTAGGCTACCCACCCTATCGATAAGAATGTTTCTTAATTGGGAGAAATGACTGGAGGCAAGAATACCATTAGGTAACCATGGGTCCTCCCAAAACCTAATATCCCTACCATTTCCCAACTGCCATATAGTCCCTTTTTCCAGAATACTTTTTATTCTTAAGGATATTGTTCCAAATTTTGGAACCTCTCGGGTGTCCCTGTACCATAAAGAGCTTACAGAAATGACCCTCATCAAGTTATTTAGCCTCCATAATTTTGCACCAGTCAGCAAAAATCAAGACCAAGTTCCAAGACATTTTGGATAGCAAGACCCTGTTGAGATTGTTAATTCTTCTCAGCCCTAGGCCCCCCAAGTGTTTAGGGAGGAAGAATTTTTCCCAGTTGACCAAAGGGAGTCTTCTCTTTTCCTTAGATCTCGACCAGAGGAAGGTTCGTTGTATCTTTTCCAACTTGTTAGCCATGAAACCTGAAATTTTGAATATGGAAAGAAAATAGATAGGAATACCTTGAAGAGAAGCAACAAGGAGTTGGAGCTTACCAGCACTGCTAAGTAATTTACCTTTCCGTCTAGCCAGCTTCCTTTGAGTTCATTCAAGGATGGAGTTTCAAAACTCATTCTTCACATCTTTGATAGTAAGAGGGAGACCAAGGTAAGTCGTAGGGAGCGAATCAGCCTCGCAGCCAAGAATTCTTAAAATCTTAGTATAAACCACCAGTTCAATGTTGAAGAAGAATATATAGCTTTTGTGGTAGTTAATGTGTTGGCCTGACGTGGTAGCATATCTGTCAAGCATAAGTTTCCACACCCTAGCCTCCAAAACTGAGGAGGTGTCGAAGAAGAAAGTGTCATCCACAAACTACTGCAAGACTTCAGGGGGAAGGCTAGAAGCAGGTTTGATACCCTCAATTTCTCTAGACTGTGCCAGTGCATCATGTTACGACCCAGGACCTCAGCCAAAAGGATAAAGAGGTAGGGTGATAGGGGGTCCCCCTAGCGGAGATCCTTAGTAGGAGAAAATTTAGTACCTAGTTTTTCATTGAGCAGCACAGAGAATCTGATAGTTTTAGTACAGGCTTTGATCAAGGTTATGAAGTCTTGAGAAAAGCCAAAGGAGGCTAGGACCTTATAGAGGAAGGTCCAATTGACTTTATTGTAGGCTTTAGAAATGTCAATCTTGAGTGCCATGCCAGTATCCTTACTATGATAGGTAGAGTGCAGGATTTCATGAGTGGTGATGGCTGCGTCCAAGATTTGTCTACCAAGGAGAAAACCTTTTTGATTGGGATTAATGACCTTACCAAGTAGAGGTTTGATTATTTTAACCATAATCTTAGAGAAAATTTTGTACAGGGTATTACAAAGACTGATGGGTCTGAACTCATCCATAGTTCTGGGCTCAACACACTTGGGCACAAGGACAATAAAGGTGTCATTAAGCTTTTTGAGAATTTTTTAAGTTCTAAAGAAGTCCCTGGCCATATGAGTCACATCATAACCAACAATATCCCAGAATTCTTGAAAAGAAGCTAGGGGAAGCCAGCAGTACTAGGGGCTTTGAAGGATCCCATAGAGAACACTGCCTTGCGAAATTCTTCATCGGTGACTTTGGAGAGGAGGGAATTGTTGTCAAAATCAATAATCACCTTTGGAAAAATAGAGATAAGTTGATTTTGGAGGATTTCAGAGTTCCCAGTAATGACATCAGAAAAGGAGTTAATGAAATAGTTCATAGCTAAGTTCCCTAGTAACGTAGGATCAGAGATCGCATTCCCCTATTATCAGTAAGAGTGCTGACAAAATTATGTCTCTTGTGCTTGCAGGAAGACTAATGGAAGAAAGAATTGTTTCGATCTCCCTCTTTGAGGTAGAACACTCTAGACCTCCATTTCCAGAAGACTTCCTCATTAGCAAGGGTAGTCTTCCATTTTTTTCTAGTCTCTTCCTCCTCATTGAGTAAGTTAGTCGATAATTTTCCAGCAGCCATCTGTCCTTGTAGGGTTTCCAATTTCTCAACCAGGAACTTTTTAGTATGAAGGACATCTCCAAAGGTATTTTTGCTCCACCCTTTAAAAAATCCCCTGATGATTTCTAGTTTAGAGGTCACTCTAAACATGGCTGAGCCCTTGATCGGGGTAGACCACCATTGTTGGATCCTATCCTAGAAGTTTGGGTGTGAATTCCACATGATTTCATATCTGAAGGGGGTAGGGTAGGGTAGGGGTGCTTCCCATCTATCCATTTAAGAAAAAGAGGGTTGTGATCAGAGGTGGTTCTGGAGAGGGTAGAAAGAGAGCAGGAAGGGCCCAAATCCCAAGGAGAAGAGATTAGGACCCTATCTAGCCGCACCTAAATGAGGCAGTTGCCCTTTCTATTTTTGGTCCAGGTAAAGGGATTACCTTTGAGATCCACATCATGGAGGCCATTCAACCTGACAAAGTGGGATAGGTCCCCCATGCTTTCAGTGAAGTCCATAATGCCTCCACACTTTTTAGAAGGGTATAGAGAGGAGTTGAAGTCCCCTGCCACCAAAACATTAGAGTCCTGTAGGGGCAGAAATGAGGATGAAAGCTCCTCCCAAACCTCCTTTCTACCCTAGGAAGAATTAGGAGCACAAATATTAAAACAGTGCCAGGTAGCCACCAAGGAAGTGAAGGAAACTGTTGGATGATGGTGGGAAAAGCTGAGAGCATCCCCTTTGACTTTAGATGGGTTACAGAGAGTAGGAACCCCTCCAGAAGCCCCATTAGCCTCAAAATAAAAGAACGTGGCCAGAGGCCATAGCCCTTCCATAAGAGAATCAAAATTACTATAGGACATTTTAACTTCTTGTAAAAGGAGAATATCAACTCTATAATTAGTAATGTACTTCTTAACAACAAGCTATTTCTAGGAATCATTTAAGCCCTGAATGTTCCAAGAGAAGATAATCATTTCTTACCTTTGTGTGTGAGGTATCATTTAAGCCCTGAATGTTCCAAGAGAAGATTTCCTACCACCATAAATCTCCTTTTTGTTCTCCTTTGTCTTCTAATCCTGTCAGATGGTCATCCTAGTTTTGTTTCCACTCCAATATCATCTTTTTTGTTCCTTGTCTTCTTGTGTGGGTTTTCCATTCTCTGTCTTCACTCTTCAAAATCTTAGCAGACCTCACCAGAGTACTGCATGTTGCCTATTGAGAGCCGGTATCATAGGTATTAAGGACCACTTCCATCACCGGGGCACCCACCATCTCCAAAGATGGTGTTTCAAGCAGCAATCTTGTACTACTCACAAGCATCAAATCATCTTGGACACAATGTTTAGTATCTGAAGCACTATGAGGGGAGCAAGCTCCTTCCTCATTGGAAGTCCCACCTGCTGGTATCTCTTCATCCTCCAATTGACTACTCAAGGAGACATCCCTGAAAAAGGGAGGTTTTTCCTCAGTTACAAGGGTCACTAGAGCAACAACATCTATGGTGTTTAGGGGGGAAGAAGCAGTGACACTTTTAAGTTTTGGCTCTGGTATCTTAGGTGCCTTATAGTCCTTCCTAGTGTTCCCTTTAGCATTGCAATCTTGATAGAAGAGGCTAGCATTCTCATAGACAATGGCCTGAAACCATTTCCCTAGTTTAGATTTGAGGAAAACAAAATTTGGGAGTGTCTTGTTAATGGGGACATTAACACAGAAGCAGGCAAAGACTAATCAAAACTTCAAAAGGGTGATCAGGTCAATAGAGATATAATGACCAAAAGAGTTCCCTATCAATTTGAAGACATGTTCATCCCAAAACTCAAGTGGAAGACCTGGAAGATGGATCCAAATAGGGGCCATCTATTAAGGTCAGCCAAAGGGTCGAAACCTAGCTTCCACTTAGCCAGAGTGAGGAGGTGCTTAGCATACAACCAGGAACCTGTGAGGATAAGCGACAGGTCCTCTGCCACCGTGAATCTAAAAAGGAAAAGACCACCCAACATAGCAGAATTTGCCACGCTACCTTTCAGCTTCCAGTTGATTCCCACCCATTTCCTCACCATATCAGTGATGGTTCTAAAGTTGAAGAAGTGTCCAACCAGGGCAAGGTGGAATTCTACCATAGTTTTATCCATAATGGAGTCAAGTAGAAGGATATTCATTCCTTCATCGGTAATGTTTTCCACACAAAAAGGAGATTCCACCTTAGCAGTTTGTGTCCCCACAAGCGCTCCTTTCTAGTCTGACTTGGGCCCGGGGGTAAGCAGGGAATCCATAGACACTGACCCAAGAACTATGACAGAGTCAAACAGGGGTTGAACAGGTGGTGTCAAAGGAGGGTCACTGGGGGGAGGATTTGGAGGGGGTTCCTCCCCAGGAGTGTCTGCCATGTGAGGGAATTTTTTGAAATTCAAAAGCGAGCCCAAGTTGCAGAGCTCAATGATTTCTCCAAATCTTGTGTGACTATTGTTATGAATAGTGTATGTTATCTTTATGAATAGAAATGGCTATTGTTCATTAAAAAATCATATTCAAATAAATTAGATATATAATAATCAAACAATGACTAGAATTTTTTTTTATAAAGTAAAATTTGTGTGACAAAAATATCCTCCAAAAATATACCTAATTATAATTATAATTTTCAAAATTAATTAAATATATTGACTATGACCCATTACCTATAAAAAAATGAAAATAAAAATAAGTTTATTTCTGTGTGCAATTATTTTTTATTTTGTAAATTATTCCAATGATACCCACCTTTATAATTTATATTTCAAGAGCCTATGAGTTTTTGTCTATCTTTAGAAAATTATGGATGTTCTATAATTTTATAGTCTACATATGAAATAAAAATTATTTATGTAATTATATGCAAAATTAGGTGAATACTATTCTAAATGATAAATTAACTATTCTAAGATTAATAAATCTATCTAATTAGCAAACTACAATGAAGAATACAATCAAAATTAAGCTAAAATAACATTTTACTTTCACCTACCATGTAGCTTGTCTCCATTGTTCTCCAAGCCTTGATTTCTTGAAGATATTGAGCTCTCAGATTTCCAAATGAAGCCTTTTCCCAAGATGCTACCAAAGTGTGGAGATTTGATGATGAATGCAAGGAAGCTTAAAGCTTGATTATGCAACTAATGAATGGAATACAAAATGGATTTGATGATAATATGGATGTTTGATTGCTCTTAGATTGCTTGGATGCTTGATTGCTTGAATGCTTATTACAAAAATGCCTATTAGCTCTCAAAGGGAAAATGAGGCTCCTTTTATAGATTTTTGGAGGATCTAGGCCTAGGTGGCACAATCCTATGGTTGAGAATGAAAGGTGGAAGATCCTAGGGCTAGGATTGACTTGGTTGAAGGAGTTGAGAGAAAGGAGGATGTAGTTGGAATGTGAGAGGAATAATAGGGATGATGTTCCTCTCACATTGACATGGAGGAGAACAAGGCGGAAGGGAAAGACACATGTCAAGTGTCTCACAAAGACCAAAGAGAGAAAGAGGGAGAGACCTTTTCCTCATGAGGACTCTTTGCACAAGTGTCCTATGAGTCACCTTTGACCCTTAGAGGTGGCTTGAGAAGCCCCTTAGGAATAGGAATTATCTCTTGACTTGGTTTTAAGAGAGGACATGTGGTCATGAGACTAAGTCTTATAAGGCCATATAGCCCTTAAGAATAGGACATGTGTGGATGAGGATAATTACTAATAAATAATTAATAATAATTATTTATTTTAGCCAAAGTGATGTGTCAGGTGACTAGGTAGGTGAGGTGGACTAGGGAACTTAGTCATATTTAGGTGATTGTGTATTTAATTAAATCACTTTAATAAGACTAATTAGAAGACTTAGGACAGAGGAATAAACTATAGTGAATTTACTAAATAAATTGAATAATTTATTTAATAAATAGAGAAATAATTATTAATTAAATAATAAATATTTAATTAATTTATCAAGTCAATATTATTTAAATAATAAATATTTAATTAATTAATGAAGCCATTTTTTAAGTGTATACATTTTGCCCCTCTTTGAAATAATGTGCGTGCCACATTTTTTCTAAGAAATTTCAAGTATTTTGCCCCTACCCCAGACAATGTCTGAAATGACCTAAGCATGCCCCCTCGAGAGATTGATTAATAAAAAAAAGATGATTGGAATTGTAAGATTTTTTTATTTCTTTTTGTTTATGTTGAATAATCAATCTCATGAAAGAAACTGGAGAAAAGATGGGTGAAAACGGGGTGAAACGGAATAAAAATGGGAGGTAGGGTCCACACATGAAGCACATAGGGTCCACAGACTATAAATAGGGCTAAGGGGTCCACAATAAGCTCATTGTGTACACTTGTCATTTAGAGATCAAAGCACGAGAGAGAGAAGAGTAGAGCCACTAGGATGTCATTCCTATTGTTAGATCACCACTTCAAGAGGGCCAGACGCTTCCAGCGACCACTCGATTTGGGTGAGCTGATAGGTGATTCAATCCTCATTGTCAATTTGTGATTTTCAACATTATAGAATAGAATATAGCATGTGTAGGGTAGGCCAAATCATAGGTTAGATTAGATAAAAAAAATGTTCTTGGCCAGAATATGAATGTGTCATTGCAGCGCATGAATGCGCAACAACGTGCAATGTTTGCGCAGAAAATCAAAAGTTTGTGCTTTCATTTGGGGCAATTGTGCATTCATGCTAGAAGAAAAAAAATTTCACGCAAATGTAGATTAAAAGTGCACATCAGTTCTTTTGGCGCATTGGTTGTGAATTGTTACGCAAATGTGCAATAAAGCAATGCATGTATGGAAAACTGTGCAAATGTTAAAGGTTATGGTGCATGCATTTTTTTGTGCTGTGCATTTGTTTTATGGATAGAATTTGGTCAAATTAGAAAGTCAAATAGGTCAAACTAGATGTCGATAAGATGATTTGATCCGTCGGCAGTTAAATTTGATCGATTAGGTCAAGATAAGCAACATCGTAGCATGATTTCTAGTTAACTAGTCTTGATACTAGATGATTGATAAAATCATCTATTAAAACACGTGATAGAACATGTTTGTAGTTGATATAATAGGATAGACAGATGTTGTAGATCATTTTATCAAAATATGATAGCTTGATTTTATTTGATTTGTATAAGAGGATATTACTGATATTCTGAAGTCATGGGAGAGATATTTCATCACACAGAATCTGAGACAGGCACTGTCAGAGACTGACAAACTCTTGATTGGTGCATCTGAGTTATATCATGTTATTTTACATGCCCGAGATTAGGGTGAACCAGAGTATGATGATGGCACTAGTAGAGCGGTGGCACTCGGAGACGAGTACCTTCCATCTTCCGACAAGGGAGATGACTGTTACACTAGAGGATGTATAATGCATCCTCCAACTTCCTATCATAGGGGAGTTAGTACATTATGATCGACACGGCGAAATGATGGAGTGCAGAGCCATCTTCAGAGATGATGATATTGAGGATGGAGAGATTAGCTGGGAGGACATGGTGGATTTGTATGAGCCTCTACCAGTGGTACTAGCTAGAGCGATTGGGGGTTTTGTGTGCCCTAATCATAGATCACATGGATTCACAGTTGGATGGGGCCGCACTCTACAACAGATATTGGATGGGAACCATTTTTCTTGGGGGGTTTGTTTATTAGCGCACTTATATCATGATCTTCATCAGGTGGTGTATCATAGGGGTGCATCACTATCAGCAGGCATCACACTACTCCATGTTTGGGCATGGGAGCACATTGTAGTGACACCACCAGTAGCCATTAGATTCCATGGTGCAGGACATCCGTACATACATTTATATTCATCAGTTTTGACTTAGGTAAAACTAGGTCATTTAGAGTTTTGGCATTACACCTTTGATACTTTAGATACTGTGACATGGAGACCATACCTAGGCTGTGAGCTGTGGGATGATGCATGGTAGCTGGGATTTTTTTTTGAGTCACGATGGCTGATAGGGTGGATGCCCTTCATTTTGGAGAGACAGTTAGTTAGCCGGGTTTTGCACCAATTTGGCAGGATCTAGGGCATGCCCCAGGGAGTTATAAAGTACGCTAGGACTCATCAGGAGAGATGGGACTAGGGACCAATGGCATCTTTTAATGTGATGAGATAGGAGTTTTTGGACATGCCATTGCAGGCATGGACTATGCGACAGGTTGTTGTCAATCTAGGTATGACTGGAGACCTAGAGCAGTTCTTGAGAGATTTTCTTGTTCCTTGGTTGACTGATCCAATAGTGAGGCCACTAGAGAGAGATCCAATAGATAGATGTCATGGGAGATGTCGAGGGTAAGATAGGCAGGGATGAGGGAGAGGAGATGGCGGTGATGGTGGAGGAGGTGATGGAGGAGATGGGGGAGATGGAGGGAGAGGTGACTGGGCTAGACCATGGATGAGAGGAGGTAGTGTGAGGTAGAGGGGATTGATGCCACCCATAGCTAGATAGGGACAGAGATAGCCTCTGGCACAGCCAGCTGCAAGAGCTCCACTATAGGTACTAGTGGCTTAGGTACATATACCATCTACCCCAGTATAGGGACCAGCTATATAGGATGATGCAGACATTTTGTTAGCGTAGGGGGGAGTATTACAGGGTGGATAGATCCCTAATGATGGATTGGATGAGCAAGATGCACCAATGGAGGATGTGGATGCTCAGGAGGAGCTAGTAGAGATGGATATCAAGGGACAGGATCCCTATTTATAGAGAGATGCTGCAGAGGAGAAGGATCCTTATATAGATTCATTTCTAGTCTGACTAGCCATGACATAGGTGTAGGTAGACTATGTTCCTGGTCTAGAGAGGTAGATTGAGAGGCTAGAGAACCAGATGGAAGTACTGAGGCATGAGCAGGATGCAGCGATTGAGAGACTAGGGGAGTCAGAGATGTTTTTAGATGAGCTATAGTGCACAAAGGATTTGGGTCCTCATGGAGATAGCTTGAGAGCCATGGTACATGTCGAGAAGGAGATATCGTACTGGTGAGAGGCTTACAGATAGGTGGTCCCAACAGATTAGTGGATTGGGAGCTACAGAGAGAGCTCAGTAGCTATTAGGACTATGGTTTATGAGAGAGAGGCACTAGATGGTAGCGGAGGTGTATCATCATGCCCTCCTAGAGCACCGAAAGGTTCAGGAGATCAGGGTGGATCCTCAGTATCAGGTGATTCAGTAGCACAGAGCCGCATTGCATCTCACAGACAAAGACAAACAGAGTTTGGAGGCAGTGGATCATAGATTTTTGAGAGATCATTGTATACACTTTTGTATCATTTTATCATTGTATCATTATATTTTTGACTTGATGGACACTAAATTTAGACACATTGTTATATTTCTATATATCATTGGACATTTGGACAGTTTTGTTGTGTTTTTTATGGACTCTATATGATCGACTATATATTCAGTGATGCAGTTCTATCATGATTTTCTTTGATGATTTTATATACATGTGCATACTGACATATGCAAAATGTGATGATTTACTTTAATATGCATAGAATGTATGTCTTAGAATGCAAAATGCTTTATATTCTATTTGATATGATTAATTCTTAAAGATCAATCATATGATGTTGATATAAATGCATGTCTTAAATGAGTTTACACTATACAATACTATGTGATTACTAATGAAATGATGTAATAAACAATGTGGATAATGGAAAATGAAGGGACGGTTAATAAAGATGTAAATGAATGATGATTTGAAATACATGTAATGGATAATAAATGAATGATGTAAAATGCATATAATGGATAATAATAAATGATGATGCAAAATGCATATAATGGATAATAAATGAATGATGATGTTTCGTAAGATGACTAAAATATATAATGTTCACCCTAATAAAAAGATAATGAAATGTGAATGATAACTTATAACAAAACAACACATGAAACATGCATGTAATATAGATGGATAATGTACAAATGAACATAACAAATAAAGATAATGCATGGCCTAAATGATTTAATGTTTGTAAGATGCAAGATAAAACTCAATGTTTTTGTTGTCCAAATATCCTCAACTTAAATAACAATGTATCTGACACCAGAAGAATGGACTAGGAGAATAGATAACCTAATAAGAAAGATAACCTACAAATCCCTATAAAAGGAGCACTGATATGCAAGCCATGAACTATTGAAATGAAATGCAATATGAAATGAATATATCTCCACAACTTTAGGTAACATCTTAGAACTTCATAATAACTGGAACTTGATTTTCATCATTGAGCTCATTATGTTGCAAGGAAATCCAAGCATCATGGTATAATTAAACCAGGATAACCTGAGCACTTCTTGCATGGAGTTTAATGTAGCAAACTTGAAAAACATCTAGGTATAATTGAACCGAGATGACTTGAGTTTCATTTGCATAACAGACAAGGAATATTCCCCCCTCCATCAAGGAACAAATATTTGGAGTCAAGGTATGTGCTGGTGTATCACTATTAATAGCATTTGTAGAGCAACATGATTTGTATGTTGTCAATACTATTAAATTGATGAAGGCACTTATGCACAGACACCCCAATTATTTGTTCCTTTGATTTCAATGGAAAATATCCCACAAATAGCAATCAAAGAAAATACCATGTCCCATCCTGGCTATCCTAATCAATGACATATTAGAGTTTCAAACTCATGTCAAAGATATCACGGAATAGCATAGGAAACATGATAACAATGAAATCCAGATATGAATGCATAATCTACAACAAATCATTCTAACATGCTTGCCATGAACATACATTTCTTTTTCCAAAATATAGTGTAAGATATAATGATTAGTTCAATTGATGATGTATAGTCAAGAATCGATAGATAAACAACCATGTTTCGAAGGATAGATCACAAATTTTGATTCATCATAAAGATATCATTGTCAAAGAACGTTTGATTGTGTTTTCTTGTCTGGTGAAAATACTCCATTCTGTCCTCTAAGAGTCATGACTATCATAGATCCACTTCCTGAACTAGATTGAGGACATGCCCCTAGCTAGGTGATGGACTGACTTATTATGGATGAAGAAAGATGCAACAAGACTAAGATGAAGACCATGACAAATGATCAAGCTATGATGGGGTTTTATTATGGTTAGATACAATGGATGGTGTATGAACTAGCCATTTTTTTTATGATATATACATGGCGGGATTGGGGACTAACTAGAAGAATCCTAATAGATAAAGGAGCTAACTTAATACACATGGCACTTATTTCCAAGTTTTTACCACATGCTTTTATTGCAATTTTCTTTTGATTTTTTTAATTTTTTTTTATTTTTATGATTTTTTTTATTTTTATGATTTATACATAGCCCTTGCATTGGGATTTCAAGAATAGAACTTCTTGACGTGGATACTATTAAGAGGTTCATCCAAAAGATCTCTATTAGGCATGGACAATTGATAAGCCCCAGAACCATAAACTACTATAATTACAAAAGGACCTAACCAATTGGGTTCAAACTTGCCCTTCTTCTCACGATGTAATTGATTCTTTGGATTTTCTCAAAGAACTATGTCACCCAACTGAAAGTCTCTGATCTTTACTTTGTTATTATACTGATGAGACATATGCTACTGATAGACTTTCAAATGATCATAAGGTCTCTAACAGTGTTCATCCAGCAGCTCTAGTTCAGTCAACCATGCAACTCTATAGTCTTCATCAGGAATCAAATCTTTGAGAGTGACATGAAGTGAAGGCAACTCGACCTCGAGGGGCAAGACTGCTTCGGATCCATAGACAAGGGAATATGGGGTGGCTCCAGTAGGAGTGCAGATGGAAGTACGATAAGCCCATAAAGCTGGATTCAGTTAGATATGCCAGTCACAACCAGTGTCATTGACAGTCTTTTGCAAGATTTTAACAATAGTTTTATTTGACGCCTTAGCTTGGCCGTTTCCTTGAGGATAGTATATGGTGGAATAGTTATGGGTGATATGGAATTTTGCACACAGTTCATCCATGTCCTGATTTTGAAAATATTTCCCATGATCAGTAATGAGATACATAGGTATACCATATCTACAAATGATATAATTTAGGATAAACATGGATATTTATTTCCCTGTGGTGGTAATTAATGGAAAGACCTCAATCCATTTAGTAAATTACTCTATTGTAGTGAGAATCCATTTGTGGTCATTGGAAGATGGAGGGTTGATAGCACCCATGAGGTCGAGCCCCCACCGACTGAATGGAAAGGTAGTTGTAATAGGATGTAACTCTTGTGCTCGAGCATGAATAAGGTTTCCATGTATCTGACATTTCTTTCATGCCCTAGCAAAATGAAAGGAATTTGTTTCCATGGTAGGCCAATAATAACCCATACGCATGATTTTCTTAACCAAAGAAGGACCACTCGAATGTGTCCCACAAATACCCTCATGTACGTCTCCCAAGGTAGTTTGAGCTTCATCATGCTCGAGACATCAGAGGAGAGTACCGTCAAGACCTCACCGATAAAGGGTGTCAGATATTAGGACATAGCAGGAGGCTTGGTGGAGAAAAGTTCATTTTTTATTTTAGGATAGGTCAAGGGGTAGGATGTCATTTTTCAGATAGGAATAAATTTTTCCATAAATTAGGGAGTCATCTCTAATAAGATGACATATAATACTCGTATCAAGATCATCATATGCAGGACAAGTCAAGGATTCCATCAAGAACTCAAAATGGACCTTGGTATCTTATGTATCAAACAAAGAAGCAATTGTTGCCATTGCATTGGCAGCCTTGTTATCATGCCAAGGGATCTACTCAAAAGTGATGACTGAGAAATATTGTTTGAAGTCATCAACCATATGTTTATATGGTAATAACTTATCATCTTTAGTCTGATAATCATCATTAACCTGGTTTATAATCAACTAAGAATCCCCATAGACATTTATTTCAGTTACTTTCTATTGTAAAGCCATCTTTAACCCAATCAGCAAAGCTTCATATTTTGCTATATTATTGGTGCAAGGAAAGAGCAACTTGTAGGATTTTAGAATTGTGTATCCTTGCGGTGTGACAAAGAGAATACCAGCTCCTAAACCCTATTGAGTATACGATCCATCAAAATATAGTTTCCATGTTTGTGTGGATAAAGCCAAGATGTGTTCATCAGGAAACTCTGTGAGTATAGGTTGGTCATTTGTTAATGGAGCATCTGCTAGCTGATCTACTATCACTTGACCTTTGATAGCTTTCATGTCCACATATTCAATATCGAATTCACTAAGTAGCATGACCCACTTAGCCAATCTACCTATCAATGTTGTTTTGATTAATAGATACTTTAAAAGATCAACCTTTGCAATGAGCTTGATAGAATGTGACAACATGTAATGTCGCCACTTCTGTGAAGCAAAAACAATGGCCAAACATGCTCTTTCTATAGGAGAATAGTTTAGCTCATATCCCACTAGGGTGCGACTGATATAATAGATGGCTTTTTCTTTTCCTTCATGATCTTGTTGAGCTAGTAGAGCACCTAGTGAAACTACCATAGCTAAAATGTAGAGCAAGAGTGGCTTGCTCAGAGTTGGTGACATTAGAGTTGGAGGATTCACTAGATATTGCTTGATTTTATTGAAAGCTTCTTCACACTTATCATCCCATTAGAATAAAATATTTTTATGCAACAAATGTTGAAAGGGATGACTTCGATCTGCTATTTGAGAAACAAATCTTCGGATGGATTGGAGACATCCCTGCAAAGATCTTAACTGATTGATGTTAGTGGGGGAAGCCATCTCCATTATTTCTTTAACTTTTTTTGGATCTACTTCGATTCCTTTGGCTAAGACAATGTACCCTAACAGCTTATTGGATGTGACTTTGAATGCACATTTCTTTGGATTGAGTCAAATCTGATACTTTTCCATCTGGGTGAATATTCTATCCAACACTCTCAAATGACCAACTCTATCTTTGGATTTTGCTAAAATGTCATCAACATAATCTTCCATAATGGTATGCATCATATCATGAAAGATTGTGGTCATTGCTCTTTGGTAAGTTGCTCTAGCATTTTTGAGGCCAAAAGGCATCACATTCTAGCAGTATGTACCCCATGGACAAGTAAAAGCAGTCTTTTCTTGGTCTTCCGATGCAATCTTGATTTGGTTATAGCTAGAAAATCCATCCATTAATGATAACATCTCATGCCTAGCTATCAGATCAACAATAATGTCAATATTTGGCAGAGGAAAGTCATCTTTCAGACAAGCTTTATTAAGATCTCAAAAATTAATACAAATCCTGATAGACTTGTCTAGTTTTGAGATGGGGACAATATTTGAAATCCACTCAGCATAATCAATAGCACGAATGAATCCAACATCTAGGAGATTCTTCAATTTTGCTTTAACCATTAGTGCAATGTGTGAGTGCATCTTGCAGAGCTTCTGGTTAACTGGTTTTACACCTGGTCTGATAGATAAATGATGCATAATGAGATTTGGATCTAGGCCAGGCATATCAGCATAGGACCAAGCAAAGTTGATTTGTCTTTCTTTGAAAATTTTTGCAAAAGCTTCTTTCTCTTATTCTGTCAAGGATGCTGCTACTTTGAGGATGTGTGGAGACTCTTATGTTCCAATGTTAAGAGGTATTGTTGGTTCAATAAGAATAGCAGATTTCTCTCGATATAGATAGTTGGGAAGAGTGTCAATCCTTCCATCGTCAGGCACATCAAAGAGGTTTTCACCATCAGATGCATCATTTCTTTTTACTATTTTTGGATCTAATACTACCATTGAGTGGTTTTCACCATTAGATCTGTTGATTATTTTTATATTTTTATGACTAAAAGGATTGGCACTCTCACCAAAGTAGGCCATGTCATTGAGTTCTATCAGAAATCCTGACTTGTGATCTCTTGGTGGTAAATGATCTATGATTCCAAGATAGTCAATGATTGCATCATCATTGTGGAATACATCAAGTTCTAGATGATCGAGAGAATCCCAATCAATAAGCTTGGGATGTACCAAGGGCATTGGATCATTCGAATCAATTTCAAAGGTAGAGATGGTATTGATGGAAAATTTGTCAAGGTTTATGATGGTATCAGCGAGGTCTATTTCCATACTCTCATCTGATTCATCTATCGCAAGATAAAGATCACTTTCCTCACAATCTACAAAAGTAGTATCACGTGGGACCAATCCTAGTGAGTCAGTCTTTGAACTCTCCCCCTCATGGTAATCATTACTATGGTGATGGACAACATCAATTCCTATCTCTTTAGTACAATCAAATAATGAATCCCATTCATAATCATTTGAGTCAGAATCATCATCATCCCCAAGTCTATCAATGATTCTCTGTGCTATCCTTTGTTTCTTTGGATCTACATACATACCATTCTTTCTGAATTGTAAGGCAGGAGCTTTAGATATCTCATGAAAAGGTGTGATCTTTTCATTTCCTTTTGGTTCTTTTGGTCCTTCTCCTTTGTATCCTAATCTTGTAGTGTCTCTTTGATAGTTTGGATTTTGTAAAATCGATTTGATAACACCTTCTCTTTGTAACCCTATAGGTCTAGCACCTTGGTATCCCATCTTTTGTAACAAAGTATACCCTTTACCATAGACATCAGGTGATATATATTCATGTTTGATATCCTCTTCATTCTTCTATGACTTAAGAAAATGATTAGCATTATGCTTAGCTGCCTCTTTGGATATTGTGCCCCCACTTATAAATGTGTCATAAATAAGTGTTGAAGGGGGTTATGATTGTTGTTTAGCGATCAAAGATCTACCATATGATCTAGGAGATAAAGGTAACTCTGTGATGCAAAGAGCTTGACCTAAAGTGTATTCTCCCATACTTCTTTCTTTTATGTCTATCTTGATCCCATTTTATTTAGAAATTGATGCTATATTACTAGGATCACTAGATATAGTTGTAGAAGATCTAGTATAGTTATAAGGTATCAAAGAATCAGATGTCTTCACAAATCTAAACTATTGGAATGGATTAGTATCTCCTTTGATAGTGACCTCGTGACCATTATGAGGGAATTTCAAGCATTGATGATAAGTTGATGGTTCAGCTTACATGGAATGAATCCACGGTCTTCATAGGAGAATGTTATAAGCAAGACCCATGTCTAGAACTTGGCAAGGTACATCTTTGATTATAGGACCTACTATGATTGGTAAAACAATAGATCCCTTGGATGACCACTTTTCCTCATCATAAGCTTTTATCATGATTTTCTTCTTGGGATCAATGACATTTTCAGAAAATCCCAATGCAAGGACTAGTTTCAATGTACAGATATTTAAGCCAGCTCCTCCATCTATTAGCACTTGTTTGATTTTATGACTCTGGACAAGGACTTCGATATGTAGGGGAGCATTATGAGGTTGGGTAATAGCTAAGTCATCATATTCAGTGAAGGATATGTAATGCGGGGCTATTAAATGGCCCACCATAGCTTGAAATTGATCATAATCTAGATTTGTGGGGACTTGGGTCTCTAAGAGAGATTTTTCAAGGAAATCTTTGTGAGATGGGGATAGATGTAAAAGCTCTAAGATGGATATCTGGGTAGGTGTTTTCTTGTTGTTCCAAAAGATTCTACTAGTTGGAAATATTGGGTGTAGACTTTGGGACATAAACCGGCTTGTTTTGAGATGTTCTTGGTTTAGACTGGACTCCTTGGAGAGTAACCTTGGATTGAGCATGAGTAGTAACATGGACTAGTTGACTCTCTGATTTTCCATTGATGGTAATGACATTGGCATAATACTTAGAAGGATGACATTCAAAAATGTTACCAACATATTGATAGGGAGTGGAATTATAATTGGCTTGATTTTCACTCTTAGTGTTGGAAGAACCTCCTTTTTCATGCTCAGGAAGTGGATCTTTGAAAGCCATATGTGATTCATTTGAGGTATGTCCATCAACACCAATTTCACCACTTTCAATTAAGTCTTGAACTACATTTTTGAGTCTTAGGCAGTCATTGGTTTTATGTCCTTTTCCTCTGTGAAACTCGCAATAATCATTTGCATTCCACCAAGAAGGTTTTACTTTAGGTTCAAAGTATTTCATTTTAGGAAGTGTAATGAGTTTCTTTGTGATTAACTTATGTAATGCTGATTCGAGAGATTCCCTTAAAGGAGTAAAATTTCTTCGAGGTGACATAAAAGGCAATCTTGGTTTAGATGAATCTTTGTTGGTGTTTTGATTTGATGATTGATTGATGTAGGTACCTTGAGTAGCATTAGCCTGACTTGTGAGATTGAGAAGGGGTTGTGTTGGTTTGACATTACAATTATCAACAATTCCATCATTGACAATGTTTTTGTTTTTATTCTAGAATTTTGATTTGTCATTGTTGTAGCTGTTGGAATTGGAATTTGAGAACCCAACATTGTCTTTGGAATAAATTTTTATCTCACCTTTTCAGACCATGGCTTCCTCAATCTTGATATCATTTTCTATGAGCTTATTGAAGTTTTCTGGACATTGCAATTGTAACCTATAACTCATTTATGGTGTAAGGTTATGCACAAAAATATCCATCTTTTCTTGTTCAGAAATCATTCATGGATATTTGGCAAACAATTGACACCATCTTTGCAAAAAAGTAAGGAAGGGTTCTTCATTCTTTTGATGTGCATTGCAAAGATCAAGCATAGTGACTTCATGTTTGATTTTATATGAATAATGATTCACAAATTTGTCAAGCTCATTGAAAGATTTGATGCCTGGGGGTAGTTTGGAGAACCATTCCATTGCTTGTCCTCCTAAACTTCATGGAAATAGTCACATAAGATAAGTGTCATTGTGAGCAACTTCAATACAAGTAGCACAAAACTCACGAATGTGGTCTTGTGGATCCGAATTCCCTTTGTATTTGTCAAATTTTGGTACCTCAAAATGAGGAGGGAATGGAATCATTGCTAAATTCTTATCAAAAGGATAAGGACATATATCATCCAAGGAATAATTCTTAGTTGATGATCCAGTTTGGATGTCATGGATTTGTTGTTGAAGCATCTATATTTTTTGTAGAATGGGATCCAAAGATAATGTGTTTCCTTGAGTGTTTTGGGAAACATTGTTGTGGGAAGCATTGTTTTGAGAAGCATGATTTTGGGAAGCATGGTTTTGCTGATCATTTTCAGAAGCATCAGATGGCTGTTTGGTTTCTTTTTCTCCACGAGTATCTTGAGAACTACTAGGAATTTCTTGATTGGTTACAATGGTTGGTTCTCTAAGATGAGAAATATCAAAATCACTTGGTAGTTTGGCTCCTTGTTGAGCAAGCATGAGGAAATACATCTCCCTAACTAGGTCTAGGAGTCTTTCCATGACATGATAACATCGAGGATCTTGTGTAGCATCCCTAAGTTCTTGATCTGTGGGTTCCTCTTCAGATGTAAAAAGTGATGTTTTTTTAGGAGCTTCGGGCCAAGGATTTTTGTCATTACCTTTTTTTCCTTCCATTTTGTCTAGGGCTTCTAAATCAATGGGTTGTTTTAATTTCTGAGATCGATTTTGAACCATAAAATGTGAAAATTGATTTGTATGATGAAAGATGTTTGATGAATAGTGTTGGAATTAGGAGAGATAGGTACTAAGAGGGGAGGGGTGAATCAGTGCCTTCAAAACTTTTACTTGTAAAACCTTTCTGATCTAAAACCGAATACTATGAGAACCAATCAAAATAACTTGAATACAATTGTATAAATCAATCATCTAGTTAACTTAAGAAAGTAAACAACAAAAAATCAATATGACAATCACATAACACAAGTATTTTGGTAATGCAAAAACCCTTTTTAGAAGGTAAAAACTATGGTGGGGATGACACCCACAAATTCTTCACTACTGCAAATAGAAAAGGTTTTCCTATTAAGGCTACAAGTTTTGATCACTTCTGGTGATCTTACCCTATTAGGAGTAACATATTAGATCGGCTAGATCTACCTAGTTATAGGATTTAAACAAAACTAATGAAGGTTAAGAGATTTACATAAGACTATTAAGTCTACTCTGTTAAGAGATTTATCAAAAAACTCTATCACAATTGTCAGAAAGTAGTAGGTAATTATCTGCTAGTTGACAACTCAATTGTTTGAAACAGATCTATAAGTGCTCATCAAAATATCACCTTAACTGTGATGGTTTCCTTCTCTATTCTGCTCGATAGCGTTCTCTGATTCTGCTCAATCTGATACCCTTTGTGCTCTGTTCTACTCGGTAAACTGATTGTCTTGAAGATAGGAAATGTCTTCAAGTGCTCCATGATTCATATATATTAGTTCACCCAACCTCATAAAAATAGTGTGAACATACAAAATATATAGTGTTCTATTTTGCTGCCTTAGCAAAAATTAGGTTACAAAAATAATCATAACCCTAAGATCTAGGGTGCAAAATAACCTAGATCAACTATTACAATAAGATAAACATTACATTTAATGAGTATCTATTTACAATAAATGCTCCTCAATTTTGGTAAACTATTTTACGATTTGTTATAACCATTTGCATAGAATAATGTGCCATTTCAGATTACTATGCCATTTTTTGTGATCATCGGTAAACACTATATAATCTGCTCAGTGTATACTACAATGCTCGGTGTTTACTGACTGTCGGTGTCAGTGTCGCTGGTGCTTGGTTAACTGTGTGATGCTCGGTGTAAAGGCTTTACTGACTATTCTGTCTTACTTCTTGTTACCTACCGACTCAATATAAGTAACCAACTAACCTGTTTACTATCCTTTGATACTAATGACAACCTTAAATGCTCAATAGAGATTAATAATCTCCCCCTTTGGCATTAGTATCAAAAATTTGAATGTATATAGATAAAATGTTTCTATATATGCCTTATGTCTCTGCCAAATACATATCCACAACAAAAATTTCTTAGTACAAAGTACTCCCCCTCGGTGCATGCTCCTAGTAGTGTTTAATATACATATCAAAGTATAATTATTTGGCATATACATGGTTTTCCCCCTTTTTGATAATAATGCCAAATGCAAAAAATATATATATAATGTATACTTACATCTTATAAAAAATGTGTGGATGGGTTTTCTTTACAGACTCCAAGAGGTTGTCCCATTCCTCTTTCAAGTTGGTAAGAGCAATATGCTCAAGACCGACTTGTGCATACATGTCAAAGATATTATCCAACACTGAAATATTTGGTGTTGCCACAAGTTGTTCAACTTTGACAATGTGTGCTTCAAAAATTTTCAGGTAAGGAGTGAGTTCTTTTTGTAACTCTATAACCTGATCGGTGATGTGTGCTTCTTGTTTCCTTAAGTCTTCTATCAGCCGCCGGAGTTCCTAAACTTGGTTAATATGCTTTAAGAAAATAGTTGGCTTGGTGATAGCTACTTGTGTACTTAACTTTATCTCTTCTTCTAAATCTTTTATCTTTTCACTGACTTCTATAGTGAAGGTGTTTGAAGTACAAAGCTTGATTAGAAGTTGATAGATTATTTGGGTGATAGATTTTACCTTGGTAATGACCTCAGATAATTTTACCTTGTTCAGCGCCACTTCTGTGCTAATCCTTTCTACCAATTTGTTTTGAATCTTTGATTCTGCCCTTTCTTCTATTCTTTTGTCTGCATTTGTATCAGGGGCATTGATTTTGTCGGTGAGTGTGGCAAGTTGATCTAAGATGGGAGTATTCTCATCAATATTTGTTTCTGGTACTATCTATTGTAGAATATCCCATACATCATTTAACACTTCTTTACGTTTGTGTTCTTGGCTTAACTTCTCTTGTGCTGCTTTCCTTGAACATAATTCCCCATAGCTACTTAGTTCCTTGGGGCTTAGGGTTCTCAGGTCACATTCTAGTATAATGATAACTTCATCAATGGTGACTGACCCTTTGGCTTTCTTCTTCTTCTTCTTCTGGGAAAGAGGTGACTTTTTCTCACTTATGACAATAGCTTTTTCTTCACTTCTCAGAGTATCTTTCCCAGGTGACACTGTATCATCCTTCTTCAGCTCCTCGGTAGATGGTGTGGGAGTCTCGGTTGTAATGTCAGGTGGGTTCACCTCGGTTGACTTTGTTTCTTCTAGTTCCTTTGTTTCTGTAGACTGTGCCTCTAGTTTCTTAGGCTCATTTGTATCTGTAGGTTTCTCGGGTGCTTGAATCTTAGTTGTATCTTTATTTGGCTCAGGATGAGACACATAAGGTTGTACTTGTGAAATTATTTCAACTACCTATGCAAGTACAGGTAGTTCACCCGGTAGTGATGTGAGCACACTATCAGTGTCTAATGCTTCATCTTTGTATGGTGCAATTGTCACATCTTCATCATCCTCATCATCAGGATCACCGTTAGTGATGTCCTCAATGAGTGCATCATCATCAATTTTCTTTTGCAAGTGGATCTTAACTTGATCTGGTGCATCTTGTGAAATTTTGATTTCTTCCTTTTGTTCGGTGATATCAATTACCTCGTTAGCTGATATACTAGTGTCTTCTATTTTCTTACCTTTTTTATCATCAATGAAAATACCTTTATCTTTTGAACTATGTCTCTTCTTAGATAGTTTCAAGAATGCTTCCTATTCAGCTTTCTCTTTTGCTTTCAAAATTGATGTCCATAGAGAATCACATATGACATCCATATCATCCACATTCTCATCCATGATCTGCATTGCTCTATTCTTGACTAGAAATCTAGCCTAATATTTTTTCATGTATTCACTTACCATAGCATAGCTAAAGTGTGAGGCTACATGACGTAGTGACCGTTCTCTTTTCCTTTTCTTTGTATCTAGTGCAATAGCCCATCTCTCACTTATTTTTTCATCAAGTTCTTTTGGCAATTGACATGCAAATTCCATCGGTACTCTCTTGAATTTTATCATCATTTGGATGATAGCATGTTCTATCTTTGTCTTGTCCTTAATTGACATTTTTTCAAATTTGCCTATGCTTGGATATGTAAGATTTCCATTCTCAATTATATCTTCAATTATTTCTTCTATAGTACTTTCCCTATTACGAACTAACTTGAATTGATCAAGATCATTTTCAATTTTTGTATCCTCTAGATCTTCCTTATTTCTTATGTATTTCCACTTTTTCTTCAGTGTCTCAGCTACTTTCTTGGTCTTTCTCTTAACATATTTCCTGGTAGGTGTAGCTACTCTTCTTTTTTCTATTTTTACTGCTTCTTCTTGCTTGGTGGATTGTGCAGCAGTTGATGAATGTGTCTTCATTCCTTCAAGTTCTGGTAGTTGCACATCTTGTTCATCAGTTGTGGGAGGAACCAGTGTGTGATCCTTTTCTTTGTCTGACTTGGTTTCCTCGCTATCATAGGGCTTGTTAGCCAATTGTAACTGACCTTCAGTTGCTTCATCAACTGGTGACTCCTTATGCGAGTCAGATGTAGTTCCATATTTTGCTATGAGATCTTTTCTCATTTTCTTTGCCCTTCTTGACATTTTACCAATCTCTATGTCTGTTGTGATTCTAGACTTAGCTTCCTCATATACAACAAACCTACTGGTAGTGATGTCTATCAGTAATGCCAGCAATGCATTGATAGATTTCAAAGTGAAATCATGATTCATTTCATATCCCATCAGTGCTAGACATTTTGTTCTTGGTTCTACTGCCTTTATCATTGTGTGGTCTGTGCTGACTACAAACCATAGGTCATCTTCAAATTTACAACTACTAATTCCTTTGGAATTCTACTCCTTTGTTGCATTTTTGTTTGAAATTCCTTGAAATATGCATTGAATTCCTTATTCAGATTGTCTCCTAAACTTTTCATCATTTCACCTATTTGAGCAGTTAGCAGTTTGTCTGATTGCCAGTTTACTTTACCGATACCCGGTACATATTTTTGTAGATAGATAAATGTACAGACAAGTAGTGATCTGTACTTACATGTATTAGACTTCTTTTCTTTTATTGTCTTCATATTGTCATGCAGTTGGTGTAGTAGTAGCTCAGCAAGATCAACCTGGTGATCTTTCTTCATAATTTTGTAAGCCATGTCCATGGTGTTGCAGGGTACACTATTTGGTTTGCTAGATTGGAATATCTTGTACCCGATGACATGAGCTATGAATTTTACCACTGGATCTTTCATAGTTGATATTTTCAATGCCTTACCCTCCCATTGAGCTCTAGTGTTCTTTTCTATGTCGGGACGAGATGAACTTTGAAAGGCTTTGGCTTTGTCGGTTGTAGGGTATCCAGTAACCCTACTGATAATCTTCTTAGTGACCTCAACAGGTTTATCCAACCAAAATTTTCCATCATGAAATCTGCTTAGCACAATTCTTATCTAGTCATTATGGAAGGATTGTAGGAAGTATGTGAAACACTGTAACCCTGACTCCTTAATCTTCTTTTATTCGTATTTAATCTTACCATCTGGTCCACAGACTTGTTGATAAGTAGCAATGGTCTCAAAATCACCTACTTTACTGATCTTGTAGTGAATGTAATCCCTAATGTCTTCTATTAACAAAACCCTATCTGGAATACTAGAAAATGTGCCCATATCATCTGTTTGTGCTGCGACCTTGGGATGAGGTTTGAATTTCTCCTTAGAAAAATGTTCCCTAACAATTAATTCCACTTCCTCCTCAATGTTCTATGATTTTCTTACAGTTGATGTCAATGCCATAGATTATTTCTAGGGTTTCAAAAAATAATAGATAACTAGTGTTTGGTAGGCAGATGAACTTACTCGTTATCATCAAAGATTTGTCATCAATTTGATCTATAGTAGCTTGGAATCTTTTCTGAAAATCTCTAGCTCGAACTCTTCTCTATAAAATCTCTATTCTTTGAAGTTGCAATGTAACAATGAACTTTGTTTTCACATATATATAGACTTTTTGATATTCCCACTCAAACTTTGATGCATTGAATGTGTGACCTAAATTTTGATATGAAACCACTGTCAGCTTGGTTAACATAGAATTTCTTCATCGGTTTGCACTATTATCGGTTAACCTTGTATAGTGATTATCGATGGTTAACCAACTCACGTTTCTTCTTTTATTGACTATATAACATTTGTAAAATTATAACACATAAACCATGGTGCATCTTTATTCATGCAGATTTGGTATTTGTACATCATATATAAGGAACTTTATGTAAAATGTGATCATTTAAATTTTAGTTCCATACATACCTTTGTCATCTTAAGTGGAGGTACCGATGTTGCCCAATCTAGTGGATGAGGTTTCACCGACAGTGTTACTTGACTTAGCATTCTCATTAGATTCCTTCTTCCACATTGTGTTCCTTAACTTCGTAATATCTAAAATGTTATATCCTCTCTCAAATATATGGTTTTCATCAGGTGCTTGGTCTCTGCAATTCTTGCTTACATGACCGACCTTGTGATAGTGCATACATGCCATTCCTGCATTTTTCCAATTTCTTGATTGTCCAATCTGATTCTTTCTATAATAGTTTTCTGCAATATGTCCATACCGACCACATACAGTACAATTAGTCCATGTATTATAATCCCAAACATATGTATTACCTTGTCTCTTCGGTTGATATGGCTTTTGTTGTGATTTCTCCTTAGGTGTCCAGACTTGTGTCATTTTCGCCTTGCAGTCCCTTGCAGTATGTCCATGCATATTACAAGTATAGCATATTTTCTCCTCAGTAGTATTATTAGCAATGTCATTCTTCTTAGTTCTGCATTCATAAGATGGATGTCCAAACTTACCACAATAATAATAGTATCCATTGAATTTTGGAATGACAAGAGGTTTACCTTGTGCTTTTCTTCTGCACACATTAGATGTATGTCCTAATTTTCCACAGTGGTAACATGTCATCACTTTAGGTTTCTAAGTTTGATTGTTTTTGACTTTTTCATCTTGTTGTGATGATTCTCCTTCATGAGTGTAGCCTATACCGGTTCTGCTTCCGAATCTCCTCTGATTAGTCAAGAAATCATCAATCTTTTTAGAATTGTCCTCAGCTACCTTCATCATTTCATTGTGTTGCTTTTGTGTCTTTATTTCATTTCTCAGTTTTTCATTATCTTCTCTGAGTATTGCAACATCTTCAAGTCTTCTTGATAATTCTCCATTTACTTGGTTCATTTCTTGATTAATTGTCATCATCTGATTTGATACTTGGAAGCGACGATCAATGAGTCTCTATATTTCACTTTCTTTTGCTTGAAGTTGTTCAGTCATCAATCTTCGGTCTTCAATAGCCAGATTCTGATCTTTTTCAGCTTGTCTAGCATTGTTCATGATTTCCACCATTCTCACCATTTGAGATTCATGACCAATTTGAAGTGCTTTCACTTGCTCAAATAGATGCTAATTCTTTTCAGATAAATCAAAGATTATGCTTTCGGATCCATCAGAGATGCTTCTAGAGCTTGATCTAATATGATCAAATATTTCATCAATAGGTTCTTCATGATAACTGATTTCATTCAGCTGAATTGTAAGGTTCTTCCTATCAACCAGTAATTTCTTCAGTTCTTCCTTGGCTTGTTTATACTGTTCCACAAACATCTATATTTGTATCTTCTAATTCTCAATAGTCTTGTCAAGTTTTTATCTCTCCATGACTTAGATCTTTACCCTTCAGTGGTTAGACTGTTTAATAAGAGAACTGAGCTCTGATACCAATTGTTGGAATTAGGAGAGATAGGTACTAAGAGGGGAGGGGTGAATCAGTGCCTTCAAAACTTTTACTTGTAAAACCTTTCTGATCTAAAACTAAATACTGTGATAACCAATCAAAATAACTTGAATACAATTGTATAAATAAATCATCTAGTTAACTTAAGAAAGTAAACAACATGAAATCAATATGACAATCACATAACACAAGTATTTTGGTAACGCAGAAACCCTTGTTAGAAGGTAAAAACTATGGTGGGGATGACACCCACAAATTCTTCACTACTGTAGATAGAAAAGGTTTTCCTATTAAGGCTACAAGTTTTGATCACTTCTAGTGATCTTACCCTATTAGGAGTAACATATTAGATCAGCTAGATCTACCTAGTTATAGGATTTAAATAGCACTAATGAAGTGTGTACTTGGTTAAAAGATTTACATAAGACTGTTAAGTCTACTCTGTTAAGAGATTTATCAAAAAACTCTATCACAATTGTCAAAAAGTAATAGGTAATTATCTGCTAGTTGACAACTCAATTGTCTGAAATAGATCTATAAGTGCTCATCAAAATATCACCTTAATTGTGATGGTTTCCTTCTCTGTTCAGCTCGATAGCCTTCTTTGATTCTACTCAATCTGATATCCTCTATGCTTTGTTCTGCTCGATAAACTGATTGTATTGAAGATAGGCAATGTCTTCAAGTTCTCTGTGATTCATATATATTAGTTCGCCCAACCTCATAAAAATGGTGCGAACATACAAAATATATAGTGTTCTCTTTTTCCACATTAGCAAAAATTAGGTTACAAAAATAATCATAACCCTAAGATCTAGGGTGCAAAATAACCTAGATCAACTATTACAATAAGATAAATATTACATTTAATGAGTATCTATTTACAATAAATGCTCCTTGATCTTGGTAAACCATTTTATGATCTGTTATAACCGTTTACATAGAATAATGTGTCATTTTAGATTACTATGCCATTTTCTGTGATCATCAGTAAACACTGTATAATCTTCTCAGTGTATACTACGATGCTTGATGTTTACTGACCATCGGTGTCGGTGTCGATGGTGCTCGGTTAACTGTGTGATGCTCGGTGTAAAATCTTTACCGACTATTCTATCTTACTTCTTGTTACCTACCGAATCAATATAAGTAACCGACTGACCTGTTTACTATCCTTTGATACTAATGACAACCTTAAATGCTCAATAGAGATTAACAGAATAGATATGGAAAAGGTTGATAGAAAAAATAGTGAAAAGGTGTTGAAAAATGATGAGACAACTTGATAAAATCTAAGTCAATAGGAAGTATAGAGTTCACTATGATATGACAAAGAAAATCCAGAGATAATAACCTAGGTAAGTTTGATTGAGGATGATAGATCCTGATAGGATAAACTCACAAAGATCAAAATCTGATAGATAGGCTATAATGTTTCAACACTAGATTTGGAATTTCAGAGGATTAGAAGAAATGATTTGATGATTTTTGGTGAAGAAAGGTTGATGAAAATTGATGAAAAGTGATGAAAATGGTCAAACTAAAAATCAGAGGTCTATGTAACTCAAATGTTTTTCCAAAATCTTACTAAGGACAAAAATGGGTATCTGAAAAAGTGATTTTGAAAATTTCAAAGTTTGTGGAAATGCTCACTATTGTAAATGCACAGCAACAAATGCACAGGATAGATTGATAAATGTGCAACAAAATGAGACAAATGCGCAGCAAGTTGTGACCGATGTGTGGAAAAATTATCAAATGCGCAAAACAGTTTAATGTATGTGCAACAAATTGGTATGAATGCGCAGGTTTTTGTTTCTAATTGATTTGAACTACAAGATTTGGAAATTTGTCTAATTTTTTTATGTTTTCTAATTTTTGGCAAATGAAAAATGCATAAACACACACATGCAAGACAAAAATAATTTTAATCTAACTATTCTAATATGAATGCACAAACATGCTTACAATCCAATGGTTGGCAAGGACGATATCTGTTGAATCCCCACTAGGATAATAAAATCTAACCACACAAATTCACAGTGGACAACCTAGGAACTTGGAGGCACGGGCTCCTCCTTATAGTGCACTCACTTCTCAAGCATACCAAGTTCTGAATTCAATGGGTCATTACTTCCCAAAGAACCGCTATCTCTACTATGAACCGTGAGTAATGTGGGGTGTCTTCACGAGCTTGGGTGACTCCTTGAGCCAGCAGATAGAAGGTTTTTGGCCACTATACAAAATCTTTTAATAAGGACATCCGTTCAAGTGGTTGTGATCAAGTCATTTTCCCAATTAAGGGGGCTCTCCCAATCCTTTTAGAGCAAGGCTTTCACCTCTACGAAGCAGGACTTTAGCGCACCACTAGGGTACTGGAGGAGATTTTGGTTGCCACAACGAATTCACACATGTCTAATGTGAGACTTATCACATTAGCATTTTTTATATACCAGTTTGGAAGGGCTTGGCTTTATCCTATTACCGGTTGGGCCGTTCCTTGGGGTAAGTACCTCTTTTCCCACCAAAGACCGCCCTCTAAAAATTATAACAGTTTCTCTTACACCCAAGGTCCACAAATGGAGAGGGGAGAAGATACGTTGTTATAATTTTGGGATTACAAATAGCTTATTAAGAAAAACACAATAGACACTTGATTCTATGCTAAAGAAGACACACAAAGCAAAAACATGTATTTTTTTAAGCCCAAACGAGATTGTGGTTTATTTTGCAAACCCCTTGGCAATCTGCAATCAAATTGTTAGAAAAAAAATATTGTTTTAGCAATGGGGTCTTCAAAATTATGTCCTACAAAAATAGCCTAAGTATTACCAGAACAAATAGACACTTGTTAAAAAGTTAGCTAAAATGAAATCTAACATAAAATTGAATTTTTTACAAAAATAAACAAATGCGCAGAGCAATTAAATAAATGTGCAACAATGATGGATTTAAGCGTAGAATGTATGTATGTGCAGTAAAATGAAATGGATGTGCCAAATGATGGTATTAATGCACCATTTTTACAAATGCGCAGTAGATTATGATGTAAGTGCAAGATAGTTAGATGAATGTGCAGTTATTTACCAGTAGGCTAAAAAAATAGAAACTAAAAAAATGACAAATTAACAAATAATTAAATGCGCAACATAGAGTGATGAATGCACAACAATCATGGATGAATGCGCAGAAAAATCCTGGAAATTTCTGCACATAGAAAACTACAAAATAAAATGTTTAAAATGTGGAGAGGCCCCATGGTGGGCGCAAAAAATGTATGCAAAATTAGGTGAATACTATTCTAAATGATAAATTAACTATTTTAAGATTAATAAATCTATCTAATTAGCAAACTACAATGAAGAATACAATCAAAATTAAGCTAAAATAACATTTTACCTTCACCTACCATGTAGCTTGTCTCCATTGCTCTCCTAGCCTTGATTTCTTGAAGATGTTGAGCTCTCAAATTTCCAAATGAAGCCTTTTCCCAAGATGCTACCAAAGTGTGGAGATTTGATGATGAATGCAAGGAAGCTTAAAGCTTGATTATACAACTAATGGATGGAATGCAAAATGGATTTGATGATAATATGGATGTTTGATTGCTCTTAGAATGCTTGGATGCTTGATTGCTTGAATGCTTATTACAAAAATACCTATTAGCTCTCAAAGGGGAAATGAGGCTCCTTTTATAGATTTTTGGAGGATCTAGGCCTAGGTGGCACAATCCTATGGTTGAGAAGGAAAGGTGGAACATCCTAGGGCTAGGATTGACTTGGTTGAAGGAGTTGAGAGAAAGGAGGATGTAGTTGGAATGTGAGAGGAAGAATAGAGATGATGTTCCTCTCACATTAACATGGAGGAGAACAAGGTGGAAGGGAAAGATACATGTCAAGTGTCTCACAAAGACCAAAGAGAGAAAGAGGGAGAGACCTTTTCCTCATGAGGACTCTTTTCACAAGTGTCATATGAGTCACCTTTGACCCTTAGAGGTGGCTTGAGAAGCCCCTTAGGAATAGGGATTGTCTCTTGACTTGGTTTTAAGAGAGGACATGTGGTCATGAGACTAAGTCTTATGAGGCCACATAGCCCTTAAGAATAGGACATGTGTGGGTGAGGATAATTACTAATAAATAATTAATAATAATTATTTATTTTAGCCAAAGTGATGTGTCAGGTGACTAGGTAGGTGAGGTGGACTAGGGGACTTAGTCATATTTAGGTGATTGTGTATTTAATTAAATCACTTGAATAAGACTAATTAGAAGACTTAGGACAGAGGAATAAACTATAGTGAATTTACTAAATAAATTGAATAATTTATTTAACAAATAGAGGAATAATTATTAATTAAATAATAAATATTTAATTAATTTATCAAGTCAATATTAATTAAATAATAAATATTTAATTAATTAATGAATCCATTTTTAAGTGTATACAGTAATCAACCACACTTTAGAGGTAAATGTGTTTGAAAGTGTCAGAAAAATGGTCAGTGCTCCCCTTAGGATTCCTAAGAGTGCTCCTCATCATGTGCTCATGCTTACTAAAGGGTCATCCTATTGGATAGATTGTGATGGTGATCCATATAATTCTAATTTTGAGAGATACTTTGATGATTTCTGTGAACAATACCTAGATGATACATCTACTTCTATTGAGGAATATAAAATGTACCATGCTGATTTGAAACGTAAATATTATAAGAATCCTTCCTCTGAGAACTCTCATGCTGAAAATAAAGATCACACTCTCAAGAAAGATCATGTTAATGATGGACCTTTGTCTTGTGATGGTTCCCTTCTATCCTCTACTTGCTCCAATACCCATACATTTCCTAAAGTTTTTGAGTCTTTCAAACCTTTCACAAATCCTTCATCCAACAAAGATCCTAATGCTTTTCATGCAATTCCCTATAGTTATCCTCAAGGGCTACCTCTTAAAGAAACTCAAGCTAATCTTCACTTGACTGAAAATACTTTCAATAATGCTAAACCTAAAGAGCCTAAGTCTTTATGTGATACAATGCCTACTTCAGCTAGTCCTTCACTATCTCTTCCAAAGTCTTTCATATAGTTCCAACATGCTTCCTTGTCCTTAGAAGTGGCTCCATGTCAAGAGGACTCTAAAAATGATAAAGAAAAGAACATAAAGAAAGATCAAGATCAAGAACCCTTCATGTCATCCAATCCTTTTCATGATGTCTCTTATCCGTCTCCACCATGTCTTAAGTCTTCTGCTAGGCAAGATCAAGCTACTACTTACACTATTGAGCTTATTGACAATCAAAATAACCTTACTACACTTGCGCTTTCCAAAGATGATACTTCCATTGAGGTTATTGAAAATGGTGTTGTTACTTCCAATGTTGAGCCTATTAAATATCTAGAAAAAAATGATGTGCTTGTGCTATCCAAAGATCCTTGTCAAGATCAAAGTATTTCATCTTCTTTTTCTACCACTCCATGTTCACTTCCACTTTCTACTCTTTCTAAGTCTTTGCAAGCTTTGAATAGTCCTATAAGAGAAGTTTCTCCTATTCAAGATACTCATGATCCTATTACAAATCTTAATGCTCACTCTAAAGATACTGATATCCTTGGTTGTCATATAGATGCTAATGAACTTCATGATTATCTTTTTGTATCTTCCACTTCCATCGTTGGACCTCTTCCACCACTACTAAGGGCTTCACGTCTTCCTTCCATCTTGGGCCCTTAAGTCCCTTCACTTTCCCCTCCTAACTCTCCTAATTCATCATCCATCTTGGGTCCTTACATCCCTCCATCTCCTATCTTTCCTCAAGATCAACATAGCTGCATACCCTTGAATCCTTTTCATCCACTCACCCATCTAAACCAGTCATATCATCCTTCTTCTTCCACAAGTCCCAAGTCTTTTGGAAGTAACTTGAATGTTCAATACAAGAAAAGGAATCAATACAAGAATCCATCAAAAAAAGAATATTACCATGTCTCCTCTAATCGACATGGAAGCATCAAGTCAAAAGAGATATCTAAGAAGAAAACTACAAGACAAGTATGGGTTCCAAAATCCATCATTGAAGATATTCTCTCTAAATCGTCAAAAAGAAATGAAAAGCCTAAGGCTATATGGATTCCAAAGTCTCTCTTGAAAGATTCTAATATTGAACAAAAAGTGAAGTTGACATTCAAGCTTCCAAAGGCTTCCACCTCATCTTTTTCCAAAAACATTCTTCCATTCCATGCGCCTGAACCGCAACCTCTGCTAAACATTCACCATATTCCTTCTCATATTCCTCCATTCACATTTCCTCCATCCTCTCGCCACCCTTCAAGGTGTGTGTTGATGTTGATCTTGCCTTCCTTTCCATCTACCCTTTCAAAATCCTTGCATTCATTATCCTTCTACCTTCTATCCTTTTTTCTCATTTACCTATTCCTCCTATCTTCCAACCTCACTCGATTTACATAAAACTTTATCCTCCATTTTTCTCTTCCATCTTCCTTTCCCTATCAGCATCTTTGAGCATATCATTTTTAATCCTTGGCATATCATGGTTTATCCTTTCAAGGAGCATTATTTGAAAAGCTTTCCTTCTTCCAAAAAATAAAAAGAATTCAAAAAAATAGAAAAATTAAAATTTTAAAAAAATTTTAAAAAATGAAAAAAATGAAAATGTGCCTTGGTGGAAACCTGGAAATAGGTGCCTTGGTAGCAAAAGTAAAGAGAAATAAATTTGTCCCATGGTGAAAACCACTCCCTTGTGGCACCTTGGATAAGTACCGTGATGAAAACCTAACAATCAGGCATCATGCGTAGTTCTTCTACATATTTCATCCATTTCGTCTTCTCTCTTTGATCTTGGAAATGTTGACGTATAAAAAAATATTTAACTATCTTGTGAGCTATCTTACGATGATCTTCCTTTCATTTCATTCATGTTTAGCCTTCATATTTATTTTCCTCCATTCATTCTAGCCTTTTGCTATCCTTTTCCCCTTTGGTCTTGATCTAATAAAAAAGAGTAAAAAGACGATGCTATGAAGCCTCTTGACATGTCTACTCCTTTGGACTGCATCCTTTCCTTCTTTTTCATTATGCTTTTTTGACTTATCCTGTGCTGGCCTTTCATTGCTTGACCAAATGTGCTTTACATGATAATTTTTTCCTAGCTTGGGTACTCTTGAGGAGTTTACCTTTGAGGATTTATTTCCTTCATTCTCCTTCATTCTCTTGTCTTTCATCTCTTACACCAGCTTGCTAATCCCTCTTGTCCTCCACCTTGCTAGACATTGAGACTACACGATGTTATCTTGCTTGGGAGTTTGATGCCCGTTCTGTCTGGGGGCATCCTTTGTACATACTTATTGATCCTGAAAAAAATCCAAAAAAATGATATATTGTTAAAAATTCTAAAAATTGGAAAATGTCCTGAGAAAATGATCATCTTAGTGGAAACCTAGCAATAGGCGCTTTGATATATCTTCAAAAAAATTATATATTTCAAAAATACCAAAAAATCAAAAAATTTAAAATCCCAAAAAATAGTCATACTTACCCAACTGTGTTTTTCAACACTACCCTAGCGTCAAGTGTTTTTCAACACTTATTAGATATCTTACATGCAGTCTAGCATGATATGATATTTTCTTACTGGCAGAAGTGATAATCAAAGTTTGACTCTATGACCTACACACACGTACTTAAATAGTTGACTTGCTGAGACTTGTTTGACTTTGTTTTCCTTGTGTGTTGTCTATGATGATTTCTTTGATGAGTGTTCTCTCCCTATGATAGTTTTCGATGATGCATAGCTAGAAGACTAAGGGCATGAGGACATGTTTTATTGCTTTTTCTGCTTGTGGGTATTTTGTTGGTTCTCATTGTCATTAGCATTTATGCTTGTTCCACTTGACAATAGGATCTACAAAGTATTATCCTTTACTATTTGTGCAAGTGCATACTTCTAGCCATCTTGACTTTCCTTGTGTCTCGATGTGAGTATAATCTTGCTACATCAAACTTAGGTAATCTCACTGCACTAGTCATCTTGACCTACATGTCTTTGATGCTTAGGTGGGATTCCCACATATCTATCTGATATAGATCATATTCAGATTCACATAGTCATACTAGTGTGTATTGTATGATCTTACGACACTACCAATAAATCTCGATGATGATTATTAGATGTCTATTGGCATTTTGACCTTGCAAGTCAACCACTTTCATAGTAGCTTGCATTTCTAGTTTCATGTTAGATTAGTTTTGCATCTTTCGCATGGAGAGAGCTCTCCTTTTATCTTTTATGGACTAGTCAGTTAATTGTGCTTGCCTTTTGCTTCTTCTTGATCATTTCTTTCACTTCTTGTCTTTCATATCACACATTTTTTACCCCTTTTATAGCATTTTGACTTTTTGACCTAATTTTCAAAACACCTCAAAATTACATGAAAATTGCATCCCTAGCTAATTTCGACATCCTGAATCCATTTTTAGACTCAAAATAAAAATCCAAGTTCATCTTGATAGTCAAAATTGCATTTCAAATTTTTCCCTTCTTCTGCATAGTTGGCTGACCATTTGAGGCCTGATCCTTCAATCTTCATTGGGGCACCTGTTAGAAATAGGAAATACTAAGAGGGGGGTGAATCAGTATTTCACAAACTTTTACTTTTTCCCACTTATGGATATAACAGATTACTTTAATGCATACAAAGCATAAGAAACTAAATAGCATACACAACAGTAAATGTAAAGAACTCATAACACATGATATGTTCTCGAGGAAACCCTGGCCAAGGGAAAACCCCGGTGGGGATGGTACCCACAAAGATCCACTAATCAAAAGATATCCGGTTAAGGATGTTGACCCTGTTAGGATCCTGTTACAATCATATAGTGTATCATTCCTGATTAAGGTACTATAGGCCTTGTTAAAAGCCTCAACCCTGTTAGGAGTTGTAGATACAAAACCTGATTATCAGATGAGCTCACTAACCAAACAATTAATACAAATGTTTACTGATTACAATATGGTACTACTTTCAACTTCGCATCAACAACTTTCACTGCTATCACAATTTACATATATTACAAGTTACATTTCAAGTATGCTTGATACATCTTTATTTATACAAGATACAAATATAATATCTTTCTCTTGTCGGCTTGCATATCTTTATCCAAGAGTAAAAATCTAGGATGTCATCTCTTTATAATATTAAGTCATTATTTTGACAAGCAAAATAATCCCTTAATTCATTTACTAGTTCTGTCTTCAAAACTGCATTGTCGATTGTATTTTGTCATCAGTAAAATAGTCATAACTTTGTCTGTCCTATCCGTACTCTTTTTCACATTGAGATGGGGTATCCTTGGACACCATAGAGTCTATGTTTAACTACGCAAACTCTGATCATGCTCCAATGAACATCACCAAAACAAACTGTATCGGGTGCTTTGTCAAAATCACTATTTCATACTTAGACAATTTTAGTCTGCGATCTTCCATACTTACTTTCCGGCTTATGCGCTCTTCATAGGGAACATATGTTTCCATAATGACAAAATCCATGTACATACCTTAGCCAAATTTCCAACAATCTCCCCCTTTGTCATTGGTGGCAACATATGAGAAAATTAGCTAAGTGTACAAGTCAAAATCTCAAAATTTGTATCAAAATGTGGCCATGTTATAAAATAAGTATACTATCCTTATATCTTGTCAAAATGTATACAATAATCTATTACACTTCATAATAATCCATAGAACTCCCCCTATGAGTATCCTTCCTTATCATATAGACAATTTTCTAAGTATCTCTCCCCCTTTGACAACAATGACAAAATAAAGGGTGGAAAGGGATATATAAAAATTGTGTCAAAACTTTTACCTTACTATCTTATTGCAAAGCTGGTAGGCTTGCAACACAATCTGCAAAATCTATCTTCCAAGTCTCAAAATCTTTCTCCCATGCCTTGTTTATTGATTCTTCTACATTGAGTAATGTACGCAATCCATATGCTGCAATCTGACAAGCTTGGAGGGACTCAAAATTGAATTTCTGAAATGCTATCTTAGCAGTAAGACATTCATCTAGCTGCTCTTCTAATATGGTCAACTTGATTGAGACATGCTCTCTCAAGATGTTTATTCTGATATATTTCTTATTCTTCTCATCATTTAAAGTCCTTATTTCATCACATAATTTTCTGATCTTGTTCTCAACTATTCTGATCTTCATGTTTAGGCTAGCCAAAGAGTTTGTCTCTGCTACAATCTCATCTTGCTTCTCTTTTATCTTCTTTTCTTCTTCAATTAAAATATTCTCAGATTTTGTACACTGAATGTACAAACACTTTCCAGTCTCAAGATGTTTCCTTAAGTCCTTAATGTGTCTATCAAGGCTGCCAATGTCATTCTTGATATTCTGACTTATGTTCTGCAACATCTCTGCTTCATAAGCTGCCTGAGCCTTAACCTTAGCAATATCAGTTAAATTAATGAATTCAACATCAAAAGATTTAATTACCATATTTTCTCTTTCAAGTGGATCTGAATCAAAGACTTTTGTACATATGACACTTTGTAGCTTTTCAATCAAATCTTTCAGACTACCTTCTAAATTCTTAACTTTCTTGTTCTTTCCAATAATTTTGTTTAAAGAAGTGATCAATTCTATTTGATCACCATCATCAACTTCCTTGCTCAAATCTTCAATCAATGTTTCTATTCCTTTCTCCTTTCCAGTCTTAGGAGTAAGACTGATGTCTTCTTGTGTTTCAGTAGGTGTATGGGCCTTTGTTTCCATTTGCACTTCAGTATGTGTAGTCTTTGTTTCAATAGTATTTTCTTGCTCTCCCAAATCCAAATTGTCAACAATGTTATCCAAACTATTGAGTACCCCATCATTTGAATCTAAAGTAACTTTAGTTCCTTCAATGTCCATAGATTCTGTGCCAATGTTTATGGAAGAAGAGGGAATATCTTCAACTTCAACTACCTCTACTGCTACCTCTGCTTGTTCTGAACTTTGTTTCTCTGCTGGTTCTACAACTGATTGATCTTTGCTATCTTTTCCTGCTACCAAGTTTGCTAGCACTTGCACAACTGCCTGTTCAGTTTCAGTCTTTACTTGCCCATATTGTCCTCCCATTATTTGTATAATTCTTCTTTTGGTTCTCAATTGGGTCTCAAGTGGCTTGAGGATCTGTTTAAGATGGTCATCATCTCTTATCTAACAGAACTATCTAATCACATTCTCTCTCATTTTGGTATCTTCTTCTTGTGCTCTCATCTTTCTTCTTACAAGTCTATTGTACAAATCTTCTAGTATCTTTCAATGAATAGTATCAAATTTCTTGTTAGACAAAATCATATGTGTAACCATTGCATTCTCAAGATTCAATCTGTTAGAGGATCCATATAAATCATAGTATTTATTCATTTTGGTAAAGTCTCCATGCTGCATTATATCTTCATTAACTCTTTCTATCCTTGGTTTCCATGATTTCTTCTTTGTTGACACTTCATCATCTTTTATTTCTACAACTCTTCTAGGTACTGGTGGAACAATTGTTTCCTGTCTTTTACCTGGTCCTGAAGAACTTGCCTTCATTCTTTAGCTCGGTGCTAAGGAAAAGGGTTTCTCTGTCTGACTAATTCCTTGTTCCTTCTTAGGTTCTTCAACCTTTACCTTTACTTGAATAGGTTCTGTACTAGATGCCAAAGGTGGGACTAATAATATCTCACTTTGCCTTATTGCTTTTGCAGTCTTCTTTGCAATATCAAATTCCTGCTCACTCATACCTAATTCTTTTAGAATTTTCTTTATTATAGACTTCACTCTCTTCTTTGATTGTTTCTCTTCCTTAAGTGACTTTGATGAACCAAATTTTTCATCATAAGTTCCAAATCTATTGTAATGAGCATCAACTTTACTTTTCAACAATCTACTAACATAACCTTCTATTTCAACTTCAGAGATTTCATAGCCAAGAGGGTCTATGAATTCATGTCTAGGTTCTACTGCCTCAATGTAAGTGAAATTAGTATCAACCATAAAACATATATCATCTTTGTGTTTCTCAACTAGGGATGGAGGAATTCTTGATCTGTTTACCACAATGTTCTAAAAAGTTTTCAATACTAGCTTTACACTATCATTAACCTTCTCAATAAGATGATTCATGTAGACTTTATTGATTCTTGCCATAGTATTCTCACCATCATTCCATTCAATAGTGTAAGGAAATCTTCTTAGCAAATGGGAGAACATGTAAGTAACCAATGAGGAAAATCTAAAGTGAGTGTATTTAGCTTTCTTTATCTTCTCCAAATTTTCAAACAACTGTATTCTCAGAATTTCACACATATCCATAGGATTCTTCTCCACACACATCAAATAAGTAATGTGTACCATACCTGCTGGCATATCATCTTCTCTAGAGCTTCCACAGAACTTTGTTGTCAAAATCTTACACAAGTATTTTACATCATCTTGCTTAATTTTACTAATGACTATACCTCTGCCATTGTATACTTAATCGATGTTTTCAATCACAATATTTCTCATGTTTTTCTCATTCAATGGGATTGCACCAACTTTTGATAATCCAGTCACATCATGAATTAGGTCTACAGTTATGTCTATAACTCTATCTTATAACCAAAATTTGCCATTATGAATCCTACTCAAAATGATTTTAGTACACTCCTCATCATCAAATTCATATTTCATAGAGTACTCAATGATTTCATTGTTTTCTAGATGTTCATAACCTTGTTTCACTGACATATCTGAGTTGTACAATTTCTTATATTCACCATTAAAATCATACTCTCTTAGGGTTTCATACTTACATCCAAGATAACCTTTAACATTCTCTAAATGAAGAACTTCATCTGGTATGGCTGATAAGGCTAAACTAGCATCTCTTTCTAAGGGTTCAACTAGATATTTCTTATTTCTAGGTCTGTTCTTATCCTTAATGTTGTGAATCAATGACACATCCATGATTATATCTAATTTCTTAAGCTGATTCAAGATCGTAGTCGGATAAATACCTTGAATTCACAAAATTAGGGCTTTCGCTAGATAGGCACTTCAAACTTCTGCAAATTGCTTCAAAACTTCTTTCTTCACTTCCAAATCACTTCTAATCACTTGATAGTCATAATAACTTTGATTTCAATCTTTTAACACTTAGCATTTACTCGATCTAACATCGCATTCCATAATTTTGCCGCCAAAATGTCAAAAAGCTGATTCTGTAAACCTGCAACCATAAATCTTTTTGCGACCTCAAAAACACAATATTTATTTTTGTGCACTTAACCATAGCATCAGTATAACATAAAAAACCCTCATCTAACTACGCAAAACTTAACTCATTCAAAAACTAACTCTATACTAATTCTAAGTTCCTAAACTACAGAAATTTACATAATTTAAGTGCTTAAAGAAGGGTTTGGTAAAGACTCATTCTTACCTTTCGATACATTACCTTCCTAATTACCTTGAATGCTGAATATACCTCCTTGATTTGTGTCTTTAACAAATTTTACTTCATCTTCATTGCCACAGCAACCTTTCTATTTGTTTCCTGGATTTTCATTCCTTCTTACATAGTTTCTAGGGTTAGGATTATGTTGATAACCTCCATTGTTCATTCTACAAAATCTTGTTGTGTGTCCAATCTTGTTACATATCTGACAAGTGATTCCATTGGTTCCATATCTAGGTGTTTGCTGATTGATTTGTGTCCTGTAATTTCTAGCAATATGTCCAATTTTGTTGCATCTGAAACATGCTATTCCATTTCCTCTTTTCATGTCTTCAGTTGATCTCTGATCTGCATTGTTAGTATTTCTAGGCATTCTTCTATTGTAATTATTCTCAATAACTTTAGATCTTCTACTTTCAATAGCTCTATATCCAAAACCATGACAATTATAACAATAACTATTTAGAGGTTTGAATTGTTTACCTGTACAATCTCTCTTCATATGACCAATAGTATTACATGTAAAACATCTACCTTTGAATTCTCTTTTCATACCTTTGGATGATTCTTCTTTCTTTGGTGGTTCTTCTTGCTTAGGTGCATCTTCTTGCTTCGGTGATTCTTCTTGCTTTGGTGCATCTTATAATTTCCTCTCATCTAACTTCTTTTCTTCACTGCTTTCACATTCATTCAGATCTAGTTTCTTGATTTCACTAACTATCTTCAATATGTTAAATCCAAGACCAGTTTTGTCATGAAATGGTTTTCCATAAGTTACTTGCTTATCAATCTTTTCACTATTTGAATATAGCCTTTCAAGTTGCCGTTTAGATTGAGTCAATTCACCTTTCACAATTTTGTTGTATTTCTCAAGTTCATCATACTGCAGTTTGACTTTATCAAATTCAGATGTTACCTTGCCAAGTTTAGATTTCAGATCATCATTTTCATTCTTTAAACTTTCATTCTCAGATCTCAAATTGTCATTTCCATCTTTCAAACTAAGCTTCAGATTTGCTATCTTCAATTCATGTTTAAGGATCACATTTTCTTTTTCTTAGTCTTCACAATCTTCAACAAGAATTTTAGATTCTTTCTCAGATTTCAAATCTTCTATCTTACCTTTCAATTTGTCAATAAGATTGTTTGCATCATCATACTTCCTTTTCAAAGTGTTTCTTTCATCAGTAAGCATATCAATTTGCTCAAGAGCTTCTTCAAGATTCTTCTGTAACTGATCCATATCCATAGAGATCTTACTCGAGCTGCTAGGCTTTCCTTGAATGTTTCTTCTCCGAGTAACTGTGCTCTGATACCAATTGTTATAAATAGGAAATACTGAGAGGGGGGGGGGTTGAATTAGTATTTCACAAACTTTTACTTTTTCCCACTTATGGATATAACAGATTACTTTAATGCATACAAAGCATAAGAAACTAAATAGCATACATAGCAGTAAATGTAAAGAACTCATAACATGTGATATGTTCTCAAGGAAACCCTAGCCAAGGGAAAACCATGGTGGGGATGGTACCCATAAAGATCCACTAATCAAAAGATATCCAGTTAAGGATGTTGACCCTGTTAGGAGCCTGTTACAATCATATAGTGTATCAGTCCTAATTAAGGGACTATAGGCCTTGTTAGAAGCCTCAACCCTATTAGGAGTTGTATATACAAAACCTGATTACCAGATGAGCTCACTACCCAAAAAAGTAATACAAATGTTTACTGATTACAATATGGTACTGCTTTCAACTTTGCATCAACAACTTTCGCTGCTATCACAATTTACATATACTACATGTTACATTTCAAGTATGCTCGGTACATCTTTATTTATACAAGATACAAACATAATATATTTCTCTTGTCAGCTTTCATATCTTTATCCAAGAGTAACCATCTAGGATGTCATCTCTTTATAATATTAAGTCCTTATTTTGACAAGCAAAATAATCCCTTAATTCATTTACTAGTTATGTCTTCAAAACTACACTGTCGGTTGTACTCTGTCATCAATAAAATAGTCATAACTTTGTCTGTACTATCCATACTCTTTTGCGCACTGAGATGGGGTATCCTTGGACACCATAGATTCTATATTCAATTGTGCAAACTCTGATCATGCTCTAGTGAATGTGGCCAAAACAAACTGTATCAAGTGCTCTATCAAAATCACTGTTTCATACTTAGATAATTTTAGTCTGCAATCTTCCATACTTACTTTCCAACTTATGCACTCTTCATAGGGAACATATGTTGCCATAATGACAACATCTATGTACATACCTCAGCCAAATTGCCAACAGCACCTTCATTTCTTCATCCCCATCTCTTTCAAACTTTCTAGTCTTTCGTTCATTTTCATTCGATTCATCTCTCTAAGGTTTGACTTCATCTTTATCCTATATCTTTCCTAGTCAAACTAGGGCATGTCTTCACTACTTGATGGTTATCCTATCATCTTTTCATCTTTGATTGTGATTTCTAGTGCTTTGATCAAGTTTATCAATTTGATGCTTCTCCTCTACATGATTTCAAGTTTGATTCTGAGGGGGTAGTACCTATCAACTTTAATCTTTGATTTAGCTTTATCATTCAGTTCAACCTGAGATTCTTATTTTGAGACTTGATTATCACTTAACAACAATGGTGTTTGGTCTTGTCTTTCGATTCTTTTCTCTTATTTTCAAACTTGACTATCACTTAGCAACAAGTGTTGGTCTGGTCTTTCAACTGGCTTATCTTTGTCCTAATGTGTTCCCATCTATAGAACACACATCTGAGTTGCCTTGTGATCCCAAATTGATCTCACATTTCAATTCTTCTTTGACCACATATGTTCCCAGAATGATCACACATTAGTCAAAGAGGGGAAAATGTATGCACCCTAAAATGGTCACCTAGACTTTGGACCCCCATTCAACAATTTATCAAATCCTTGAATCAATATTTTCAAAAATCAGCATTTTATCAATTATATCAATTTCCTTGATCAAGTCCTATTTTATTATTTTCAATTATTTGCCTTGGGCTAACCATTTTATCCTAAAGTCTTTATTTATTTAAAAGGAATTTCCTCCCCTTTTAATAAATAAAAATCCTCCACTTTTCCTCTTATCCTAAGTTGCACAAATAAAGCATTATCCTTATTTTATAAAAAGAAGAAAAAACACTTTTTGTCTCATATGGACACAAAAGTCAACTCTTATTTTATCATTGGAGGATATTTGTGCACGTGGATTACTCTTCTTTGATGCTCCACCCTTGATTAAATATGTTGCCTCTTAATCTCCATGGTCCATTCTTTCTCATTTCCTATAAAAGAAGAGCTCTCTTCCTCATTTGCATATCAATCTTTTATGCTAATGTTATGCTACAGATTTTCTAGGTCACTTTGGAGCTTTTGAAGATTTGGAGCATTCTTGGCTTTTGCATGTACATTCCATTCTTAGTTTCATTCATGCATAATAGCTTCATGTTTATTCTTTCATAGTTTAGATTTCCTTTCAAGCTTTAGAGTAACTCATCTAGTTTAACTAGGAAGGCTTGGTAATACTTGTACTTTCCTTTTCATAGCATAGCTTGTTCTCTCATTTTCATAGTATAGCTTGCATATTTCCTTTCATAGCTTAGTTTGCATTTTCATTCATAAGTATAGCTTTGCATTGCATTTCATTTTGATTCTTGGGGATATTGGCATTCTTGCCCTTGTCTTCATTTGAATCTCTCATTGTGTGGTTGACTAGCAAGGTCATAAGCTTAATAGCTCTAGCTGAGGGCAATCAAATAATCTTGCAACTCCATACATAAAGAGCTCTAGGTCACTTTCTAAGGTTTCCTATTCATGGATTCCCTTGGATATAATGACTTAGAGAAGTGCACCATTTGAGTGTGTACAACTATAAGTCTAGTGGTTGTATCGAGCATTAACAGGTCGATCTTTTGGTGTAACGGAAACTACTACTTGTAACAAGTGGTATCAAAGCTTGGTCACATGTTTGAATCCCCTCGGGTAACGTTGAGGGGGAGATTATTGGAAAAATAGTCAGTGCTCCCTTTGGGATTTGTGACATGGCTTAACTACCTCATGTGTCTTCTATAAGTCTAGTGGTTGTATCGGACATTAAAAAGTCAATCTTTTGGTGCAACGACAACTAATACTTGTAACAGAAAGATCGATCTTGATGCTTTAGTGTTTAAGATTTTAATACTTAGGGCTTATATTTTATCTTTAGAGTTTAAATCTAGGGTAATTGGATTTTTTTATATATAGAAATGAATATTTATTAGAATTTTTTTAAAATCTATTAATTTATATGAATATGTAAGAGAATAAATTTTAATATCGAACCTTCAAGTCACTATACAAATTGGGTCAATACTTTGGTAGTCCAAATCAACCTTGTTCAAAGATGCAATAAATGTCTTTTTCTTTATTATGAGTCCTACTTAGTTTGAAAAAATTAGTGGAAAAATTATTATGTCTTGTTATAATAAAAATAAACAAATAAATTCTCCAAATAACCACATTTAAACATAGTTAATTATGTTCCAAAAACAGACTAAAAGGATACCTTTTTTTGAAAGTTATCTTGATTGAGGAATCAATCTACAAAAACTAGCTAAGGTGACATGATCCATGAGAAAAAAAAAAGACAATAACTTGAAGGTTTTAACTTGTTTGAAGGTTGTGTTCAAATCTTTTTGGTCACATAAAGGTTGTTTTGTTCCTTCTCCAAGAAGCAAGACACACAATTGTGGGATCACACTATACTTAATCCACTTGAGAGAATATTTCCAACTCAAGATTCACATTGCCAATATTATTTGCATTTAATATGTTTGAGAGACAATGTCTCCAGCTCTATTGTCATAGCACCTAAACACAAATGGTACATCTTCCAAATTATAAACTTTTCCCTAACAATATTACATAGTTATTATAAGATTTAGAAACTTGGACTTTGTGCTACTAATCAATCTTTGATTAACATAATACTTTTCTCCATATTATCCAAAACCTTATAGACCAAAATATTAAATACAACATAGAAATTTTTTGACCAAGTTTCCAAAAACTTATAGAATAAATAATCAAATATAAAATAAAATTCCAAAATCTTATGAACCAAACAATCAAATACAAGATACAATTATTTTGATTAAATTTTGAAAAAGCTTATTGACTAAACAACCAAATTCAAAATATAACTTCAAAAAATTTTAGACCAAATAATCAAATACAAAGTGACAAAATTTAAAAAGATTTATAAACCAAACAATCAAACACAAAATACGATTCAATAAAACTTATAAACTGAACAATCAATTATGAAATACAATTATTTTGACTAAATTTTAAAAAACTTAAAGACCAAATAATCAAATAGATAATACAATTCCAAAACCAAACATCAAAATACTAATAAAGTATAATTATCTTGACTAAAAATTCAGAAACTCATAAACCAAACAATCATATAAAACACACAATTTCAAAATCCTATAAACCAAGATAGAAAATACAATTATAACATGTACCTCATTCACATTTCAATTATATTTTATACAATAATATTACTTCAACACCCATGGGCCATAGCTGCAATTTCAACGAAGTTACGGGCCACGCAAAACATGCTGATTCCTAATGGCTAAAAATATACGTTGAAAAATTCAACATAAAATGAAATCAAAATAAAATAAAAGATTTTTTGAAAAAAATCTATTGAATAAGATGTTGATATAGCATTCAACAACCGACAACTTCTATTATTTTTGTGTGGTGTTAATAAGTGGTCGGGGTTGACCTCACTTCTTTCATGCTTTTCGCTGAAATAGTGTTTAGTTAATAAAATCAATTAAATAGTCAAATGTGTTTTTTTCCCTATATTTTATATTTTATTTCTCTAAATTGAATGAAGTAAGAATTTTTTCAACCTTTTTAATCTATTTTTTATTATTGTCTTTCAATAACTAATAAAACTAAATATTTTTTTCATTACTTTTGATTAGAGAAAGTTTAAATTTGTGTAATAAATATTGTGTTCTTATATACCTTGTATTTTAATGAGCTCGGTCTTAGTAAAATGACATTATTTCGGTAAGACAATTATATTTACACATGTGCAAGGTGCAAATCTATTAGGAAGTCAATATTAACATATACATTATCTTGTATTGTCTACAAGAAAAAAGTTTGCAAATCTACTACACTAAAAAATCTAATCATAAGATTTAAACTTTACATAATTTTGGTTGTCAATTTTAAAACTTGAATTTTAACCATAATGTTAACTCTTGTGATAACATTTATTTCTTTAAAATGATGTTATTTTGGTAAGATGTCGATATTCACCAAATGTGTAATATGTAAATCTATTAGGAGGTCAATAGTAATGCATAATTTATTTCAAAGATTTAAACTTTATCAATGGTTTTAATTGACAATTTTAATCCTCAATTTGAATTCATACCAATTATTAAAATGACAATGAAAGGAAATTAAAGAATTTATAAATGAAATGATTTTCTATTCACTATAGATACCAAATATTGATTATAAAATTCATGGACATGAATGAAAATGATAGTGAGAGACTATTACGATGTTTGAGACAACATACTTTTTTTGACACCAATGTTATTAATAGCTACAATGCTATCATGGAGTATTATAAAATTGGACAACAAATGGAAAGCATAAGAGATTTGGATCATTTTATGTATACAACATCAAGAAACATATAATAGAAAATAATATATAAATAAAATCATATTGAATACATAGCTACACCTTTGATCGAACAAATACATGTAATGAATTAAATGAAGGAAAAAAAATTCTTACCCAAAAAACCTTGTTGACTAAGTGATTTATTCAATATGGTTGATTATGATTAAGAGGGAATGTGACTGCTTGATCCAATAGCATAACGTTTCCTTTCATGCAATTCTTATCCTTCACAATGGATTGCGGAATGAGTTAATTTATAGGTTCTGGATGAAAGTGATGGATGGATAAGATTTGATCCAAACAATGAAGGGATGGGGTTGGCCCATTTGTAAGATAAAATGAAACTTGCAGTTATCATCTTGTGAGTTATTAAAAAAATCACAAAGAAATCTTATCCCTTAAATTATATCTTCGTATAATAATTAAGCATTGCAAGCATTTACAATTTAACCTTGTGAAGATATTAACAGATTAATCAAATCTACAAGAATTTTAGCAATATTGTAGCCTATAAACATCATTTCTAAACTAAATAATGAAAGAGACCAAAGAGAAATCAACCAAAACAAAGAAAATGATACACACATATATACTCTAATAAAACCTTTTCAAACAACCCCAGTATCCAAAAAATTGAGTCGATATATATTAAATTCAACAATAATTTAAACTTGTTACAACACAATATCAAGTTGTTTGGATTCCACAAAGATAAACATCCTATGTTACTCCTAAGAGCATTAATGGTTGTCATTAGTATCATTCAATCATACAGTCGGTAAAGGAGACAACACATGACAGTCGGTCAACACACAGAGCCTAGACACCGAGCAGAACATAAGGCAGATCACTATGATAACCAAATACAATTTTGACCGAGTACTCTTATCGAGCCAAATTATTATTGAGTACCAAGTACAGTAGTCACCGAGAATTTATATGAACCGAGCACTAGTTAAATATCGAGTGAAGAATGCAGTGTGCACCAAGTGAAACAAGAAATGACATAGCAGTTTGGAATAGCACAAACTACAAGGACAACTATTTACACCAATTAGAAAATAGTTTACCAAGATCAAGATGAAATTTAATATGGATGTAATCATTTAATAACTAATGATTCTTATGTGAAAATAATCTAGGCTATTAATTTCTATCGTTGATCCTAGATTTTCTAAGATAGTATCAAAACCCTAATTAGGTCAAATCAATTTGATATAAATATTGTATAGATGTCATTTTGACATGCATTACACATGAAGTAGCCACCATTCTGGGAAGAGATCTGAAGATCAGACAAGGTTAAATTTTGAAGCATTGATAGAGCATACAATTTATCATAAATGGTAGGGTATCGAGCAGTATTCAAAGAAGAGATCAATCACATTAAGGTGATAACAGGTAAGTACATAACAGATCTGATATCATGCAAGCTTAGTTTCTATTTACATATCAATTTTACTATTACTTTTAACCATTATAGTAGACCTTAAATCTCTTAACAGAGTGGACTTAACAGTTCTTTTTGTAAATCTTTTAACCAAGTGCATACTTAATTGTGTTGCTAAAATCCTCTAACTAGGTAGATCTAGTTGATCTTATTGTTACTCCTAACAGGGTAAGATCACAAGAAGTGATCAAATCTTTGTAGCCTTAACCGGCAAATTCGTTACTGTAGTAGTGAATCTTTGTGGGTCTCATCCCCACTACAATTTTTACCTTATAACAAGGGTTTCTATGATACCAAAAGTACACATGTTATGTGTATGAAGTTTCATATTTGCATATTTGAATAGATTACATGCATTTACATTTTAGTTATTATATTGAATGAATGGTGAATGTAAATGATATAGTTGATTACTAATTCACATGTTTAGAAGGATTCACTTTGAAAAAAAATTTATGATACTGATTCATCCCTCCCCTCTCAGTACACACCTTTCCATAATTCCAACAATTGGTATCAGAGTTAGTTCTCTTATTGAGGAGGTTTAATCACCGAAGAGAAAAGATCTTAAGGATGGAGAGGTATAAGCTTGACAAGACTATTGAAAATCATAAATTGTAGATGCAGATCTACATTGAACAATTCAAGGAAGCCAACGAAAAAATGAGAGAGCTACTGGTCAAAAGGAAGGAAATGGCATTTTGGTACAATGGGACTGATTATTAGGAAGAACAAATAAAAGATCCATTCGAAGGATCAAGATCTAAATCTAGAAGTATATTTGATGCATCTGAAGGAACCATATCATATCTATCTAAAAAGAATCAACATCTTACTAATCAAGTAAAATCACTGCAAATCGGTCAAGAGACTCAAATGGTTAGAATGATTGATGTCGTCAACAATGCAAGATAGGTCGAACAAGAAAGGAACTTGGCTATTGAAGATAGAAGCCAAAGGACTGAAAAGATGGAAGAAAAGGAATCTAAGATACTGAGACTCACCAAGCATCATTTTTAAATTTCCAATCAAATGGTTATCATGAGTCAAAAAGTCAACTGAGTGAATAGTGAGCTTACTAGAAAAATAGAAGACATCGATGAATTAAGAAAAGAAAATGAAAGATTGAAAAATGAAGTGAAAATTCAACAACAACATAATGAGATGATAAATAAAGCTAAAGAAAGCACTAAAAGGTTTCATGAATTCCTAAGTAGTCAAAGAAGACTTGACAACACTACTGGTTTAGGCTATACTGAGCAGGGAGAGTCATCAAGACAAGCTAAACAAAAGAATTGCTATCTACATCCAAGGCCAAAGAAGCTCTCATGATATCATTGTGGAAAACTAGGTCACACATCAAATATTTGTAGATGCAAAGCAAAAGGTATTCCTAAATCCACTACTAAGTTTAATGGTTATTGTTATAACTATAATAAGTATATGGAAAATTATATGGAAAAACATTGTCTCACTTGCAACATACATGGACATATATCACATGAATCCAGGACAAAGATGAAGCAAGTCTAGAAACCAAAAGGACAAAACAAGACATATCAACCAAGAAGATAAGGTAATGCATATACTTGGGAAATTACAACATGGACTAGTTGTAAGACATGTGGTAAATATGGACATATTGTAACAAACTATATAAGAATAAATTGAAGAGGAAAATCTTGAAATTGGATAAATTCTAGAATGGCATGTTTGCACTGTCACAAGGCCGGTCATCTAAGAAAAGAATGCAAAGACCGAGCACCAGAGGTAAATGTTAATACAAATGGAGATACCATTGAAGAAATCATGAGGATAATGAATCAAATGTGGAGAAGAGAAAGAGATTATAATGCTACAATAAGCACAATAGTTGGTGACACCTCATCCTTTGGATTAAGTGATCTCACCACCTCCACCTAAGCAATTCAAGTAAGTATGGAAATGAATTTTAATCGGTTATATCTTACAATGGTTCCTTATATCTACTAGATGAATATCAAATCAGCATGAAATAAGATGCACTAGGGTATTATATGTTTTGAGCATAAAGTGTGTATAGTTGGTAAAAGCACATGACCAAGTAAAAGATTGTTAGTCGGTGAAAGTGTTAAGGTTAACCAAGTTGAGGTATCAATCGAGCAATGTTTAGTGTTCACCGAGCTAAAGTTGCAAAGAGACAATTGAACATCATTATATTAACTGAGCTCTGGTAGGTAAAGCATTTCATGTAGAAATTTGAGTGGGAAAAGGAATTTTAGGTATAAATATACATTGAAGCAAGTTATTTTATCACACAGTGATCAAGTGTAGAACTAGAGCAATTTGAGTGAATTTCATAAAACAATTTTTTGAGCATTAAACAGAGATTCGAGCAGATCCCAAGCCATTTGTTATCATTTCAAGTAAGTTCTTCACAATCGAGTTATTTTCCTGAAGATTTTGTGGAGCCCTAAATATGTTAGAACTATGGCATCCTCATCCAAGTCTGTGAAATCCAAGACCAAAAGTAACAACAAGGTCACACTGATTAAGTCAGCAACATATTAAGAACCCAAACAAAAATTGTACCCCAAGATTACTTCACAAGTTGATCAAACAGGTGCATTTTCAAGCATACCACCTAGGGTTTTATTATTTCAAGATATATGTGTGTACATCTACTGCAAGATAAGTGAAATTTGAGATTTCGAGCTTCAATTGACATACCAGGAACTGTGCCAGGATGGAAAGATAAAAGATGATCATACCCACCTAGAAATCAAAGGTCTGACAAATGCCCTTCATTCTCCAAAGGAGTTTAAGACTGAATGGATTAGGGTAGTGTTGAGCCAAGTGTACGGAGGCAAAATGTGGTTGGACTAACTAGTTAAAATTACTAAAGATGTTGTCCACATGGTTACTAGTTACCTTACAAATGATAAGGCAAAGGCTATCAAAAACCCACCGAGGGAAGAGACTGAGAAGTTAACAGGAGCCAAGTGGGATGGTAGAGGAATGAGGATCAACACTATCACTGATTTGGAAACAAGATTTGGAGCCTATGTTATTGGTTATAAGATTTTTTAATCAAGTAGGCCCAATAGTGTCCCATGCAGAGAAGTAGACATAGCTTATAAGATTGTTGAGAAATTTTTACAGTTAGACCTCATCAAGCTACTGTTGAAATAATTGGAGGAGAATATGAGGACTATCCATGTAGCAAAGACCAACACTTGTAACTTTGGCTCATTACTTGTTTGTACATTTTTCTACTTGAAAATCTATTTCCCATTCATCGGTAATATTGAGTGGGATGTCAACCAACTGGCTATCATCCAAATTAGTGAGTTCGTCAAGAAATTAGGTCAAAATTTTGAGGTTGTGATGGATGACTATTTTCAAAATTTTAAAGAAAGAATGCATAAAAGGAGTAGGATACCTCCATAATTAGTTGAACAACACAAAGAGGGAAAAAAATTCTGGTGGATACTGACACCACATTGATTAAGGCAATTGAGCCAAGAACTACATGGCTACCCCCAATGGACTAAGAAATCGATATTGACCAAGCCTCTAGGTCAATAAAGGCATTTTTGGTCAAGCCCAAAGATCCCAAAGCTACTAGGTTTAGAACCTATGAGGAAGCAAAATTGAGAATTAAAATGGACTTAGTCGGAGTTAAGGTTAGCAGAAAATCTAAGAAAATGATGGAGACCTTAGCTAAGAAATTCAGTGAAGAAGAAGAGGAAGCAAAAAATAAGCCAGTTGAAGAAGTAACTGAGGAACAACTTTTGATTGGTAATAGAGAACATGAAGAGGAGACCAAGTTAGATAAAGAACTTGAAGCTGCACCAGTAAAGGCCAAAGGGAAGAGAAAACAAGATAAGACCCCTACACAAGTGAGGACAAGATCCTCTACAGCTATTTTTGCACCCATGAAATGAGGAGTTGCTAAAATCACATGACCTACTCCAACAAAAACATATCAAAAAAAGAGAGGTTTGCAAGCCACCACTGAGAAACTGAAGAAGAGGAAAAGACTAATAAGAGGTAAGAATGATATTGACTCTAAATAAGAAGATACTAGTCAATTTAAAATTTTTGTCAATAAATCTCAGTTAGTTGATGATCTAGTAGAAAACATAAAGGAAACGGGTAGACTAGCTCACCCTAAGATGAATTGGTATGTACATATGTCAACTGAGGATTGGTAAAAGATATAAGAGGTAATCATCGAAATGATGATTAAATTTAGAAGATTACCTGTTGAATTTGTAAAATACATTCCTAAGGAGCTTCACGACAAGGTATCAACAAGATGGACATATACCTTGTATACCAAGAAGGATATGAGAAAACATTCATTAATGTTGGAAATGCCTAATCTTTTTGAAATAAAAATTGAAGACTTCATGAAATAATATGCCAACAGATTTCTAATGAAAGGCCCAAGCATTAAACATATTGGAAGGAAAAATGGAATAAGTTGATTAAAATAGAAAACTTTTGTGGAATAAAATTTTGGATTCAAAGGCTAAAGCTGACAAAATTGCACTGGCTATAATCCTTGTGCATAAAGTAAAAGGTAAAGGAAAAGGGGTACATTTAGATGATGCAGATATATATACTAAAGAGCCAATCCATATATTGGATACTAACATACAAGATGATACATATGTTGAATACTTCTATCCGGCAAGATATATTGAAGAAGAAAAATAGGATCCACTCTCGAGCAGCTAGTAATAACTAGGAATGATGAAGTAACAATAGAAGACATTACTGATGGAGATCCTGATGATTAAGATATCACCATAGTTGCAGATAATAAAAATATGTAGGAAAAGAGTATTTGTGTTACCTTTCTATAAAAAAAAAGGAAAAACTAAATTTTGATATACGTGGATCAAGCTAGAGTGTTCCAAGTGGCCTTATGTCTAAATTATAGTTACTGTCACTTTAGAACTTAATAAACTATGAAATATTGACCCAAAATGAATGAAACCAATTGCATCCTTTAGATATTGAAGTTACAAATATAACCATGATAGAATTACATCGTTATCATTTTATTTTTTTAAAGTTATGCTGATCCAAGTGATAGTAACTCATTAAAAACACATTTTTCCACACAAACCACTTTTTGAAGGAGAAGGAAAAATGAATTTTAATTTTTTTTTAAAAATATTTTTAGAAACTAGCTATAAAATTCTAAAAGACTCTTGTTTACATCATCTTCAAATTCCTAATACTTTGACGGCAACAGGTGTTTGAAAGTGAATTTTTTTCTCGGAATGTTGATCTTTATGTCAAAGTTGGCCAAAAAGTGGGACACACTATTGTGGGACCACCCCATGGTAAGGGTCCAGTCACTTTAGATGAGATTATTGAAATTCCTACATGTGACCTGAGAACCCTAGACCTGAAAGAACTAAGAAGATGTACTAGAACTATGCACAAGGAAGGGTGGACAAGAGAAACTAAGATAAGAAAGTAATCATAAGAAGGTCTTAGAGGATGTTAGAGAAATATTGATGCAAGTAGTCCCCGCTATCAATGTTGATGAGGCAACTCCCATCATTGGTCAACTTTCTACTCTAACTGGCCATGTAAATTCTCCAAACATAGATGTTGAGAAGAAAATAGAAGAAATAGCAGAGGAAAAGATACAGCTAAAGCTAGTAGAGAAAATCAGCCAGGAAGTGGCAGTAAATAAAGTGAAATTATTGGAAGTAATAATTGGGTTAGATGTTATTATACAAATATTTATTACAATTTTGTATAAGCCATGCACTATAGACCATTTCACTACTGAGCTTAGTGAAAAGATGCAGAAATTAGATGAAGAATTAAAGGTTAGTGCAAATAGTCTGTTAATTGAGCCCAATGCATTTTATGAGAATTATGCTAAACTTACACAAATACAATGGTTAAGACTTGAACTAAGGAAGGAAGAAGATAAAATCAGAGAACACGTAACCGAGTTGCAGGTAGAGTTACTTCCACACCTCAAGGTGATGCAAATGTATGTGAATAAGGAAAAATAATTAGTTGCCACCCTCGAGATTTCAGTTATGGAGAACATTTTTGATATGCATGCACAAGTCGGTTTAGAGTAGATTGCTCTTGAGAATCTCAAAGAGGACTGGGAAAACCTCTTAGCTACTCTTCAAAAAACCCATCAGAATATATTTGATAAATTGTAAGTACATTTTTGGCATTAATTTTTAAAAAGGGGGAAAATATATGTATATAGTATTGCATGTACTTCACACTAAGAGCACATGTACAAAGGGGGAGTTCACACAGATTCACATTTTTTGTTAAGCTCAAATTTTTTAGTCGGTACACATATACATAATGCTTTTTATACTAATGCCAAAGGGGGAGAATGTTACTCCTAAGAGCATTATTGGTTGTCATTAGTATCATTCATTTATACAGTCAGTAAAGGAGACAAGATAGGACAATCTGTCAACACACAAAGCCTAGACACTGAGCAGAACATAAGGCAAATCACTATGATAACTGAATATAGTTTTGATCGAGTACTGTTACTAAGCTAGATTATTACCAAGTACCGAGCACAATAGTCATCAAGCATTCATACGAACCGAGCACCAGTTAAATACCAAGTGATGAATGTAGTGTACACCGAGTGAAATAGGAAATGACATAGCAATTTCGACAAACTAAAAGGAAAATAGTTTACACCGATTAGAAAATGGTTTACCAGGAACCAGATGAAATTTAATATGGATGTAATCATTTAATAATTGATGATTCCTATGTGAAGATGATCTAGGTTATTTATTTCTACCATTGATCTTAGGTTTTCTAAGGTAGCATCCAAACCCTAATTAGGTCAAATCAGCTTGATATAAATATTATATAGATGTCATTTTGACATGCATTACACATGAAGTATCCACCATTTTGGGAAGACATATGAAGATCAAACAAGGTTAAAGTTTGAAGCATTGACAAAGTATACAGTTTATCAGAAATAGAAGGCTACCGAGTAGTATTCAAAGAAGAGATCAATCACATTAAGGTGATAACAGATAAGTACATAAAAGATCTAATATTAGGCAAGATTAGTTTCTATTTACATATCAATCTTATTGTTACTTTTTAACCATTAGTCATTAGTCTTTTTGTCTAGAATTATAACTCTAGAACAAACAATAACAATAAGTTTTCATTTGATCCCAAGCTTGATAGGATACAAAGATTCAATGTCTTATTGTTTCACAAGGATAGAAGAGGGTTGGATTTTTTGTGTTGTACTATCTCACTTATAGAATTTGAACACAATATGAAGTGATAGAGATCTAATCTAATTTGAGCTTAGGTGACACACATAAAAGCTATAGATAATTCTTAGAGACATGTGAATTGTAGATTAAGTGGGTGAAAGTGATGATTGAAAAGAAAAACTAACAAACTTAGTGGATAATATAAGATTTCTAAAGGAAACCCTATAACTCCCCTCTTAACTTTATCTTATAATTGATAATTAGCCTTATATATATTTGAAGACCATATAACTTCCATAAATGTTATGGTAGGCACTAATATCTATATTTAAAATAAGGTACAATTCAAAATCTATGGAAGTGTATGAAAGCTAAAACTCAAGATTGGTGAGTTTGACTATACATATATATATATATACATATATATATATATATTATACATATATATATATATATATACATAATATATATATATACATATATATACATATACATATATATATATATATATACATATATATATATATATATATATATATATATATAGATATAGATATAGATATATATATATATATATATAGATATATATATATATATATATATATAGATATAGATATAGATATATATATATTATAGATATATATAGATATATATATATATATATATATATATATATATATATATATATATATATATATATATATATATATATATATATATATATGTATGTATATATATATATATAGATATATATATATAGATATATATTATATATAGATATATATATATGTATATATATGTATATATAGATATATATATATAGATATATATATATATAGATATATATATATATATATATATATATATACATATATATATACATATTATACATATATATATATATATATATATATATATATATATATATATA